>JARFIW010001309.1:470000-1070000 GCA_036346225.1 Platerodrilus igneus
AAACACAGCCGTTAATATGGTTCAAGCTACTGAAGTTGCTATAACGGACACCAATTTTTTGTCACTTAGTTACTAAAAATTAACACACTATTTATTGTAACCTTACTTCACTACGAAATTAAAACAATCAAAATACGTACAGCTGTTTTGTTTAAATTGTTGTAACACTTTAACAATGTAGTGAAGCGTTATTTTTTCTCTATTGGCACCAGCCCCACATTGGGTGCTAGTGAAACGAAGTCTTCCGACATAACTAGGGGTCTATTCCTTGGGTAGAGCTATGAGAAATGGGGGGGTAAGTCGAAATCTGTTTGTATGTCAAACTTAATCTCAGATAAATAGGCGCCACCAAGTCCGGACTTATTCACGATAATGGCATGGCATATTTCTAAGGGCGGACGTGGAGACCCAAAGAAAAAAAGATCGCCTTCGATGACAGAAACCTGTCTTAATAAAATAAGACCCTGTTCCTGTAAGAAATTATAATAGTTAGGTTAATAAAAAAAGGTGGAACACTATTTGTGTCCCGCAAATATACATAAAAAAATAGTGAAAAGATATTTTCTATATAAAGTTGGCATCAAAATTCTACTCTTAAAGATGTTAGCTTTCTGTGGTTAGGTTTGATCATATTTGATCAAAATAAAAAACTTTAATCTTGAACCAATAATTTACTAAAAAGAATCTCTTTTAAAGTAAAATGCAATGCAACAAAATTTAATAAATAATTGAATTACTTCGTGAATTTTAAATTAAGGTTTATCAAAATTATTCATAATCAAACATTTTACAGTATATTGTAAACTTGTTACACAAAGATACTCCAACCCGTGCAGATCTGTTCAGGCAGGTTACATCTAAAAATGTTACTACTCAAGTTATTCCTTTTTAAGTTACATGTACTAGTTGTTTTACTTTCAAAAAGAAGATCACAAAAATATTCTTATTTACATAAGATGTGCTAAAGCTGTTCGAGGCATTTGCTTTCAAGAACGCATCTGTCAGCAGTATACTACAGAAAAATAAGTGACGTCAGTAACACCTGTTGTTGTAACTAACGATTTATACTGAACCACGCGGTTGTTTCTTAAAACATCAAATTAGTGAATTTTTAATTTCGACACTGGAAATTCTAGCTCAGCAATAGTTGAAACTTTCATAAGATTCAAGCATTTACACATAAGAACAAATTACCGTGTTTCTAATTTGAAACACAAAAAATTACTTAAAGCTAACTACGAACCAAAAACTGCTTTTCTCGCCTAGATGAGGTACTTGTTATATCATGCGATGTTTACTGCATGTAGTTTGAACCCAGCTCATCCTAGACAGCTTCTACCACATGGAGTTGTCCCAGGTGTAGAATTAAATACTGTCACAATACATTCGTCAGCTGCTGCAATATGTTGAATCACGCGGCCATACCAAGGTAGAATCTTTACGCTGTATAACAAAGTGGTTTTCTTAAAATTGGTTAAACTTTCTATCTTCTAAGTTGCATTTTACACGTCGTATAACAAAGTGGTTTTAACAAAAGGGATTGAATTTCCTATCTTCTAAGTTGCATTGTTCATGTCGTATAACAAAGTGGTTTTAACAAAAGGGATTGAATTTCCTATCTTCTAAGTTGCATTGTTCATGTCGTTCGTGCGCGTTATTCAAAGATGTGTCCCGACTCCTCAAAATTTATACGCAAAATGGCTGGCCTGAAGTCTCTGGTACATCTTATCTCTTCCTCCACGTATGGCCGACTGATTGTCAAACTCGCTTGGTCGACCGGAGCGGCCGAGGAGGAGGTTGTCAAACTGAAACGCGCCTGCCAATAGCTGTAGAAAACACAGATATTCAACCACAAATAGAATACCAAAGTACGATGCTGCTTTAACGTATTACCTTAGTTGTTAAATGTATTTTACCATTATTTTAATAAAAGTGTTTTATTATTCTCGCAATTTGATGAAGGGATTTATTAATCAAAAATAAAATTGTTACACTACCCCTTTCCTAAAAGAAAAAAAATCTTTTTTTCTTATTATTCTAACAAAGAAAAAAAGTTTAAGTAAAACAAATACAAAAGATTTTTTTTTTTTTAAATATGCTAGCCTCTTCCACATTCTTAATTATTATTACGAATTCTTATGAACCTATTAAAACGAGGGGGACAAATATCTACAAATTTGAGTGTGTCGGTAACTACGTGTACCAAGCGTCCATAGGGAGACAAAATCGGGGAGTCATAATCGGTGTATGTCAAAATTGGGAGGGGTCAAGTTAAAAAGTCAAACACCCCACGGGACAAAAAAATTAATCAAAATCTAAATTCAAAGTAACCCTTTAACTAGAGTTTTCTTACTCCTACCAAGGGTAGTATCTACTAACTATAACCAAACATATTACAAATTATCTTAATTTCCACAAATAAAAACTCCACTTCCTGGAGCTCAAGCAGCTCTATCTACAAAAAAAAGGAACGCTACAACATCAAAATACCATAACTATTCAAAATATTATCACTATAGAGTGATAATCAAAAAGGTGACCTAACTAATAGGTCTAAATACAATATATTATTATCACAAGGTGATAATCAAAACTAAGGTAACCTAACCAAAAGGTTACTTACAAAATTCGAATACAAAATATTATTATCACAAGGTGATAATCAAAACTAAGGTAACCTAACCAAAAGGTTACTTACAAAATTCGAACTCAAAATATTATTATCACAAAGTGATAATCAAAACCAAGGCAACCTAACCAAAAGGTCACTTACAAAATTCGAATTCAAAATTGAACCAGTTAGGGCTGTAATCTTCTACACCCTACTGATTATCCTATCACTAATTTTCAAACAACACATCTTATTAGTGATGGATCAAATGGTGAGGTTCACCATGCAAACCTCTGACTTTATCAAACAAAAATTTCTGAAAGGTCAGAAATAAGGGAAAGAATAGATCAATATTCTCTCTACCTGAATGTGTAGAAATCAGGACTAGCAACTTAAATAGTCCACTTATTTCTACATCCTAAAGATATCTGTCAAAGACATCTTCTAACAACATCTTCAAATAACGCGCGACTAAAACAACCAGTATGCACACTAATGCACACCTCAAAACTACTACAAAAATCCTTAACCACTTGCTTCAATTATCAAACAAAATTTTCAAACAAAATGAGTTACCAAATGGCAGTCTCCATTTAGTATTAGTGAAACGATACTAAATCAAAAATCGGAACAAAACGAAGCAAAGAACTATTGTTTTGCTTAAAATCAAAGAAATGGCTAGACTGGAACTAATCGTCAGGATTATCATTCTCGTCTGAATATGATGCTTCAACGGGTTTCAAGTCCTTAACATGCCATTTTCCGGCTCTTGTTCCATCCTCATTCTCTAATTCATACACTAAATTGGAATGTTTTTTTCGAACTTTACACAAAACGAACTTTGGAGCTAACTTAGCGGAGAATTTATCACCAGCACTTGAAAGTACCTTATTAGTTCTCCAAACGTTTTCTTCGACTTGGAATGAAATGTCTCTTCTTCTAAGATTGTAGCGTTTACTCGAACGTTGATAAGCTACATGTAAGTTTTCACGGACATTTCCAAAAATATCAAACAAAGGTTGACGATCCAAAACATATGAAGGTCTACTACTTGAAACAACATCTACATCCTCACCAGGTTTAAAATTATTACTATAAGCTTTTCCACTTAAGGGTACCTGACGACCAAAGACTAAAAATTTGGAGAATAGTTGGTGGATTCGTGTTTTGCTGATTTAATTGCGTACTGAATTTTTGATATCTCACTATCCCACGTATCATGTTCTTCTACGTACGAACGAATTGCAGTACCAACTGTCTTATTAATTCTTTCCACAAAATTGCATTGAGGAGCATAAACAGCATTGTACCAAATCTTTTGGATTTCATACCTTGCACACAAAGCTTAAAAGACACGTCCAATCAATTGTGGACCATTATCACAAATAACAAATTGTGGTACTCCGTAGACAAGAAATACTTTTTCTTCCAAAAACTTTTCAATCAAATGTGCCGTGGCACTACGCAAAGGTTGTAAAATCGAATACTTCGAAAACCAGTCACCAACAACTAAAAGCCATTTATGTCCGCGTTTGGAACGAGAGAACGGACCCATCAAATCTAAAGCAATGGTTTGGAACGGAAGTCCAACCTCTTTTTCCTTTCCCATCATGCCAAGGGGACCTTTATTGGGTGGTTTCTGAGCACCACAAATCAAACACTTCCTACAAAATTTACGTACATCAAAGATCATCTTTGGCCAATAATATAGTTCTTGGACACGAGACAACTTTTTCAAAGAACCAAAATGTCCTGCTGTAGGGGGATCATGACATGATTTAATGACATCTTTACGCTGAGATCTCGGTACTAAGTGCTTCCACTCTATAATATTCGCCGAATGCGGTAATTTGGAAGGGATGAACTTAAAAATAAACCCATCTTCCACTTTCCATTGTGGGTAGCTCTTGGGTGACAACAAAATTTTCTTTCTCAAAGATTCATACCACAAGTCTACATTGTCAAGTTTGATCTCTACTAAATTAACTTCTTGATTTTCTAAAGGAACGCCACAACTAAGACAATCTGGAACTATATTAAATTTCCCTCTCCTATGTACCAAATCAAATGAATGTTGCCTTAATCGAACTGACCATCTGGCAAGTTTTCCGGTAGGATTCTGAAGATTACTCAACCAAAGTAACGAAAAATGATCAGTGACAACTGTGAATCGAACCCCTTCCACCCACGGACGAAATTTCTCAATTGCAAAAATAACTGCTAAACACTCTCTTTGTGTGGTGGAATAATTGCGCTCTGTACGGCTCAGGGTTTTACTTGCGTACGAAATTACACGCTCTTCTCCTTTTATATTTTGTATCAAAACAGCTCCTAACCCAGTGTTGCTGGCATCACACTCAACAATAAAGGGTGCCGAATAATCTGGCTGTGAAAGAAGAGGTGCTGAAACTAATGCTTGTTTGATCAACACAAACGAATTTTCTGCTTCCGCGCTCCAATTTACAGTTTGGTCTTTTTTCTTTTTCTTAATGAGATCGTTGATAGGCGAAACTAATGACGAAAAATTCTTTATAAAGCGACGATACCAACTGCACATTCCTATAAACCTCTTAATTTCCGTCGTGGTTTTCGGTCGAGGAAGGTTAACCATCGCCGATACTTTATCGGGATCTGTACGAAGTGAATTTGAACCTACTATATAACCCAAAAATTTAAGTGTTTTTTTGAAAGATTCACATTTTCCTATATTTATAGTAAGGTTAGCTTCTTTTAGACGTTGCTTAACCTCTGACAATAACTTCAGGTGTTCTTCAAACGATGACGAACATAGTATTATGTCGTCCAAATAGCAAAATACATGGGGTTCAAAACGGGGACCAAAAATCACATCTACTAAACGCTGTTGCGTCTGCGCAGCATTCTTCAACCCAAATGGCATGCATGTAAATCTATATTGTCCTCGCGAAATAACACTGAAAGCAGTCTTATCTTTAGATGACTCACTAAGAGGGACTTGCCAAAACGATTTTCTCAAATCAAGTGACGAAATATAGTTCGCACCTCTCAACTTATTAAGGATTCTATCTACATTCGCAAGGGGGTACGAAACGTGAACAGTTAAGTCGTTCAGGGTTCTACCATCAAAACAGAAACGATATTCTCCATCTGCTTTCTTAACCAACAAAACCGGAGAGGACCACGAACTAGTTCACGGTTCTATAACTTTAAGTCTAAGCATGTCGTCCAACTCATTATTCAATATCTTACTCATATATGGTGACATCACATATGGTTTCGTATGGAAGGGCTTGGCATTACCTGTGTCTATATCCATTTCGATTAGGTTAGTACGTCCCAACCTATCGTCGCTGCTAATTTCATTGAACGAATTTATAATCTCTTGTGCTTGCACACACTGAGCATCGTCATGCAAATCAAATAAGTAATCATTAGTGTTCAAAGGAATAGAAGATGAACCTAAATACACAATATTGTTCTCAATGTTACTCTGAATAAACCAATTATTATTTCTAAAATCGGCAACTACACCAAATAATTTTGCAAAGTCGCTACCGAATATAAAGGCATGTGGTAGGGACGGAACCACTAATGCATTAAGAGTAAGACAGTCATTACCTACACAAATTGGAAAATCAACAGAACCTAAAACAGACTTTATTGAACCATCAGCTGTAGTAATACCTGTTTTTGCTGAACTAAAAGTTTTTAAGTCTAATTTTCTGATTATCGAAAGAGCTAAGGATCCTACCACTGAGGTAGTGCATCCTGAATCTAGAAGACCGGTAATGTCTCTATCAAGTAACTTCACCATAATGTAAGGTCGATTATCACACTGCTTTTCAATGAACAAAGTATTATTCTTAGGCTTCGTAGAGTCCTGACAAAAATTTTTTACAACTGTAAGCCATCTCGACCAATCGTCTTTACAAAAATATTTTTCTTGTTTACAAATCATAACCGTAGCCTTATGACGCGGAACAGAATGCCGACCGCTATGCACCTGCCGCCTTACTGGTTTTTTAAACATTGTGGACATGACGTTGCCTTAACGCCTTTTCGACCACATCCAAAACAAAAAATCTTTTTGGTTGCTCTACACTCTCTAAACCAATGTCCACTACGGGAGCAATTCCAACAAACAAAATTATTTCTCTTATCGGGACTAAAAGAATTAAAAGCTGAAGACTCCAAAGTACTCTTATCCGCTACTGTTGCTTGAGGATTAACTATTTTATTTAGAAACACCCTACTCTTAACAGCAGAAATTTTTTCATTCAACACGGGATGTTTGGTCTCAAATGGGTGCTTAGAAGGACTACAAGTCTTGTTGGGCTTACTAGAAGATGCAGAAACCAAGTTTAGTTTCATCAAAGAAGCTTCTTCTAACTTTTTGCACAAATTTACTAAGGTAGACACATCTTGAATGTCCGACAATGCAAGTGCTGAAATATAATCAGGAATCAAATTTCTTCTTATCATCTTAACTTTAGTGACTTCTGCTGGCTCGTTAGTCAGTCTACTGAACAAAGTTTGCATATGCGCAACAAATAAAATAATCCTTTCGTCTTTACCTTGACGACGATGTCTGATTTTTTCCCAAATGTCATAATCTGAAAAACCGGGTAGAAATCTTCCTTTAGACGTTCTAATAAAGAGTTCCAATCTCTCAATAAATTTTTTACTGTTCTAAACCAAATTAAAGCGTCTCCCACAAAAAATTCACATGCTGATCCAAATAAATCAGCTTCGGGTACCTTACGAGATTGTGCTAAATCACTAACTCTATCTAAAAATGAATATAGTTGTTTGGGATCTCCTGAGAATTTTACGGGCCATGAACCTATAGGTAAAATCGAATGGGTGGGTGCACTAGCAACTGAAGGAGATACTACAACAGACCGATCAAAATAGGTGGACTCTGTACTTTTATTGATTTTATCGTATAACTCAGCTTCAAGGGTTAGTATGGTTACTACGGTCTCATTTCTGAACTTAATTGCTTCCTCGTAATTTATTGTAGGAATCTTCATACGCTTAACTCGCCCAGAAAGGTGGATTAACCTTGAACAAGCTCTCCTAAAAATTGAATCTGATGAATCACCTTCAAATTCGGACAAAACATTTCGAACCGACTCGACTGAAACAGAAATTTGTTTACTTTCCGTTGCAAAATCTACTTCATAACACGAAAGGTCAATCAAACAACCAGGCTTATCTACTTCTTTAGCTAACAATCTTCCTAAAATTGTCCTTTTCTCTAACACTGGTCTCTCACTCACTACTCCTCTAATTTTCAGTTCATACTCCAGTTCCTCTTTAAGTAGACAAACAATTTGGAATTTTTCCGACATGATTACAAAAGCCTAATGGAATCAAACTAATAGATCTAAATGACTTGAACCTTACAAAAATTGTCAAAACAAATTCGGGCAGCTAAAGGTAAAAGTCAAAAAGTGTATTTGGTAAAATAAATTTTGCCAAAACAATATCAAATAAATTATATTGGGTCAAAACAGGATGAAAGTTAAAAATAAATTTGACTAAGTTAATTAATTGACTGTATGGGGGTTAACGTCTCAACCAAACTTTTAAACAAACAAATCTTAATGTCAGATAAATTTCGAGCAAACAAATTTCGAGGCAAAACATTTTTTGAACAAACAAATTTCGAAGCAAAATAATTTTTGAACAAACAAATTTTGAAGCAAAATAATTTTTGAACAAACAAATTTCGAAGCAAAATAGTTTTTGAACAAACAAATTTCGAGGCCCTACACAATGCTGGCGCCAGTGAAACTAATTTTTTGAATGGGCGCAGCTAGCCTCACACATGGGCGCCAGTGAAGCGTTATTTTTTCTCTATTGGCACCAGCCCCACATTGGGTGCTAGTGAAACGAAGTCTTCCGACATAACTAGGGGTCTATTCCTTGGGTAGAGCTATGAGAAATGGGGGGGTAAGTCGAAATCTGTTTGTATGTCAAACTTAATCTCAGATAAATAGGCGCCACCAAGTCCGGACTTATTCACGATAATGGCATGGCATATTTCTAAAGGCGGACGTGGAGACCCAAAGAAAAAAAGATCGCCTTCGATGACAGAAACCTGTCTTAATAAAATAAGACCCTGTTCCTGTAAGAAATTATAATAGTTAGGTTAATAAAAAAAGGTGGAACACTATTTGTGTCCCGCAAATATACATAAAAAAATAGTGAAAAGATATTTTCTATATAAAGTTGGCATCAAAATTCTACTCTTAAAGATGTTAGCTTTCTGTGGTTAGGTTTGATCATATTTGATCAAAATAAAAAACTTTAATCTTGAACCAATAATTTACTAAAAAGAATCTCTTTTAAAGTAAAATGCAATGCAACAAAATTTAATAAATAATTGAATTACTTCGTGAATTTTAAATTAAGGTTTATCAAAATTATTCATAATCAAACATTTTACAGTATATTGTAAACTTGTTACACAAAGATACTCCAACCCGTGCAGATCTGTTCAGGCAGGTTACATCTAAAAATGTTACTACTCAAGTTATTCCTTTTTAAGCTACATGTACTAGTTTTAGTTTCAAAAAAAAGATCACAAAAATATTCTTATTTACATAAGATGTGCTAAAGCTGTTCGAGGCATTTGCTTTCAAGAACGCATCTGTCAGCAGTATACTACAGAAAAATAAGTGACGTCAGTAACACCTGTTGTTGTAACTAACGATTTATACTGAACCACGCGTGTTGTTTCTTAAAACATCAAATTAGTGAATTTTTAATTTCGACACTGGAAATTCTAGCTCAGCAATAGTTGAAACTTTCATAAGATTCAAGCATTTACACATAAGAACAAATTACCGTGTTTCTAATTTGAAACACAAAAAATTACTTAAAGCTAACTACGAACCAAAAACTGCTTTTCTCGCCTAGATGAGGTACTTGTTATATCATGCGATGTTTACTGCATGTAGTATGAACCCAGCTCATCCTAGACAGCTTCTACCACATGGAGTTGTCCCAGGTGTAGAATTAAATACGGTCACAATACATTCGTCAGCTGCTGCAATATGTTGAATCACGCGGCCTAACCAAGGTAGCATCTTCTTAAAATTGGTTAAACTTTCTATCTTCTAAGTTGCATTTTACACGTCGTATAACAAAGTGGTTTTAACAAAAGGGATTGAATTTCCTATCTTCTAAGTTGCATTGTTCATGTCGTTCGTGCGCGCTATTCAAGGATGTGTCTCGACTCCTCAAAATTTATACGCAAATTGCCGGCCTGAAGTCTCTGGTACATCTTATCTCTTCCTCCACGTATGGCCGACTGATTATCAAACTCGCTCGGTCGACCGGAGCGGCCGAGGAGGAGGTTGTCAAACTGAAACGCGCCTGCCAATAGCTGTAGAAAACACAGATATTCAACCACAAATAGAATACCAAAGTACAATGCTGCTTTAACGTATTACCTTAGTTGTTAAATGTATTTTACCATTATTTTAATAAAAGTGTTTTATTATTCTCGCACTTTGATGAAGGGATTTATTAATCAAGAATAAAATTGTTACAGTAGTTTCGACGGAGTTCTCTTTAAAGTGGTGTTAACTATTTTTATGATAATGTGACAACCTTTTTACTTGGAAGTTTGACAATACGTTTCAAAGTGGAGTTTTTTTACAACGCGTTAAAAGAACGATAGCGGAAAATTTTCAGTAAAAAGTGACCCATGGCCAAATAGACCAGGGATGAATGGCCAAAAAGCTTTAGAAAGGTTTCTGGAGAAGTTACAGGTAGTTAGCTTAGGTAAAGTACGCAAAAGCATTGCCTCCTTTCTCAAAAAAATTAATTTAAATTGTAATGCCTCGGTTAGCTCAGTTTTAACCACGCACGGAGTTTGTGACGATACGACAACAAAGAATTATTAATCTCCCTTTTTATCTCTACTTCTTATGTATTTAAGCTAAACACAATTAACCACAATTTATATAATGTTCTCAATATATACAATGTACAAAACGTCTATAATGTTGAATAAAACTTTTTTTATATAAATGAATTAATTTCGCCAAAAATTATAATTCCCTTTAATTGATCAAAAATCTAGCAATAATCACCCATTTTATTATTACTTGGAGCCCTATGAACGTTCATCAGTCTTCCTTAAATTTTTGCGTAAATTATAGCGCATGCCAAACGATTTTAGATGATCCTCACATAAATTTTCGCGAATGTAATATTTTTAAATATTCATAAATAAAATTCTCAATGCAACAAAATATTTATAATGGCTAACCTGTTGTCCTTTTTTTTGGAGTGTCTCGTTCTCACAATTCAGACAAGTTTCTGCTCCAATTGTTCGCTGGTTCAGCCTTAGTTTATAGTTACTCCTTGAGTTATCCAAACAGGATTTAGAAATTCTGCGCCAGGTGAAATCTTTAGGTATTTATTTAAATAATCTCGGTTGGATCCAGAAATTATTTGGATATATTTATTGAACTTTTCCAGGCCGGATATTGTATTTTTGTGCCCAACTTCCCCAGGTCCGATATTTGGATTCCTTATTGAACTTCTCGCGGTTGGATCCAGAAATTGCTTGGATGTACTTGTTCGACTTCTCCAGGGCGGATCCAGTTATTTGGAGTCCTTTGTTAATATAAATTTTAAAATCTATTTAAAGTAACCTTTTATAACAAACGTTTTTGAGGATTAAACGAAGAACCTTGTTTAATTATTCACTATCAACACATTTAAATTATTAATTATAAAATCACTTGCAATTATTTCACGTAAATATTTTATATTAGGTGATGTGAACCGTGCCTTCATTAGAGTCAAACTGATTTGTTTACAAAATCTTGTGGTATTTAACGAAGACTCCTATCTGTTTGCAATTGGTCGGTTAAGCACATAGTTCGTTGGTTACCGCTTTGTACCTTGATTTTTACATGCAGGCTTTAGTATTTTTATAAACTTTCCATGTACAACGTAGGGGCGACGCTCTTTATTGCACGTAGGATATCAGGTTATATGTATAAATTTCTTGGATTTTAAAATCTTCTATGGTCTTTTAAATCACGTAGGGTTTGTTTGTACAGCAAATTTGTTAAACTTTGCTTTATCCTCAAGCTGTTATTATTTCCAAATTATCAAGGTGTTGGATTTTTATGCTTTTTGATCACGTAGCTTTTTATTTATTGATTCTTTACGCATTGACGAACCTGCTCGTTTAAATGGAATTCCTGGTATAATAATGATGTACTACGCACGCGTATTGTTTTATGGCTTCTGTCCATGCGGTTTTATGACTTGCATGGTTGTTTATTTAGCCTACCTAGTTTATCTAGTTTTCTGGACACCCACGATGTCTATATTGTAACTTGTCGTTAGTTATAGTTAAAGATTGTGCTGTCTTGTATTGAGTAGTTAGATGTATATACGGTTAATATGAGTAGTTTTGATTCTTCAGTCATTAAAGTTTTGTTAGAAAAAATTCTTTTATACCTTGAATTTTTTCTCTTGGAAAGAGGCTGTGTAACGTATTTTTTTTTCTAGTTACATTTCGTTCAATAAAATAAAAATAAAACAACTATAATTTAAAATATTTAATTTGTGAATTACCGTCCAATAGTAATTATTTATAAAATTCATAATAACACATAGATTCTTTTACATTTATGCTCTAAAGTTCGTTACTAAGCTCTGTCAAGTTGTCAATTGGCACTTCGTTATCAGCGTTCAAAAGGGCAAGCTGCTTTGCAGAATAAGTAAAGTCGAGTTGGCCGTGAGTAAGCACGTGGCTTCTAACAAAGTTAGAAAAAAGTAAAGAATTGATAAATTCTTGGTGTCTGGAGGTCGAGCCTAACAGCGGTTGCGTGAGCATGATTTTCGATAAGCTTTGCTCCGAGCAGTTCAGTTGATCCCTACAGGCTTAAGAAGATGGAAGCCCCTTTGGACATCATTTAGACAGTTGGTATATATTAATTAAATAGATTATACTGATATTTTTCATCTTAGTGCAATATCTTAAGGACATATCATGTATAATATCTCCGATAGTAACTTAAAACAATTTCTTAAGGCAATATTTTAAAGCAAGAATATATGGTTTTGTCCTATTTAATATAACATGCAGTAACATAGAAGGTGATTTCACATGTGTTCCGTATATTTCAACCTTACCGATGAATAACATCAAACAAGGTTATTATGGTTGGTTTTGTAGTATAGTCGTTGTATTCCAAACAACTTTGATGCTTATGGAAATTTCCGACAGCTGAGGTCAAGGTCCAGTATTTTTAGTTCAGAGCAGTTTCGTATCACGTGAGTGTTCTTTAGGATTTAATAACTTTGAAAATACAGTAAATTACTATAAATTATCTAACATTAAATATTTGAGTAACGTAAAAAGAAAATAGTTTTTGAGGAATCAGCAAATTAAATAATATGTAGATTGCTTGTCAGAATGTTTGCACATGTACGCAAATAGTATATTTAATAAAATTGTGAATGACATCCTATGTCAGATATAAGAAAACATAGATTCAGTTTTCTTATCAAGACGCCATATGCTGTCCTAATTTAATTTAAAATATGTTTAAAGATTTTGAGGTCATGAACTTGCATTTTCATCGACATATGAAATTTGCGTACTTATTGTTGAATAAAAATAAATTAGAATAATTACATTCTACAATGTCTGCACTTTAATAATTATATTTTGTTGTGAAAATCAAGGAAGTACTTCGCTGATTGAAAGAAATTTATGTATTATGAATAACTTAGAAATTCTACGTCAATCTAATTAAATTTTATAGAAAAGATCCATTCAGATATCTTCTTAATTTTGAATGCAAAACTTCACTAGTCTATTTCTGTTCTAGAAAATTATTATGAGAAAATTTTATCAAAAAACAAACTTAAATATTGCAGTTATATATATATATATATATTATATATATATATATATATATATATATATATTACTCATATTTAGAACAGGGTAGAAAATTAATTAATTATAGCAAATAATTTTAATCGCCGTGTATAGGGAATTTTATTAGATAGTACGCTTTATTAAAAAACCGTGGAGAATAAAAATTCATTCGTTTCATTAAAAATAAGAGATTTAAATCATGTACAAGACGCTTTATATCAAAAGAAGCAGTATTAAAAAGCTCTACGTAAAGAAACAAAGAGAAATTACGTGCAAAATTTATATTAATTAACTCTATTTTAAGTAACCGGTATTAAACAAAACGTACAGATAATAATTAATATTTAGTTAGGATTCACTAAAATTTAAAGGGTATTAATTTTAATTGAAGTTAATTGAACCGTTAGTAACATATAATATCTATAAAAACTTGTAAAAACCCAATAAAATGCAAATCGTAGAGGGGTTAGTTAGAAGTAGGATGTTTAAACACCTGCGTATTTTTAAAAAGCTCATTCTGCGTAAATTTTGCAGATAATTAATGGTTACAAAGAATCTTGGAGAAACCGTGGCTTAATATTCACGGGAAGGCGCGATACGGGGTTATTTAACCCAGATAGTCCACATGGACTGAAATAATCGAAAATAAGGAATATCAATTTGCACTAATAAGAACAGGGTAGATAGAGACAAATAATATGCGCAAGACCGAGGCACACATAGTAAAAGGCGTGAGTGGAGCAACGTCATTGGGTTGCGATTGGTTGAAAGTAAAAGGCAAACTTGAAAGGTAGAAATAACATTTCTGTATGAAAATTTAATTAGGTATTCTCAGACGTTGCGTGCCGTGTGGAAATTTTCTGAGATTTAAATGGGGCGAGTGCAAAATTCGTAAAAATCGCATGCCGGGCTGCGGAATGGGAACATAGCAGGCGAAATTCTTTAGAATTGTCCGTTTTGGGGACTCGACCGACAGACAAGCTAACCTCTATATATACCCAGGTTAATATGAACAAGCTCTCTTAGATCTTCGACTTGATTCAACGCGTTAAACAGTGCTTTTTAGTTTTCCGGTTTTGATTAAATAATTTAAACAGTTGCTCGAATATTTTTGTGATAAAAAACAGTTTGTTCTTTACGTGCTACAATGAATGTACGTTAGTGCACTTAGAAAAGAAGATACAAGGTAATAAAGTTTAGTAGCACTGTACCAATTGGTACAATTTACAACGACAAATAAATACACAAAAGTAGGCAGTTTTGGCGTATATTGGTGAAAGAAGTATGAATTTCTTTGCTATTTTTCGGGGGTATTAATAAATAAATGGTGCATAAACGTGTCTGGATCCACAAAACAAGGTTCAGATATACACAGATGAGTTCCGGAAAAGCCAAGAAACAACTTTAAATAAATGGTGATGGAGAAAATTTTAAAAGCGTTGAGAATCAGAAGCCGTAAATATAACCCAGTTGGAATGGTGTAATTAACAAAAGGGACGATGTACATTGAAGCTACGAGTGCAGTAACCTTCAGGTAAATTATACTATTTTGTTCGAACTTTGATATTTTGGTGTGTGTTGAATAACTTTATAATTGATTTACTTAAAATGGACAGTAGTGAAATTGTACTAACAACAGAATTTTAATTTTAAGGTGACATTTTCTTGTTTAAGTAGAAAGGGGTATTTAGTATTAATGTTCTGGATTATGATGAAAATTTGGGTATGTCTTTGAGCTCAATTAGACGAACCTGGTTAATTAACGTAAAGGGGTGGTAGATGCTCCCTTTGTACTCAGACTCAGGTCTGCATATATTGTTATATTAATTAGTAGGCATCCTACAAGGACTTTAATTCTGGATGCACATTAAAATGATAACAGATTTAATCTTGAAATTTTCTGATACTGAAATTTATGCTGAAGTTTAATTTTGAAATTTTAATGTATTGTGAATATTGATGTAAATAGAGTTAACGTTGATGTTTGTGGTAGGAATGTGTTTGTTTTTTTTTATGAATGAGGATGAAGGTTTAACTAGAGGAGCAGCCGAGGCGGAAAAGAGTAAAGAGGCGAGTAACAGAAGAAAGTCGACGGACCCGGATTTAGGAGGTTTCACAGCAATATATATATTCAGAAAATTTATCCAAATAGAATCTATTTTGTTTTTGAAAGACGTTTTATTATATAACATTCAAAAAATTGCAAGTCATCCCGGATTAGAAATTGTGTGTAATGAAAACAAATTCCCTCAGTATATATTTTAGAAGCCTAAATTCTATTATTTAATTTTTCGGCAAATATTTTTGAGTAAACATATGGTGTCCATGTTGTACTCTTGTTTGTTCACGAGTAAAGCCGAGACATCTGTATGACATCTGGTGTTTGAGGTATTGGTAAGTGTGTCCTAAAGAGTAAACTTCATGTTTTATGGTTATGTTATTGGTGTTAATATAAGGTTTCCGCATTCCCCTTATACAAGCACAGTTAAATTTTGTTGGTTATTGTATTGAAAAATACGGTGGCGCTCAGTAAATATATTTTTGGTCTTTTATCAACCCATGACCCAAGCTCATGATCTACCCAGAGCTAACACTCGACTAGCCGTTTATGTCTTAAGAGTTTTTCTTTATCTCAAGCCATTCTCCATCCAACATTACCTTGGACTTACATTAATAAGAAGAAATTCTCGACCTTGTGATATCAGGTTAGGGTTTAGGAAATTTGGGAGTGTAATTTTTTTAGCTGATAGTCATGAGGATAAAGTTAATAATGAATTATAAAGCTAAAATCAATTTAATATTCTTTTCAATATAAAGTGCACTCTCCTAGTGACCCCATATACCCCTTTCCCTCGGCTAGCTCGAAAACACAACATGCAATACTTCACAGCAATAAAAATTGTTCAACCTTTTTTTCTTCTACAACATAACTGTTTAAATGAAGAAATCCAAAGTTTAGACAACATAATGATTGATAATATGTACAATTTTATGTAAATTCAAAATTTAGCCCCTGAATCGAACATTAACATTCGCCAAATTTATAATTTCCTGAAAGCCGGCAAAAATATCTTTATAATTACTCTTAAGTATTTTTCGAATGTTCAAAGATGCTTTCCCTATTTTCAAATTCTCAAATGACCTTTTTGTTGACCCTTACAGATATATAATGTATAGCAAATATTAAAATTGAAAGTCTTTAACTAATAAAAATATTTAAAATCTCTAAACTGCGTTTTCCTTGCTTGACACTGAAATTGCCCCACATTATCTGTGGTCAGCATCCCCTTGATTGTTACAGCTCCGCTTGCTTCACTTGATTAGCCAGAATGATGGATTAATGGTTGCTTGTATTTTTCTCTTCAAATTTTTGGAGTAACTTTGAGTATCTTCACGTTTATTTTATATTTTAATGTAATAATTTATTTAGACGTATTATTTAAATATGCAATTAGAGTATTTATTCAAACGTACACTTAAATCTTTATTCGGACGTTTGTCCGGAGTCCTAATCTCACCTTTAATCGGATCTTTATTCAGACCTTTAATAGGAGCCCTAAATGGTTAAATATTACTATAAAATTTAGTTAATAGTTTCATCTTACGTTAATGTGTAGAACGGCTATTTTTTTGTCGCACAAATTTAGCACTTTCAATCTTTCACTTTTACTACATTATTGACTTTTCACAAATTATTTTTAAAATAACAAATAACTATAACAGACATTCTAATTAAGGAGACCGTAATATGAGTTAAGGCGTTTAACAACCCATATATTAAAAAATAACGATTGGAAAGCGGGCGATGGCATCAATTTAAATAATATAACGCCCTAATTAAATTGTATAACCTCAATTTTTCTAGAAAAATTACATCTGCCGTTTGAGTAAAACTAGACGGTTTGTTCTAGATCTGAATATCGTGCGAAATTCATACTATATAAATTGATTAGAAATCAGAACGGGGTCGATTGCGACTTATTAACTAATTGTGGTTAATTCACGCCCAATATATTATTACACGTTTAAAAATATTTTTCAAAACACAACAATGTTGAACTATAATGTAGCTGATGAGTCGAGGGAATGATTATTGTTAAAGACCTGTTCAAAGCGTATAACAAGCTACGTTGAAAGTTGATCTTCTGTGGTGATTATTTTAGTTAAAAAATATGAAATAAAGAATATGATAGAATTTCAAATTTATGTTTAACAGTGAATCAATTTTAAATGTAACTGAACGACACTGATTTGGATATGGAAAATTTACGAACTTTAATGGACACAAGCTTACGATAACAAAAGAAAAGGACAATCAGCAGGTTAACGATAAATCATTGTTTTAAACTTCTTTATAAAAACATTTATGCTTGTTTATGCACTTAAGCGAGTTTGATTACATAAAAATTTGGTTCGTAGATTTTTTTCTGTAAGTAGATTATATAATTTTTTATGTGATCAAATTTTGATTCAATTTGACCATTGTGAGGATGTTTGTCGAATGTTTCTGATCAGCTGCGTTTCACTACAAGGTAGGAAAAATTATTAAAATTATCCATGCCCATTTCTTAAAAAAAATTTTACACAGCGTGACAATTATTTACATTAGACTTATTATACACGCGCATAATTCACTTTTCATAATGGCTTTTTTTTCAAATACCTTACTTTTTTTTCATTCGCATATACAAATGGTCAATTTTCCCCCAATTCCAACTTTTTTCACTTGAACTTTACATCATTTATCTTTCTATATCTCTCCATTCTCTCCTATTCACACAAAAGCTTATCAAATACCAAGTTCAATCTTAAGAAGATTTCTTACGACAAACATGAAATTTGCTAAGTGCTGCAGAATAACCTCATAAAAATAACAATCTTAATAAAATATTGCACAAAGTTTTCATTAAGTGGTCCCAGATACACTTTATAGCATATACTAATGGTACCATGCTAGTAGACAAGCAAATAAGGGCATCTTTAAATTGATCCGACGATACCTGTTCTCATCTACTTAAATATCATATCATTGTTTGGTTGTTCAGATTGAAAACCACCTTCCCAGTACCTCATGCAGTAACTATTAGTGTTCGCTAATTCTGTGGTGTAAATGTTATACGTTTACTATGGGTCTATTATAAATTTGACTTTTCATGAAACCCCACAAAAATAATCTAAAGTTCGAAGAAGCCAGTGCACAGGACCGTTTGTTCCTATTGACAAACAAAAGAACCTCTCATCGAGACATTTCCTTATAACTGAATCATTGTGTAGCCCTATATCATATTAATGAAATCATTTAAAATTTCTAAGAGCAACTGGGTTTAGGTTGGCAAACATATCTTCCAAACCATTTTGGGGAAAATTTAAATAAACTTGGCCATTTAGATGCCCATTAATAAAATGTGGACCTAATAATTTATTATCGAGTGCACCATACCAAACGTTGAGTGAAAAGCGCGCCTGAGGTCTTACATAGCAAATCAGGTGAGGGTTTTCGATAGAGTATTAGTGTTTGTTTCTCCCATTAACTATACCGCTATTTATAAATAACTTTTTGCCGCACCATAAGCTTGTTCTTGTAAGATTAACATTTCCTTACAATTGATAAACGAACCATTTACAAAATTCTTTTCTTCATTCATTGCTGATTGGATAAAAGGTTTGCACAGATTTATATTCAAAATCATATCTTCGCCTTTTCAAAAATTTTTGAATGCCAGATTTAGAAAAATTACTTTCGGTGGCCATATTTCTATGTCAGTTTTCAGGATTAATGTGTACTTAAGCCAACCATTTATGCCAATCAAACAACTCTAGTAGTTCAAAAGTCTTCAAAAGTTTGATTAATGATTAACCACTTTTCTACACTTCCAAAAATTATGTTGTCGTCTTTTTGGATACAGTTCAACATATTTTACCAAAGCAGTTGAATTGCGATAATTTTTTATGCAAATATTGTACATATCAAGACATTCTTCTGCCGAAAAGTATGCCACAACGTATTTGAAGAAAAGAAAAAATTCCACAAATTTTTAAAACCACTTGCAGTTATTCTACAATTAACGTTAAAAGAATTTTCTGTAATTTAAGTACTTGACTACAAAAAAATTACACACCTCAAGCATTTTTTTTATTGTTCAACGAAGGCATAGAGTAAAATAAAACCTAGATTAGTTAAAAGTCGTTTAAAGTAATCTGGTTGTGATTAGGTACACAAATTTTTAAAACCAGTATTAAAACATACTGCAGTTATCCTAGAATTAACGTTGTGTGTAATTTGAAATAAAAGCGCACACCACGGCGATTTTTTTTCTTTTTTCTTTTGTTGCAAGGAAGGTTGCTTTGATCAATTATAATTGCTTTCAGGGTTGAGAGTCCCATTCGTGCTGACTGAGTTTAATTGTTTTTTTTCTGTAGACATCAGCATTATTGTCGTGCCTATAACATTTTGCAATAGATATGTTTCCATCAATTTCTTCTTTTCTAGACCCTTCACACATACTTCTTTACCGGGTCGGATAATTTGCTTCGGCTAACATTGTAAAATTATATTAAAATAAATAATACAGACACAATCTTTCTATTGTTTTTTTTTATTATTATCAAGCCATTCTTTTAATAACAAGGTATTTTGTTTTGCACATTGCAGATTATTATTGATGTGTCTACAACAATGGATGTTATGTTTTAAACGGTTGTTGATTTTTAACTCCGATAGCTTAGGACAACCTAGTGCAAGCATATCAGTTACTACGTTTTGCATTAGATAGGTTTCAATCAAGTTCTTCTTTTCTAAACCCTTCACAAATACTTCTTTACCGGGTCGGATAATTTGCTTCAAATAAAGCGCTATATATGATAACACCATTCCAGCCGTTGAAAATTCATCCTAAGAAAGACCATGAATATTCCTTGTCACCTAGTCGTTATGTTTTATATGATCTCGACTCAAACAACTAGACTGCATTGGCAGTTTAAAAATTTGATGCCGAACAACAACTTCCACAAGTCCAAAACCGCAATTTCTTTGCACACAAACTCGTTTTTCTTGTATTTAAATCCCTGAATATCAATCATATACATGTTTGTATATGTAGGTACGTAAATATGCAGTAAACTTCGACTAATTAAATTAATATTAGGAGCAATCTCCTTATATAGCAGATTACCAAAATCTGCGTACTTTACCAACCTACTTTTCAACCTATCACAAGAATGAACACACATTTGGAATTGAAACCGGCCCATGTGTATTTGCAGAGTGGTCGCACGCTGAATCCAAACCGGCCTGTGTGTGTGTGCGTGTGCGTGTGTGTGTGTGCGTGTGTGTGTGTGTGTGTGTGTGTGTGGACACGTTTTGAAGTCAAACTGGCCTATGTGTATTTGCAGCCTCTAAACAAAAGTAAATACATAAATCAGAATCCACTTTAATTAAATACAGCATTCTTTATACAATTGACTTAGATGTGATATTATGAATCTAATCTACTTTATAACTTCTCGCTACAGAACCAAATTCAAAACAGCTCCACATTTTTTTTTCTGCATGCACCTACAATTTTTCAATGGAGCATAAGTGTGTGTGGACACGTTTGTGTATTTTCAGCCTCTAAACAAAAGTAAAAAACATAAATCAGAATCCACTTTAATTAAACACATTTGACTCGAATGCGATATTTTGCATCTGACCTACTTTATAACTTCTTGCTAGAAAACCGAATTCAAAACAGCTCCACATTTTCTCTACACTTACATTTTTCAACGTAGCATACGTGTGTTTTGAAGTCACACACGTATGTTCCATTGAAAGTAATATAAAGCCGGTCTGACTTCAAAACGTGTCCACACGTATTGTACATTAAAAGTATATAAGGCCGGTCTGAATTCAAAACGGTGCACGCGTATATTACATGAAAAAACATACGCGTACATCGTTTTGAAGTCAAACCGGCATTACATCACTACTTACATAGCATGCACCAAACACAATGTTTCAGTTACGATAATTGCCACCTAGAGCAATTACGCGGTTAATAGTATCTCAGGCGGCTCCGTGGCGTAGTGGTATGTGTGTGACTACTACGCTCTAGGTACCGGGTTTGAATCCTGACACGGTCCGCTTGAAAAATGTTAGGCGAGCATTTTTCACAAAAAGACACCCTCGTTCGGATGAGAGGTAAAATGGAGGTCCCGTGTGTGAGTGTTGCCATGCACGTTAAAGATCCCTACCTTGTTTAGAACAGGAAGGGTTTGGCAAAATTCTAAATTTTCTAGGTAAAAAGAACTTACTTCCTGGCCAATGTAGTACCTTCGGGTGGAGCATTGAAGAATCACATGTAAGGTTAACAGTATCTTGGAAAGTTGTATGGGAATCTTTTTCAAAATGAGCAGTAAGGCCGACGGCAATTTTTAATTCAGTAAATACAATTAAACATTACTAGTATTAGGGAAAACAAAATTTTCACCTGCAAATAATTTACAAAACTAACCCCGTATTATTAATTATTACGAGGACAGTCGGCAACGTTAATAAGCTTATAAGTGGTTTGCATTAGTTTGCACCGCTAATCTAATAACAATGAAATGCATTCTCTTCGGTGCTATGCTTAGAAACTGTCAAGTCTCGTAGAAATACCCAAGTTGTTACTTCTAAAAAATTAAATTTATGGCTTTGCCGGTATTTAAAACAAATTAAACTTTAAATAATAACTAACCGTGCTTGCAAATGATATACAAATTTTTTAATTTAATAACAATGAATATACTTTCTCTCGCGATTCGTTTAGAAAATATTCAAGCATGTGATTTTCAAAATGTTACGTAGAAGTTATTTAAAATTTAATTATTTTATTAGGGACTATCCTGTAGACAATAATTATGATATACCCTTAGTAAACGGTAAAAGTATTTTATTAAGTTTCCCTTAAAAAGATTTAAATTGATTTACAAAAATCTGATGACCAAAGAGGATTTAGAGATCAAGTTAAAGTTAAATAAACAAAAGCAAATTAAAATTAAATAATCATAAAATTTAAAGGTACGAGGCTTTAACAGTGTGTAACTTTGTAAGGGATAGTCCGATTTTAAAAATTCAAAAGGGTGAGATTGCCCGGGAAATTAGGGTTTAGATCCAATTAACAGACCACCCAGTGTAAAACTGATTAGAAAGGCGCTTGTGTAATCCTATTTTAAAAATTCAAACGGGGTTAGATAGTCCAGAAAATTGTAGATCAGGCTAAAGTGGTTAGTCGAAGAAAACTCTTACCTAGACTAGATATGGATGCAAAGAGGAAACGCTTGGGGTACGTAGCTTTAACGAGGTGTAACTTCGCAAGGGGTAGTTCAATTTAAAAAATGTAAACAGGGTTAGAATTCTCAAAAAATTCTGAAGCAGGCTAAAGTGGTTAGTCGAAGAAAACTTTTACCTAGGTTAGATATGAATGCAAAGAGCAAAAACTTGGGGTACGTAGCTTCAACGAGGTGTAACTTTGCAAGCGGTAGTCTGATTTAAAAAATGTAAACAGGGTTAGATTGCTCGGGAAATTCTGGAGCAGGCTAAATTGGTTAGCCGAAGAAAGCTCTTACCTAGGTTAGATATGAATGCAATGCGCAAAAATTGCGCTGATTCTCTAAAGCATTCTACTCCACGTAGTTTTTTTGATCAGGATTCAGCATATTTCCCTTAGTTATTTCGCCATTATCTGTCGCGATGGTCTCAAATTGTGTAAAATACGTCGCCCATGGTGTTTTTCCGTCAAGGCTAGGTGGTTTTGTTTTGAACTACAATGACGACGGTTTATTTTCCTTGACACTGCTTAATTCCAAAGTGTGCTTTTTAATTAGTAGAGTTCCAAGCTATTTAATTAGTTCTTCGTTTAATTTTCTAAAATATTATAACACTTTTGTAGCTTTTTAAGTTTATTTTAAAAAACTGTGGTCTTGATCAAATATGCTTTTTGTGTCATATCTGCTTTATACTGAGTGGCGTGCGTTACATAATGTTTGTTAAGCACTGCTACAGTTTTTCCTCTATACAGTTTTTTTACATAATATAGATTCCTCATAAATGGGTTTTTGCCGTTTCAGTTTTTCAATATATTTTTTTGTTGGATCATGTGAACTTCTCGCAGTTTATTGTTTGCGCATAACTCTGTATTTTAATCCAATGTGACTAGGAAATTAGAATTGTTTGCGCCAACATAATAATTAAATTTAAATGTGTTTCATCATAGTCTAGTGATACCAAAAAAAAAAACAAGTAATAAAAATTGACGTACGCGTCTATAATAGATGCGGTATATAAAATTGTATGTTTGATACCAGTTTTGGTAGTTTCCGTTTCAAGTAAATGTACGGGGTTGTATGAACCATTGAAAAAGGGTGAAACATACGGTCGAAACGTTTGGTAGAATTGTTATATAAAAAAAAATAAAGATGGCTTAGATTTGTATTGTTCGTATATATTTTTTCAAGTTAAATGACCTTAAAACCCAAGAAAATCATACATTTATATATATATATATATATATATATGTTGCTGTGATCTGAGGTTGTTTAGGGGTGTATTGAGTAGCAAGGGTCGTGTAGTAACCATAAATTGCAATAGGAATTAGAAAACTGCATTTATTTAGCAGAAAATTAAGTAATTCGTATATTATGTAAATAGCAAGCATTTAACACCCTCTATATAGACCGTAATTAGCTTTAAACGATGCAAGTAAGCATATATTATAACAATAGAACGCGTATTCAGAGAATAATATTTCAAGTATGTGTCGACAAAAAATTTGGGTCAATATAATATTTCAAATCAGCGTCGACAATTATATTTAGGTACAATTCTGGTACAATTTTGATTTGTGTCGAAAGCATTTAAGGAAAGAGATTTAAGGCATATAAAATAAAGAAGCAGGAAGTAATTTTTGGAAAACAAGGGGTAACTGTACTCAAATGTTGGTTCAACTAAGCAGAGCATTGGCATACGAATGAAGATAGCAAAGTGATGTTGATCCACGACACGAACAACATATCAAAGGTCAGATCTATGTAATTTTAAGATATTTTTCTATTTATTTTAATACTGAATTTATTCAATTTATATAAAACTTGTAATGAAGTCAACAACAAACATTGCATACGTTAAACTTACGTAATATATAATAGAGGGGTCTAAAACGTTCCAGGTTTTTTTGGTAAAGAGGTAGTTTTTAGTGACTTTAGGTTAAAGTAAAAGTATATAGATTTTGAGATAAATAATACATATGATATGAATTGATTGAGGGTGTATTTAAAAAATTTCAAAAATTGTAAATAATATTTCTTTGCATTATATGAAATTAATTGACTTCGTTTTATCAATTCAAACGTATAGGCAATCATAAAGGGGTAGAGAAGAGAAAAATTGACCACGTAACGTTGTACACTCTGTGTAGATGAAAAAGGGCTAACCGGGGCATAATAATAATAAAATTAGTAAAATTTGAAGTGAGAACACAGTGCGGTGGCGTTAAGTAAAAACGAGTACGGCGTTTCATATCAATATATATATATAAATATATATATATAT
The DNA here is from genome assembly GCA_036346225.1 of Platerodrilus igneus. NCBI lineage: Eukaryota > Metazoa > Arthropoda > Insecta > Coleoptera > Lycidae > Platerodrilus > Platerodrilus igneus. The sequence goes on from JARFIW010001309.1 coordinate 495,087, forward strand.
ATATATATTGCTGTGATAAGGGGTTGTTTATGGGTGTATTGTGTAGCAAGGGTCGTGCAGTAACCATAAATTGCAATAGGAAGCAGAAAACTGCATTTATTTAGCAGAAAATTAAGTCATTTGGATAAGCATATCTTACAACAATAGTACTAGTATTTAGCAGGAAAATAAGTAATTAATACATTAGGTAAATAACAAGTATTCAACACTCGGTATATAGACCTTCATTAATTTTAAACAATGCAAGTAAGAATATCTTTCAGTAAAAGTACGCGTATTCAGAGGAAAGGATAGTGCAGGTAATTAAACACGCATTGAAAAGTGTTCTAATTGGCTATAATATAATACGGAGATAAGAGATAAACCTAACAAAGCTTTGTGTAAGTGCGTGGAAACAATAAACACTTTTGATAAGAAAACGCAGTTCAAACACGCGTAAAATAAACGAAAATAGAATTGAAAATATATCATTTTTTTATGTTTAATTATGAAAAAGGCAATATCTATACAAAACAACGTATGGTCAAGATAACGAGGTATCTATAAGCAAATAACTGTTATATGGAAAACCGATATATTATATCCGAAACCACTTGAAATGCATGAAATACAAAGACCTTATTGGTTAAGATATCTAACACACTTGTTGAAAACCCAGGCCACATGCAAGTGGGATGAACCTATATTAACACCGAGTTCAGTTTTAAACTCAAGCAGGGCCAAGCTGCGTCACTGTGAATTAAAAGTCACGCGTAATTATAATAAAATATCACATGATAATAGTGCTACAAGTATGAAGCCTTCTTTTGCCGTTTAACGTGAGTAGAATTTGGAGTAATTTATTTAAACTAATATTAATAATAATAATAGGGCTTCGAAATGCATGGACAATTCGAGTATATGGTAATATTTCGTGCATATGGTATAATATTTTGAATGTGATGACAATAATTTAAAAGCATTAATACTTCGAACCTTAGTGAAAATAATTCTAATTGATGGTATAATATTTCGAATGTATGGATAATTCAAATGTAGGGATATTTTAAATGGATTGATATAATACTTCGAATTGAGTGATAGAATATTTCAAATCAGCGTCGACGATTTTGGTACAATTCTGGCACAATTTTTAGTTGCGAGAATCAATAAAGAAGCACGAAGTAATTTATGGAAACCAAGGGGTTTAATTAAGCAGAGCAGTGATAGACGAATGTAACAGGTCAGATTTAATTAGCTTTATGATATTTTTTCTATTTAAATTTTAATGCTGAGTTTACTTAATTTATACAAAAGTGTAACGAAGTCAGCAACAAGCATTGCATACTTTAAAAGTTCGTTATACTATAAAGGGGGTTTAGAATGTTCTAGGTTTCTTTGTTAAAAAGGTTAGTTTTTGGTGACTTTAAATTGATTTTAAAGCATATAAATTTTGGGGGTAAATAATACATATGATATTGATTGATTGAGGAGTGTATTTTAATATTTTTCAAAACTTGTAAATATTTCTTCTCATTATATGAAATTAATTGACTTCGTTTTATAATTCAAACAAAGATATGTAATCTTAAAGGGGTGGAGAAGAAAAAAATTGATCATCGTAACGTTCTGCACTCTGTGTAGTATAATAAAAGCTAGCCGTGGCATAATAATAAAAATAGTGAGATTTAAATTTGATTGGAAAACACAGAGGTGGAGTTATAAAAAAGTCATAACACCGAGTACGGCGGTAGTTTAAGGGTAGATTAAGTCATAGTGGTCGTAAAATAAATGTAAATATAATTAAAGTTACGAAAACCAAATCATTTCACCATTAAATAGGAGTAGATCGACCATTTTACAAAAGGTCAATAGCAAGGACACTGTATATAAATTATACCCCATTTAATTCATAAGAAAGAATCTTATTATTCGGTCAGATACTATTTATCTAAAATAATAATGTGTACGTCATCTAATACGTTTAAGTTAAAAATAAAAATCCAGAATTGGAAAGAAACGAGTAAGGAAAAGTTTTTAAACGCAACGAATTGCATCAAAATAAACACGTAATCGGGAAAGATAAACAACCTGACATTCTAGCTATTTCATAATTTCATTAAAAATGTCAACACATAAATAAGTAAACGCATCCAAATACGTCATTATTAGAAAGATGAGTACGTGACTGGAAACATCATATGTGCATAAAAATCCAACATATTTGGAGTAACAAACAATATAACAGGCGGTTCATGATACGATAAGGTTTGGACTATAATCGATACAAACGTAAAGACGTGACAAAGTGCAATGAATATTTGGAAATTCTGAGAACATGCGGCGAAATATTGAACGTCTACGTGCGAGATAGAATGACGTAACAACAATTAAAACCAGGGAATTTTGAGAAATAGCGAGTTCTAGAGAGATAGACGCAAAGTACAAACCTTGATTAACAAACACCAGTTAGAACGTGGATCGGAGAAGTCTATAAATACCATAGGGAACTCGTAAACATTCAGTATCTCTTTTACAAGGTACGTACCACATCAATTTAAAGTGAAAGATTACGTACAAGTGAAACTTAGTGAAAGTCAATAAATTATTAAAATTGTGAAAAGTAGAAAGTGCCAATTTCTGAAACGAAAAATAGCAGTTTTACGCTTAAAACGGCTCCAATCATACGTCCAATTATACGTCTAATTAAATGTCCTAATATACGTCTAATTAACCGTCTTAATTAAATATCTAATATACTTCGGAAAATATTATAAAACGCGAAGGTACTTGAATTGAACTAAAAGATACTCAGAGTTAATCCAAAAATCCGAAGGAAAAATTTAAACTACCATTAATAAATCATTATGGCCAACAAGTGAAGCAAGTCAAGCTGAAACAATCAAGGGGAGCTGACCACCGATATTCAGAGGCAGTTCCAAGCAAGAAAAACACAGGTTAGAGACCTTATTTATTATCAGTAAAAGACTGTTTTCAATTTTAATAGTTTCTATATATCAAATATCTGTAAAAGTCAACAAAAAGGTCATTTGAGATTTTGAAAAATAAATAAAGCATGGTCTGAACGTTCAAAAGGTACTTAAGAGTAACTACAGAGATATTTTTGCTGGCTTTCAGGAAATATAAATTTGGTAGGAAAAGATAAATGTTAATATTTTATTCAGGGGCTAATTTTTGAATGTTGAACAAATCGTTGATATAAAACTGTACATATTATCGATCATTATATTGTGTAATTTTTGAATTGCTTCATTTAAATTATTTTAACAGATAGGTGATTTAAAGAAAAGGGGTTAAACAGTCTTTATTTTTATGAAGTAGGGCATTCTGTATTTGATAGATTGCGCTAGCCGAAGTAACAAATTCAAAGAATTAAAGGAAATTAAAGGAGCATATCAGAACAATGAAAATGACGCCCAACATTGGGGCTTAAAATAAGGGGCTATTCACAGCAATAAAAATTGAGCAACAATCGTGGGAATATATCACAGCAATAGAAAAGGGCACACCAATGTAGGGGCTTATTCAAAGTAATAAAAAATTGCGCACCAACGTAGGCTCTTTATCGCAGCAATAAAAATTGGCGCAACAATCGTGGGGCAATATCACAGCTATATATATATATATATATATATATATATATATATATATATATATACATATATTGCCGTGGAACTCGGGTCTCATTTAGTACTCTCTCAAAAAACATTCAAGCTCCAACGTTGGGCCGTCATAAGTATGCCGTGGATCTCGAGTAAAATCCTCACCAACAAAATATGTGTATTGCAAGAATACATATTTCCGATTCGAAGTATACTGTTCCTGAGTTATTATTTTATTATTCCTAGAACATAAAATAAAGCGAATGTAATAAACACATAAAATTAAAACTTACGTTCTAGAGGTACTAACTGCAAGCGTTCGCAATGCAATTTTGTCTTATCCTGTTAAGAGGTCCATTTGAGCAACTCAAGCAACTTCAGTCTATAGAATTTATTGTGTAGTTTCGATTCAATTCTGTATTTCCACACTTAGTAGTGTTGGTGTTTTATCACCTTATGGCGGTTTTATTTACTTTTCCCATAGTACAAAGATTGTTTCGAAATTATATCATTATAATAGTTTCGATTATTTCATAGGGTTCTTGAAAACTAGTCTGCACTGATGAGGCTTAACAAGCCGAAACTGTCGGTCAGTGGATGTTTCCTACCCTGTGAAGTAATAATGCTAATGTTTTTTGAATGGTTATTTAACTACTAGCCCGATTTGTATTTGTCAATAGCTCTTATTGTTTTCATAAGAGTTTGTTTACAGATACATCTTATTTTATATACTATTTCTTATTGCGAACTGCAAATAACTTGTCTTTTTTTATTTGAATTGCCTTTGGGGCATAAACCTGGGTGTCGCCACGAGAAGGTTTGTTACGTTTGAAAATAAATTTTGCTGTAACATTCCGCAAATCTCAAAGGACAGACGTACTTTTATAGCCATCTATAGAATTTACGATGTAGTTTCGATTCAATTCTGTACTTCCACACTTGGTAGTGTTGGTGTTTTATCACCTGAAGGCGGTTTTATTTACGTTTGCCATAGTACAGAGATTGTTTTGAAATTATATTAGTATAATAGCTTCGATTGCTTCGTAGGGTTGGAAACTAATCTGCTCTGATAAGGCTTAACAAACCGAAACCGTCGGTCAGTGGATGTTTCCTCCACTGTAAAGTAATAAAGCTAATGTTTTGTTAATGGCTATATATCTACTAGCCCGATTTGTATTCGTCAATAGCTCTTATTATTTTCATAAGAGTTTGTTTACAAATACATTTTATTTTATATTTTATATATATATATATATATATATATATTATCGTGTAAATTAGATGTAAAGAGGGATAGATAGGTCAAAAGAATAATTTTGTAACGACCGTTTATATAGAAAATAGGAAGAATTTATTTATGCTCCAAATTAATTAGTTTTGACCTTAAAACGAACGGATAATAGCATACATTTGTATTAATAAATAGTAATGTTAAATTTGCATATGTGAACGCTTTGCAGTACATAAAAACGTAAGGATAATACGACTATAATTACTTTCAATATTCGAAGGTTGTAAATTGATTGTAGCAAATAATAAATGCGAGCTGTTGTATATATATATATATATATATATATATATATAATCGATAATGTAAACGCATATTTTTCATTTAACTTAAACAAAGCGTTCCACCGGAATGTACGTTGGAACATAATTCTTTAGACATTTGAGTTAGCGCTCGTAGCGAAGGCTGCAAAATAGGTAGGTAGTTTGAAAACAAATAGAGACGGGGTGTCTATAGAATAGGGTAAACAAAGAGGACAAATAAAAGACATTGGATAGAACAGACATGTAAAGCGCGCGATAAGTGGTAGACGCTAACTACAATATCGATTTTATGTTGCTGTAGTGGGATTTTAATAAAGACGGTAAATATAGGTTAGTCGAGGATAAAATAGTTGGATGATAGACCTACGACAGGGGAAATGGACTGGATTGGCTGATCGTAAAGTGGAATGAGTGTGTTAGCGAGTGTTTTCGGACTAAAAGTTAAATGGAATGAGAAATTCTGAGCTTTGAAAGATCGTTAAAGTTTAGTTTTGCAGAATCGGTTACGGTGGTCGAGCTTTTCGTTAGAAACGGGGTACAGGAGATGTGTTTCAACTATGGTAAAACAGAAGGCGATTAGTTTATTTTAGACAATTATAAGGATAGATATATTGAAGGCGTCTGCAGAGAATTGAATAACGTATAGAAAGAAGGTGGATGGAATGCAACGACGAGATTTCGGTTGGACGACATCTTCAGAGGTGACGGTAAAAAAAGCTTACTCCAGGTAACGAAACTAGCTTCTTTTGTTATTGCTTGAACATTTTGTGCTGTTATATTGTGCTAGAGTGATTTTACATATTGGGTGTATATTCTATAAACATAAAATCTGATTTGAAGGTTAGATGAAAAAGACAATTTGTATTTATTATTTGAAGGTGTAAATAAATGACGTAAAATTTTACTGTAAAGAGTAATCGAGTCTTTAGAGTTGTTGAAAACAAAGATGCGATTTACGTATGCATTTAGAGTAACAGGGTTTATACTGAGCTCACCATAGACTAGGGTAAATTTCAATTTACGGTTTCAAGATAGGCCCATCTACTTATATAATAAAAAATTGTTGAAATAAATTAAAGTCATGAAGTTTAAAAGAATTTAATGGTTGACATTGTACAATTTTAGGAGAATGTATCTCCGAGTTTGTAAATACTGAGCTGGTGATGTAAAGTTTAAATTTGTATAAATAAAAGGTTGTATGTTTTGTTGAATTATTGGAGTGGTAATTATATTTGGTAGTATAGGTGAGAAAGAGTAAACTTAGGATGGTAAGTATCTCTGAAGAAACCGATTTTAGAGCTAGCCGTGGTATGCCAATTTAGTGGAGCTTTCCAGGGATATTGGAAATATTTATTTATTTTTCAGGAAATAATTTATGGTGCCCAATTCGTGGGGCCAGAATAAAAGGGTAGTTCACAGCAATTTTATAGCTCCCAACGCAATATATATAATACTGGGAGCTATCCATAAAAGCCTCACGACTGGGCGTCTATTCAATACTGCGAGCTCCAACTCTGGTAAAATTCTACTACTGCCTCACGATTGGGCGTGTATTAAATACTACAACCCTTCTGTTGGTGTAGTGATGTGTACCTATTTTACATACTACCTCTGTATAATTTAAAATCAATCTTTATCTTAATAAAACATTTACAATTAATTTCAATACAACAAAAAAAAAGTAACATGGCTTCATCACATTTTTTACTCTAACCTTGTTTCAATACAAGCTCATAGTAAAACCTTACTTTTCGTGTTAATTTAGCACATCAATGGTCAAAAAGATCTTCCTACTTTGTACACAATAACATTCCTAAACATAAATTCCCACATCAAATAAAATAACAATAACTCAAATTAAGTATTCGATTAGACACTTTTTTCCGCACTTTGTTCTTTCTGCTCGTAAATTACACACCTCAACCCCAAAGTCGTTAAACCACAAATTTACATAAGTATAACAACAAAAACTGCAGTTACCTGTATTTCATATTTACACACGGGCCTGTTACCATTCTATCATGGACTGCTGCCTTCAGGAACCACCCCAATCTGGAGTGCTGCTACCAAATTTACCTAGAGGTCATCTATCGTCGTCTTTTCGACAGTACATCTCAAACCTCTGATGCTTCTCAAACCTCTGATGCTTTTTAAACCTCTTCTTCTAGTACCATCAATTGTTGGTAATGAACCCAACCAATTAAACACCGACATTTACTCAGATTACTTTTTACAATCAGTGCAAATTTAAATCAAACTGGTTTACTTATAGTATTTAGCGTAAACTAAATTAAAACTTTTTGCAAATGTAAAAGCGTATTTGAGTATTGGAGTCGCCAGCTCGTTGAAAAATAAGAGAGCTCTCAATCAACATCTTGGGGATTATATCCAAGTCCCCCGCCTCTAAAAGGTTGCCAAAATTCTCAAAATTTCTATAATACAAATCTTTTCACGCACGCAATTCTTAAAACCTCTCCACGCTCACAATTCTTCAAAACAACACTCTAACGTACACAAAATTCTGGGTATTCCTTCAAACCGAAACATTTTTTCACAATATTTCTTCGAATCCCAAATTAAAGCTAACAACAACGCACACGTACCAAATGGTTTTTGTATAGTATTTGAAAATCAATATTCAAACGACCTTGAGCATCCATCTCACATCAATGAAACTTAACGTTTAAAATACCCCTATATCCAACACGTGTTATATCTTTGCCACTTCTACATATGCTTGCAAATCAAATATTTCTTATACCTTGTTTTGAACTTCGTTGGTAACGGGCAGCAACTGCTGCCAACATTGCTGTTGCTTATTGAGTTTACGTCCTTTACTAGAAGCTATTAATTTTATTTTAGAACAATAATTGACGTCGGAACTGAACTGCCTGGAATTCGCTCTTTGTTTGTTTCACTTCTTTGCCCCTATTTAATACAATATAAGGAAAACTACGACAGTTAGAAACATTCTAAAGTTTTTTAGAAATTACTCCTCCCAATTTGTTTGTAATATATTAATACTCGGAAACTATCCTCTTCCACAACACGATCTAAAAGCTTTTAACAAATGTGAAATTTAATTCCCATCTTATGCACAGGATGTTTCTAATATGTCATACGCAATACTTTATGGGTATTTATAACTGAAGGATTATGAAAATTAGATTTAGCTTCTTGAAAATTTCTGTACATTTAATACATCTTAAAACTATTAACTCTAAAAGCGTTTCAAAATTATTTGTTGCACTTTCACATGCTGAATCTACAAATTAAATTTCAAACTGAAAAATAATACCTTTTTAGCCCCAAATATCACAGTAATATATATATATATATATATATATATATATATATATATATATATATATACTAATACTTGAAAGTTTGTTTCTTGGGAAAAAGGTCTAAATAAATAAAAAAAAATTTTACATTATATGTGTGTTAATCAGATAAACCATCATATTAAAACATCATGGTACACTAAAAACACTTGGTCGGGAAGATACCTTAACTATTACTCCCCACATCCTATCTCCCAGAAAAAGTCTGTCGTAATAGGACTAGCGGATAGGGCAATCAAACTATCAGACCCTGAATATAGATGGGAAGCAATAAAGAAAGCTAAAAACGCATTACGAGAAAATAATTACCCATTAAATTTAATTGAACGGATATTTAAAAAACAAATTAATAAACACTATAACACAAACTACATCGACAATACCAAAAATAAATCAATAATAAAATATGCACCCATACCGTATGTACAAAATTTATCCGAAAATCTACAAAATTACTAATAAAACATAATATAAAAATTGCGCACAAAGGATACAATTTAACAAAAAGTTGTTTTAGTAAATTAAAAGATAACAGTCCTAAGAATAAAAAAACACACACCATCTATAAGATTCCGTGTCAACAGAATTGCAATTGTGTATACATTGGGCAAAGTATACAGCATTTAGAGAAAAGAATAAATGGTCATAAATATGATAAAACTAATCAAACTGCTCTAACCAAACATGAAAAACAAGCCCAGCATAAATTCGAATTCAACAAAACAACAATTTTAAAAACAGAAGCAAACCAAAAAATTCGAGAATTCCTAGAGATGGTGTATATTATTAAACATCCAACATCAGTAAATGATAAAATAGATATTAGCAAATTAAGTAAAATATATTATAATCTACTAAAATAAAAATACACAAAATTAATCAGGAAAAGGTGTTTGTCTTGTATATATGGAGGCGAGATAGAGTGAGTAAACGTATGTGTATGCGTAGAGGTATGTACAGATGAATACATATACAGATATATATATTTAAATAAATAAGCGTATGGATATATATTTATACATAAAGTTAAATTTACTTAATAAGACAGATATTCATAATTGTAGAAAGTTTTACGATTTTAACCTGTTTGTAAAAAGTGTCCTTATCCAGTGATAAGAAATAGAAACTCCAATAAATCAAGCATTAGTCTTCAATCAAACTCTGTACTAAACATTTTAATATACATGTTAACTAAAAAGTTCGAATTTTAAATTTTGACAAAGAGTTTAGCAACTCGCATCAAGGTGTACATAATTTATACAGAAAAAGAGTATTTTAATTTGTGACGTAAATGTTTTGTACAATTTTAAATTAAATAAATTAGATTATAGTAACCGTACCATATCAATTAGTGAATAGCTCAATTTATACTACATTATAAATATATAAAACTCCGTTTATGGGTAAGCATTTTAGATATTTGTTAAGATATAATGTACATGTATTGTATTATAGGGGAAAAAAACATCATTGATAAAGACCATCTAGCGACGGTCGAAACGTCTGATTAACACACATATAATGTAAAAAAAATTTTTATTTATTTAGACTTTTTTCCCAAGAAACAAACTTTCAAGTATTAGTATATAAAAGAAGGTCAAGAAATACCAATCAAATATATATATATATATATATATATATATATATTGCTATGTATTAACTGGAACTCTCGAACCCCGACGTTGTTCCGTCCAATAAAAACTTGATATGATAACGCCGTACTCAGTGTCAATGGCGTTTTCTACTTATAACTCCACCTCTCTGTGTTTTCTTAAGCAAATTACGCTCGAACTAATTTTACTTTTTCTGCCACGGCTAGCTTTGTTTACATTATAAAATAAAGTTAATTAATTTCATATGATGAAAAGAAATATTATGTACAGGTTTTGAAAGTTATTAAAATACACTTTTCAATCAATCAATATGGTACGTTTTATTTATCTCAAAAATCATATGCTTTGCAATCAATCTAAAGTCACCAGAAACTACTTTTTTATCAAAAAACCCTGGAACGTTCAAAACCCCTTTATTATATTACGTACTTTTAACGTATGCAAAGTTCGTTGCTGACTCTGTTACACAAATTTCTCTTAATTAGGCAAATTCAATATTCAAACTGAAATAGAAAAAAAAATGTCTTAAAACAAATAAGATCTAGCCTGATCTGTTTACTTCGTGCTTCTTTATTTATTTCTTGCAACTCAAAATTGTACTAAAATTATTTACGCATCCATTATCAACCAACATCAATTAGAATTTTCCATGAATTATTATACCATCCATTTGGATCATTAACATCGTATTTAAAATTATTCTCCACCAATTCGGAATTATGATATACCCATTTGAAATATTATCTACTGGATTATGCACCCTTTGGAATTTCGAAATTATCATCAGCCTCGAATTATTTTCGTCAAACTTAAATTTATTATCGTCAGTCTCCGAATGTTATACACCCATGAATTATTCTCACCAGCCTCAGAACATTGTCATCAAACTTAAATTTATTGTCATCAGCCTCCGAATTATTATCGTCAAACTTAGAGCCCTATTATTATTATATTTTAGTTTAAATAAATTCCCCAAATTCTACTTACGTTAATCGGCAATAGAAATTTTCATATTCGTAGCATTATCTGTCACTAAATAATTTTACTATTAAAATATTATTTTTACGCGTTACTCTTAGATTCAGAGTAACGCAGTTTGGCCTTGTTGAGTTAAAACTGAGCTCCGTTATCATTGCTCGTTGTAAATATATGGGTAGATCACCCTTTGTATGTGGGCTTGGCTTACGAATCTTAACCAATGAGGTCTTTGTATTTCCTATACTTAAAGTGGTTTTCTGATGTAACATTCCTGGCTTTTCGAGTAATGGTTGTTTGCTACAGATGCTTTGTTATCAGACCATGCGGTGTTTTGAGTCAATAATCGCTTTTCTATATTATACAAAAATTACCTGATGCAATTTGAATTTCGATTTTCATGTATGTTTATTTATTTACGCATCTTTGATTACCTTTGCTTACAAAAATGTTGATTGTTTCTACGCACTTACACAAAGCTTCTTTAAGTTTTATCTTTTATCTCCGTATTATCATAACTAATTAGAATCCTTTTTGAATGCGTGTTTAATTACATGAACTATGCTTACTTCTAAATACGCGTGCTTTTATTAAAAAATACGGTTGTTTGCATTACTTAAAATTACTAAAGGTCTATATACCGGGTGTTAAATATTTATTATTTACCTAATGCATGAATTACCTATTTCTATGCTAACCATGCGTCCTATTGTATAAGATGTGTTCATTTGCGTCGCTTAAAACTAATTATACTCTATATACAGGGTGTTAAATGCTTACTATTTACATACTATCCCAATTACTCAATTTTCTACTAAATAAATGCAGTTTTCTGCTTCCTATTATAATTTATGGTTACTAAACGACCATTGCTATAAAAAACACCCTTAAACAACCCCTTATCACAGCATTATATATATATATATATATATTATATATATATATACACACACGCATATATATATATATATATATATATATATATATATATATATATATATATATATATATATATATATTACTCATATTTAGACCAGGGTAGAAAATTAAATAATCACATCAAATAATTTTAATCACCGTGTATAAGGAATTTCATTAAATAATAGGCGTTATTAAAACCATGAAGCATAAATAAACTCGGTTGTTTCAGTAAAATAAGAAATTTAAATTATTTATAAGACGCTTTATATCAAAAGAAGCAGTACTGAAAAGCTCTGCGTGTAATGTAATTAGTCCTAAACAAAGAGAAATTACGTGCAAAATTTATCTTAATTAACTCTATTTCGAGTAACCGGTATTAAACAAAGTGTACACATAATAATTAATATTTAAGTTGTATTCGCTAAAAATGAAAGGATAGAAATCAATTTAATTGGAGTTAATTAAACCGTTAATAACATATAATACCTATAAAAACTTGTGAAAATCCAAGATTAAAATACCACGGAATAAGGCTCTGAGAATTTAATATTATATTTGAACACCTGCGTAGTTTAAATGTCACATTCGGCGTAAAGTTTGCAGATAATTAATGTTTCAAAGAATCTTGGGGGAAAACGTCGCATAATAGTTACGAGAATTGCTAAAGCTGGGTTATTTCACACTCCATGTGGACTAAAATAATCGATAATAAAGAATATCAATTTGCACCAATACGAACAGGTTAGAGAAGGAAAGAGAAAATGCGTCAAGCAAAGACACATATTGTAAAAGGCGGGATGTAAGCAACGTCACGAGGGTCACAATTGGTTAAAAATAGGATGCATATATGAGAGGTAGAAACAACAATTTCTGTACAAAATTAATTAGTTTTTCTCGGACATGCTTGCGTGCCGTGTGGAAATTTTCTGAGATTTAAATGGGGCGAGTGAAAATTCGTAAAAATCGACGCGCCAGCGACAGACTGGGAACATAGAATGAGGAATTCTTTAGAATTACCCGTTTTGGGAACAGACCGACAGACAGGCTTTTGCTATATATACCGAGATGAATATAAACAAGCCCTCTTAGACTTTTGACGATTCGATGCGTTAAAAGCTCGTACATACGCGACTTGATTAAAGATGGTAAACCGTGCATTTTAGTTTGATTAAATAATTTAAAGTTTGCTAGTATATTTTAGTGATTCAAAATAGCTTGTTATTTACGTGCTAACATGAATGTACTTCAGTGCACTTAGATACAAGGTAATAAAATTTAGTTTCACTGTACCAATTAGCAAAATTTACAACGACGAATGTATACACAAAAGTAGGCAGTTTTGGCGTATATTGGTGACAGAAGCATGAATTTCTTTGCTATTTTTGGGGGTGTTAATAATTAAATGGTTCAAATACGTGTCTGGATCCATGAAACAAGGGTCAGATAAACACAGATGAGTTCCGGAAAGGCCCAGAAACGACTTTGAATGGATGGTGATGGAGAAAATTTTAAAAGCGTAGAGAATCAGAAGCCGTAAATATAATCCTGTTGAATGGTGTGATTAACTAAAGAAACGATGTACTTTGAAGCTACGAGGACAGTAACCTTCAGGTAAATTATGCTATTTTGTTTGACATTTTTGTGTGTATTGAATGACTTTATAATTGATTTACTTTAAATGGACATTAGTGAAATTATACTAACCATAAAAGTTTAATTTTAAGAAGAAATTTGCTTGTTTAAGTAAAAGGGGTATTTTGTTTTGATGTTCGGGAATATGATGAAAATTTGGGTATGTCTTTGAGCTCAATTAGACGAACCTGGTTAATTAACGTAAAGGGTGGTAGATGCTCCTTTATACTCAGACTCGGTCTGCTTATATTGTTATATTAATTAGTAGGCATCCAACAAGGACTTTAATTCAGGATGCACATTAAAATGATAATAAAATTAATCTTGAAATTTTTTTGAAAACTGAATTTTATGCTGAAATTTCATTTGAAAATTTAATGTATTCTGAATATTGATGTAAATAGAGTTAACGTTGATGTTTGTGGTAGGAATGTGTTGTTTAATTTTATGAATGAGGAGGTTTATAAAATTAGGTGAGCGGCCGAGGCGAAAAGCGTAGTTCACGGATTTTGGAGGTTTCACAGCATAATTTGGCGACCCAAAAGTGAGGCTCGAGTTCCAAATAAAATTTTTGTGATTTTATTCCAGGAAACTGGCGATCTGAGAGAGAGAGTTTTTGGGTGTGTATAAATTTAAGAGTATTTTAGAGTGTGTGTGAGTGATTGGAACGTATGCAGAGAAAAGAGTGGTTAAGGAGTCAAGGAGTGGAAATTGGAAGTGACGATAGTGCATTGTGTGAGAAAATTTCGAAAATGGAAGAAGCTGGAGGCAGTAGAGATCAGTCGAGGACGGAATCAGGAGAAACAGGAAATGAGTTAATGATGAGAATGTTAGAGGAAATGCGATTAGCTAGGGAAGAATCGAATAGAGCGATGGAGGAGTCTAACAGAAAATTAGAACTGCTAAGCGATGAATCTAATAGAGCTAGGGAGAAGTCCAACCAAAAATTACAGCAGATAAGCGGGAAAATTGAGCAGTCGACTAAAGAATTTACAGAGTTTAAAAATAGTCTTACCATAAAGATAGGGGAAGTTGAAAATAGGGTTGAAAAAAATGAGCGTGATATTACAGGTCTTCGACAGGAAATGGGACATTTAAGGTCCGAAGTACGCATTTTCTGTGAAGAAGAAATAAACGTAAAATGACTGAAGTAACGGACTCATGTAGGGATCAGTTAGGCAGGGTAGAACGCGAAGTTAGTAGTATCAAATACAACATGTCAAATTTAACGGGGGATGGTCCCAGATTTTATACAGGTGGAGTATCATTGGACCAACACATGAAGTTTTATGGCGATAACAGGGTAAATCCACAAATTTTATTAATAGTGTAAGAAATCTAGTGGGAAATTTATTTGACGAACAGACTAAACTAAATACGATAAAGGCTTTATTAAAGGACAACGCGGAAGCATGGTACAATTTAGTAGGACAGGACATAGGCACGTATCAGGACTTTGAAAACAAATTTTACAACATTACTAGAGTGATCACAAACAGGATCAGATTAGGGACGACTTGATTACAGGAAAATTTAAGGAGAGTTTGCAGGTTCTAGGAGCAATATGCCATCCGCAAATACAGTGTGGCCAAACAACTGAATCCACCATTGACGGACAGACAGATTATCAAGTACCTATCACGACATTTTGAACTGGAAATTAGACAACACGTGGCCTTACAAAACATCACAGAACGGGAGACATTTTAGAGTATTTGCAGATATATGACGATGTATGTGTTGGACGGACAAGAGAGATACGAGAACGAAACGTTAACACAGTTAGGTTTGACAACAGGACACCGAATTATCCGAGACGGCCTGACTACAACAGAAATTTTCGACCGAATTGGGAACGACGAGGACAGGAATACAGGAGCAATAGTGCGACTAGGGGACCGACGCCAAGACCTAGTTACACGAGACAGAACAGTTTACCGGAAGTAAACAGGACTGTGACCAGCACGCCGAATAGAGACAGGGACACGGATATTAACACGAGGAGGACGTACGCACAGGTTGTAGAAGGACAACCAGGACCAAGCACGGAAAACAGGATGAGACAGGATTTTAGAACGCGACAGACCACTAGATTTCTGTGTAAATGTATACGAACATCCTCGTGAATTTTTCAAAATTGAGGAGGAAGTAGAGCCAGAAACTGAGGAAAATTATGTTTGCCAATTATTAATTTAGAAATTTTGAGAATAATGTAGAAGTATTACTTGATACAGGTGCAGAGGCGAGTTTAATATCGGAGGAATTCGTCAGCAAAATTAGGGATAAGGTTTGTGATAGAATTATGCCTATAAAACGTAGCCATTTAGTAGCTCCAAATAAAAAGAAGTTTGCTGTAGTAAATAGTGTTGTGGTGCTTAGGATAGATATAGGAGATTTAAGCTGTGAACAGGAGTTTGTAATTGTACCTGGACTGAAGTTTCAGAGCATTTTAGGTGTTGACTGTATGATGAAGTTAGGGGTTTTGATAGATATGGAAAGGAAGGTAGTAAGGGTTAAGGATAGGGTAGTGCCATGGAAGGGCAGTTATGAAGTCACAGAGGATGACACGGGGTTTAGTATTAATGTAGTAGAGTTAGAGGATGATGAAGTTAAACAGATCAACACAATAAGATGTCCAGAGGAAAGGAAAGTAGAGGTTCAAGCTTTAATACAAAAACATGCAGAAGTAGTGGGGGTAGAAGCAGCATATCAGGAGCAGGTGAAGGCAGAATTACTTTTGACGAGATTAAGTAAAGATGGCAAGTTTGTTTTTAATCAAGTAGATTTAAGGGATTCATTCTGGCGGATTCCATTACACAAAAATTCTAGAAGGTACATAGGATTTTCCATAGAGGGAAAAATCGATAATTGTAAAGTAGTATCGTTTGGTTTGTCGGCAGAAAGGGAAACAATAATAAATGAGAAACAGACAAGTGTAGGGATTGAAGAAGAAGTAATATTTAAGAGTCAGGATAATAGGGATGATAAGTTTATTGTATGTGAGATAATAGAGATGTTAAGTATAGATATAGAAGGGGGAGAAATAGGGATGAAGAGTATTAGGATGGTGAGAAGAAAGACTTGGAGGGTCAAGAAGAGAGTTAGATTTAAATAACTTGATGAACAAAGGATAGAGATAGGTGAATTTTAGTATAGATATAGAAGAGAGTAGATAGGTGTACAATAGAGTAAAATTTAAATAGGATAAGAATAGAGAATAGGTGTATATAGAAGAGTAGAAGTAGGTGTTGATAGAAAATAGAGCTAGATATAGGATAAATAGGGGAGATAATTAGGAATAGGTTTAGGATGAGAATAAAGAGTAAATGTAGGAAGAAAATAAGATAGGTTAAGTGTAGATATTTCATAGAAGATTAAGGGAGAGTTAGGAATAGAGTAAGAGTAGGATAGGCATATAGGATTAGGTAGGGGGAAGTAAAGTATAGTGAAGATTAGTTAAAAGTTAGGGATAGGATAGGTATATAGGATGTATATAGGATTAGATGGATAAGTAGGATGAAGTTAGGGATAATTTCAGTTTATAAGATTAGGTGAGAGTTAGGAATAGGATAGGGATATAGGGTAGGTGTAAATATTTTGTTTTGGATTGAAGACAAAGTAGGTAAGTTAGATAGATAAGGGTAGAGAGAGATAGGCAATTTTTTTTTTGTAATTTGGTTGTCTAAATGCTTTATATTTGAATTCGAATAAGTGGGACTATTTGTATTCAAATAGGGGGAAAATACTCATATTTAGACCAGGGTAGAAAATTAAATAATCACATCAAATAATTTTAATCACCGTGTATAAGGAATTTCATTAAATAATACGCGTTATTAAAACCATGAAGCATAAATAAACTCGGTTGTTTCAGTAAAAATAAGAAATTTAAATTATTTATAAGACGCTTTATATCAAAAGAAGCAGTACTGAAAAGCTCTGCGTGTAATGTAATTAGTCCTAAACAAAGAGAAATTACGTGCAAAATTTATCTTAATTAACTCTATTTCGAGTAACCGGTATTAAACAAAGTGTACACATAATAATTAATATTTAAGTTGTATTCGCTAAAAATGAAAGGATAGAAATCAATTTAATTGGAGTT
Organism: Platerodrilus igneus; assembly: GCA_036346225.1. Lineage (NCBI taxonomy): Eukaryota > Metazoa > Arthropoda > Insecta > Coleoptera > Lycidae > Platerodrilus > Platerodrilus igneus. The sequence goes on from JARFIW010001309.1 coordinate 512,830, forward strand.
AATTAAACCGTTAATAACATATAATACCTATAAAAACTTGTGAAAATCCAAGATTAAAATACCACGGAATAAGGCTCTGAAAATTAATATTATATTTGAACACCTGCGTAGTTTAAATGTCACATTCGGCGTAAAGTTTGCAGATAATTAATGTTTCAAAGAATCTTGGGGGAAAACGTCGCATAATAGTTACGAGAATTGCTAAAGCTGGGTTATTTCACACTCCATGTGGACTAAAATAATCGATAATAAAGAATATCAATTTGCACCAATACGAACAGGTTAGAGAAGGAAAGAGAAAATGCGTCAAGCAAAGACACATATTGTAAAAGGCGGGATGTAAGCAACGTCACGAGGGTCACAATTGGTTAAAAATAGGATGCATATATGAGAGGTAGAAACAACAATTTCTGTACAAAATTAATTAGTTTTTCTCGGACATGCTTGCGTGCCGTGTGGAAATTTTCTGAGATTTAAATGGGGCGAGTGAAAATTCGTAAAAATCGACGCGCGAGCGACAGACTGGGAACATAGAATGAGGAATTCTTTAGAATTACCCGTTTTGGGGAACAGACCGACAGACAGGCTTTTTGCTATATATACCGAGATGAATATAAACAAGTCCTCTTAGACTTTTGACGATTCGATGCGTTAAAAGCTCGTACATACGCGACTTGATTAAAGATGGTAAACCGTGCATTTTAGTTTGATTAAATAATTTAAAGTTTGCTAGTATATTTTAGTGATTCAAAATAGCTTGTTATTTACGTGCTAACATGAATGTACTTCAGTGCACTTAGATACAAGGTAATAAAATTTAGTTTCACTGTACCAATTAGCAAAATTTACAACGACGAATGTATACACAAAAGTAGGCAGTTTTGGCGTATATTGGTGACAGAAGCATGAATTTCTTTGCTATTTTTGGGGGTGTTAATAATTAAATGGTTCAAATACGTGTCTGGATCCATGAAACAAGGGTCAGATAAACACAGATGAGTTCCGGAAAGGCCCAGAAACGACTTTGAATGGATGGTGATGGAGAAAATTTTAAAAGCGTAGAGAATCAGAAGCCGTAAATATAATCCTGTTGAATGGTGTGATTAACCAAAGAAACGATGTACTTTGAAGCTACGAGGACAGTAACCTTCAGGTAAATTATGATATTTTGTTTGACATTTTTGTGTGTATTGAATGACTTTATAATTGATTTACTTTAAATGGACATTCGTGAAATTATACTAACCATAAAAGTTTAATTTTAAGAAGAAATTTGCTTGTTTAAGTAAAAAGGGGTATTTTGTTTTGATGTTCGGGAATATGATGAAAATTTGGGTATGTCTTTGAGCTCAATTAGACGAACCTGGTTAATTAACGTAAAGGGGTGGTAGATGCTCCCTTTATACTCAGACTCCGGTCTGCTTATATTGTTATATTAATTAGTAGGCATCCAACAAGGACTTTAATTCAGGATGCACATTAAAATGATAATAAAATTAATCTTGAAATTTTTTTGAAAACTGAATTTTATGCTGAAATTTAATTTGAAAATTTAATGTATTCTGAATATTGATGTAAATAGAGTTAACGTTGATGTTTGTGGTAGGAATGTGTTGTTTAATTTTATGAATGAGGAGGTTTATAAAATTAGGTGAGCGGCCGAGGCGAAAAGCGTAGTTCACGGATTTTGGAGGTTTCACAGCAATATATATATATATATATATATATATATATATAAATACAGGGTGAGTTTTTAGTGCGGCAACGGTCGATAACTCTGTTATTATAAAAGCTACGTAAACCAAATTTGGAGGCATATTAGGCATGCCTAAAGTGCACATTTTAAAAATATTTGGAAACATATAGGGTGTTTCATAATTCCAGGGCATATTAAACTTTTTTTTATAAATGGAACACCCTATATATTATTACATTTTTGAAAAGCCCATAAAAAGAGCTTTAATTTGATATCAAATTGTATCTGTCTATTCCTTTTAGTTTTTAAGATATTCAACTGTTTTTAGAAAAAATGACCCCGATTAGATACATTGCCACTGCACTAATACACAACGTATGTTCATTTTCAAGATGCAGAAAATTTTACTATATACCAGAGTATATTTGTAAATATCACATTTTTGAAATTTCTTCCCAGTATACAGGGTGTGTCAGGTTTCGCAAAATGCAATTTTTTTAATTTTTTTTTAAATGGCACCCTACCAATTTTATTGCTACAATGGATAGTTCATTAAGTGTCCTTTCATTTTTGTTAAGCATTCCCTATACCTAAATCCATTACTTTCTGAGATATTTTTGATTTTCTTCAAATTTTAAGAATGTTTTTAATTTACATGACTAAAAATAACTTCTATTGGAGAATATTATAAAACAATTAATGCATATTGATTAACAATCAACTACAGTTATCCAATAACAATTTTCACTAAAGATATAATAACCTACAATAATACGCTATCAACAGAATTCTGCCAGATCAACAATCTGCTTTTTATAGAAAATGTTCAAACAGGAAATCAGGCACGCTTTGAAAAAAATAACAATTACAATCAAAATGTCATTTAGGTTTATTAATTGTAGTGTGTTGTCATTTAACACATATCAGTTCTGTTTTAAATGTAATCTTTGAAGGAATTTTCAAAATAAATTTTACAGTGGAAGAACAAATAAATATGATTTGGGTATTGGGAGCAAATTTAAAAAATTTCCTACCTGCATCAAGAATATACCAAGAGAGATATCCTGTTACATGACAAAACACTACAATTAATAAATCTAAATGACACTTTACACGTAATAGTTATTTTTTTCAAAGCCTGCCTGATTTCCTGCTTGAACATTTTCTATAAAATGCATATCGTTGATCTGGCAGAATTTTGTTGATAGCGTATTATTGTAGGTTGTCATATCTTTAGTGAAAATTGGTTTTGGATAAGTGTAGTTGATTGTTAATCAAAATGTATTAATTGTTTTATAATATTCTCCAATAGTGAGTTATTTTTAGTTATGTAAATTAAAAACATTCATAAAATTTGAAGAAAATTAAAAATATCTCAGAAAGTAATGGATTTAGGTATAGGGAATGCTTAACAAAAATGAAAGAACACTTAATGAACTATCCACTGTAGCAATAAAATTGGTAGAGTGCCATTTAAAAAAAATTAAAAAAATTGCATTTTGCGAAACCTGACACACCCTGTATACTGGGAAGAAATTTCAAAAACGTGATATTTACAAATATACTCTGGTATATAGTAAAATTTTCTGCATCTTGAAAATTAACATACGTTGTGTATTAGTGCAGGGGCAATGTATCTAATCGGGGTCATTTTTTCTAAAAACAGTTGAATATCTCAAAAACTAAAAAGAATAGACAGATACAATTTGATATCAAATTAAAGCTCTTTTTATGGGCTTTTCAAAAATGTAATAATATATAGGGTGTTTCATTTAAAAAAATATAAGTTTAATATCCTCTGGAATTATGAAACACCCTGTATGCTTCCAAATATTTTTAAAATGTGCACTTTAGGCATGCCTAATATGCCTCCAAATTTGGTTTACGTAGTTTTTATAATAACAGAGTTATCGACCGTTGCCACACTAAAAACTCACCCTGTATATATATATATATATATATATATATATATATATATAAATATTTTAGGTAGTTAATAACACAAGGTAAGTTAATAAATACTATCGTATTATAGTGAACAAGATGAAATAATAACTTAGACTTTTATGCAAAGCCCAAATGATCATTTCAAATCGAGCTAGTAATTGAAAGATGGAAAATATAAGGTCTTGGACAGGACTTGAACCTGTATTCTGGTTTTGCAAGTTGATGTATCGCCGTGTACACGATTTAAATTAGTAAATTTCCCAATTGTTGTCATTGGTCTCGGTGGCGTAATTGGTAAACGCATGGTTCCGGCAAAACCAGGATACGCGTTCAACTCCTGTCCAAGACTTTATATTTTCCATCTTTCAATTACTAGCTCGATTTGAAATGATCATTTGGGCTTTACATAACAGTCTAAGTTATTACTTCATCTTATTCACTATATATATATATATATATATATATATATATATATATATATATATATATATATTACTCATATTTAGACCAGGGTAGAAAATTAAATAATCACATCAAATAACTTTAATCACCGTGTATAAGGAATTTTATTAAATAATACGCTTTATTAAAATACCGTGGAGAATAAAAATTCATTCGTTTCATTAAAAATAAGAGATTTAAATTATTTATAAGACGCTTTATATAAAAGGAAGCAGTATTAGAAAACTTTACGGGTAATTTAATTATTCCTAGTAAAGAAACAAAGAGTGCAAAATGTATATTAATTAACTCTATTTTAAGTAACCGGTATTAAACAAAACGTACAGATAATAATTGAATATTTAATTAGGATTCACAAAAATTAAAGGGTATTAATCTTAATTGAAGTTAATTGAACCATTAGTAACAGATAATATCTATAAAAACTCGTAAAAACCCAATAAAATACCAGGAAATAAAGCTCTGAGAATTAATAGTATGTTTAAACACCTGCGTATTTTTAAAAAGCTCATTCTGCGTAAATTTGGCAGATAATTAATGCTTACAGAGAATCTTGGAGAAACCGTGGCTTAATATTCACGGGAAGGCGCGATACGGGGTTATTTAACCCATATAGTCCACATGGACTAAAATAATCGATAATAAGGAATATCAATTTGCACCAATAAGAACAGGGTAGATAGAGACAGATAATATGCGCAAGACCGAGACACATATAGTAAAAAGGCGTGAGTAGAGCAACGTCATGGGGTTGCGATTGGTTGAAAGTAAATGGCAAAATTTGAGAGGTAAAAATAACATTTCTGTATAAAATTCAATTAGTTATTTCCAGACGCTGCAAGCCGTGTTGAAATTTCTGAGATTTAACTGGGGCGAGTGCAAAATTCGTAAAAATCGCATGTCGGGCTGCGGAATGAGAACAGAGCAAGCGAAATTCTTTAGAATTGTCCGATTTGGGGACTCGACCGACAGACAGGCTAACCTCTATATATACCCAGGGGAATATGAACAAGCTCTCTTAGATCTTCGACTTGATTCAACGCGTTAAACAGTGCTTTTTAGTTTTCCGGTTTTAATATTAAATAATTTAAACAGTTTGCTCGAATATTTGGTGATTTAAAGCAGCTTGTTCTTTACGTGCTACACTGAATGTACTTTAGTGCACTTAGAAAAGAAGATACAAGGTAATAAAGTTTAGTATCACAGTACCAATTGATAAAATTTACAACGACAAATAAATACACAAAAGTAGGCAGTTTTGGCGTATATTGGTGAAAGAAGTATGAATTTCTTTGCTATTTTTCGGGGGTATTAATAATTAAATGGTTCATAAACGTGTCTGGATCCACAAGACAAGGTTCAGATATACACAGATGAGTTCCGGAAAAGCCCAGAACAACTTTAAATAAATGGTGATGGAGAAAATTTTAAAAGCATTGAGAATCAGAAACCGTAAATATAACCCAGTTGGAATGGTGTAATTAACAAAGGGACGATGTACATTGAAGCTACGAGTGCAGTAACCTTCAGGTAAATTATACTATTTTGTTCGAACTTTGATATTGTGGAGTGTGTTGAATAACTTTATAATTTGTTTATTTAAAATGGACAGTAGTGAAATTGTACTAACAATAATATTTTAATTTTAAGGTGAAATTTGCTTGTTTAAGTAGAAAGGGGTATTTAGTATTGATGTTCTGGATTATGATGAAAATATGGGTATGTCTTTGAGCTCAATTAGACGAACCTGGTTAATTAACGTAAAGGGGTGGTAGATGCTCCCTTTGTACTCAGACTCAGGTCTGCATATATTGTTATAGTAATTAGTAGGCATCCTACAAGGACTTTAATTCGGGATGCACATTAAAATGATAATAAATTTAATTTTGAAATTTTCTGATATTAAAATTTATGCTGAATTTTAATTTTGAAATTTTAATGTATTGTGAATATTGATGTAAATAGAGTTAACGTTGATGTTTGTGGTAGGAATGTGTTTGTTTTTTTTATGAATGAGGATGAAAGTTGACTAGGTGAGCAGCCGAGGCGATTAACAGAAGAAAATCAACAGACCAGGTAATTCAAGAGGTTTCACAGCATTCTTGACGCCCAATCTGTGGGGCTCGATTAGAAAGAGGAGTACCCGGATTTTGGTGGTTTCACAGCATTCCTTGACGCCCAATCTGTGGGGCTCGATTTGAAAACCGTAGTTCCCGGATTTTGGTGGATTCACAGCATTCTTTGGCGACCCAAAAGTGAGGCTCGAGTTCCAAATAAAATTTTTGTGATTTTATTCCAGGAAACGGGCGATCTGAGAGAGAGAGTTTCTGTGTGTGTATAAAGTTAAGAGTATTTTAGAGTGTGTGAGAGTGATTAGAACGTATGGAGAGAAAAGAGTGGTTAAGGAGTCAAGGAGTGGAAATTGGAAGTGACGATAGTGCATTGTGTGAAAAAAATTCGAAAATGGAAAAAGCTGGAGGCAGTAGAGATCAGTCGAGGACGGAATCAGGGGATCAAGGAAACGAGATGATAATGAGAATGCTAGAGAGGATGAACGAAGAATCCAATAGAAAATTAGAACAGCTAAGCGATGAAGCTAATAGAGCTAGGGATGAATCGAATAGAGCGAGAGAGGACTCAAATCGAAAATTTGAGCAAATGAGTGAAGAATCGAACAGGAAGTTAGAGGAGATTAGTCAAAAAATAGATAAGACGAATCAAGAAGTTTCAGAATTTAAAAATAGTCTTACCGTAAAGATGGGGGAAGTTGAAAATAGGGTAGATAAAAATGAGCGTGATATTACAGGTCTTCTACAGGAAATGGGACATTTAAGGTCCGAAGTACGCATTTTTTGTGAAGAAGAAATAAATGTAAAAATGACTGAAGTAACGGACTCATGTAGGTATCAGTTAGGCAGGGTAGAACGCGAAGTTAGTAGTATCAAATACAACATGTCAAATTTAAAGGGGGATGGTCCCAGATTTTATACAGGTGGAGTATCATTGGACCAACACATGAAGTTTTATGGCGATAACAGGGTAAATCCACAAATTTTTATTAATAGTGTAAGAAATCTAGTGGGAAATTTATTTGACGAACAGACTAAACTGAATACGATAAAAGCTTTATTGAAAGACAACGCGGAAGCATGGTACAATTTAGTAGGACAGGACATAGACACCTACACGGAGTTTGAAGACAGATTTTTAAAGCACTACTGGAGTGACCACAGACAAGACCAGGTACGAGACGACTTAATCACAGGAAATTTAAGGAGAATTTTCAGGAAGTAGGAGCAATATGCTATACGCAAGTATAGCATAGCAAAGCAACTGAACCCACCACTGACGGACCGACAAATTATCAAGTATTTATCACGACACTTCGAAGTAGAAGTAAGACAACACGTAGCACTACAGAACATAGTGGACAGAGAAATATTTTTAGAATACCTGCAGAGGTACGACGACGTAAGTAGTGGACGACCTCGGGATAATAGGGAAAGACAGATCAACACAGTTAGGTTTGACAATAGACGGGACAACTATGCTAGAAGAGGGAATAGTTACGGATACCAGCGACAGAATTGGGAACAGAGACGACCATACGTTAGAAGTAATAGTTTAGGAAGGGGACCTGCACCGAGACCGGAACCTACCAGAAGGAATAGTTCACCGCACATGAGGGGGACTGCTAATACAGACACGGAACGAGTGGAAACGCCTAGGACATACGCTGAGGTGACGGCTAGACCAGGACCAAGTAGGGAAAACAGACCTGGACAGGATTTTTAGAACGCGACAGACCACTAGATTTCAGTGTAAATGTATATGAACATCCACGTGAATTTTTCAAAATTGAGGATTAAGTAGAGCCAGAAACTGAGGAAAAATTATGTTTGCCAATTATTAATTTAGAAATTTTTGAGAATAATGTTGAAGTATTACTTGATACAGGGGCAGAGGCGAGTTTAATATCGGAGGAATTCGTCAGCAAAATTAGGGATAAGGTTTGTGATAGAATTATGCCTATAAAGCGTAGCCATTTAGTAGCTCCAAATAAAAAGAAGTTTGCTGTAGTAAATAGTGTTGTGGTGCTTAGGATAGATATAGGAGGTATAAGCTGTGAACAGGAGTTTGTAATTGTACCTGGACTGAAGTTTCAGAGCATTTTAGGTGTTGACTGTATGATGAAGTTAGGGGTTGTGATAGATATGGAACGGAAGGTAATAAGGATTAATGATAGGGTAGTGCCATGGAAGGGCAGTTATGAAGTCACAGAGGATGACACAGGGTTGAGTATTAATGTAGTAGAGGTAGAAGATGATGAAGTTAAACAGATCAACACAATAAGATGTCCAGAGGATAGGATAGTAGAGGTTCAAGCTTTAGTACAAAAACATGCAGAATTAGTGGGGGTAGAAGCAACAGCAGCAGATCGGGAGCAGGTGAAGGCAGAATTATTTTTGAGGAGGATAAGTGGCAAGTTTGTTTTTAATAAAGTAGATTTAAGGAACTCATTCTGGCGGATTTCATTACAAAGAATTCTAGAAGGTACATAGGATTTTCCATAGAGGGAAAAATCGATAATTGTAAAGTAGTATCGTTTGGTTTGTCGGCAGAAAGGGAAAAAGTAGTAAATGAGAAACAGACATGTGTAGAGACTGAAGAAGAAGTAATATTTAAGAGTCAGGATAATAGGGATAAGTTTATTTTATGTGAGATAACAGGGATGTTAAGTATAGATATAGAAGGGGGAGAAATAGGGATGAAGAGTATTAGGATGGTAAGAAGAAAGACGTGGAGGGTCAAGAAGAGAGTTAGATTTAAATAACTTGATGAACAAAGGAGAGAGATAGGTGAATTTTAGTATAGATATAGAAAATAAAGCTAGGTATAGGATAAATATGGGAGATAATTAGAAATAGGTTTAGGATGAGAATAAAGATTAAATGTAGGAAGAAAATAAGATAGGTTAAGTATAGATATTTCATATAAGATTAGTGGAGAGTTAGGAATAGAGTAAGAGTAGGATAGGTATATAGGATTAGGTAGGGGGAAGTAAAGTATAGTGAAGATTAGTTAAAAGTTAGAAATAGGATAGGTATATAGGATGTATATAGGATTAGATGGATAAGTAGGATGAAGTTAGGGATAATTTCAGTTTAGAGAATTAGGTGAGAGTTAGGAATAAGATAGGGATATAGGACAGGTGTAAATAATTTTTTCGATTGGATAAGGTAGGTAAGTTAGATAGATAAGGGTAGAGAGAGATAGGCATTTTTTTTTGTAAATTTTGTTTGCGGTTTAAATATTTTATATTTGAATTCAAATAAGTGGGATTATTTGTATTCAAATAGGAGGAAAATACTCATATTTAGACCAGGGTAGAAAATTAAATAATCACATCAAATAATTTTAATTACCGTGTATAAGGAATTTTATTAAATAATACGCTTTATTAAAATACCGTGGAGAATAAAAATTCATTCGTTTCATTAAAAATAAGAGATTTAAATTATTTATAAGACGCTTTATATAAAAGCAAGCAGTATTAGAATACTTTACGGGTAATTTAATTATTCCTAGTAAAGAAACAAAGAGTGCAAAATTTATATTAATTAACTCTATTTTAAGTAACCGGTATTAAACAAAACGAACAGATAATAATTGAATATTTAATTAGGATTCACTAAAAATTAAAGGGTATTAATCTTAATTGAAGTTAATTGAACCATTAGTAACAGATAATATCTATAAAAACTCGTAAAAACCCAATAAAATACCAGGAAATAAAGCTCTGAGAATTAATAGTATGTTTAAACACCTGCGTATTTTTAAAAAGCTCATTCTGCGTAAATTTGGCAGATAATTAATGCTTACAGAGAATCTTGGAGAAACCGTGGCTTAATATTCACGGGAAGGTGCGATACGGGGTTATTTAACCCATATAGTCCACATGGACTAAAATAATCGATAATAAGGAATATCAATTTGCACCAATAAGAACAGGGTAGATAGAGACAGATAATATGCGCAAGACCGAGACACATATAGTAAAAAGGCGTGAGTAGAGCAACGTCATGGGGTTGCGATTGGTTGAAAGTAAAAGGCAAAATTTGAGAGGTAAAAATAACATTTCTGTATAAAATTCAATTAGTTATTTCCAGACGCTGCAAGCCGTGTTAAAATTTCTGAGATTTAACTGGGGCGAGTGCAAAATTCGTAAAAATCGCATGTCGGGCTGCGGAATGGGAACAGAGCAAGCGAAATTCTTTAGAATTGTCCGATTTGGGGACCCGACCGACAGACAGGCTAACCTCTATATATACCCAGGGGAATATGAATAAGTTCTCTTAGATCTTCGACTTGATTCAACGCGTTAAACAGTGCTTTTTAGTTTTCCGGTTTTAATATTAAATAATTTAAACAGTTTGCTCGAATATTTGGTGATTTAAAACAGCTTGTTCTTTACATGCTACACTGAATGTACTTTAGTGCACTTAGAAAAGAAGATACAAGGTAATAAAGTTTAGTATCACAGTACCAATTGATAAAATTTACAACGACAAATAAATACACAAAAGTAGGCAGTTTTGGCGTATATTGGTGAAAGAAGTATGAATTTCTTTGCTATTTTTCGGGGGTATTAATAATTAAATGGTTCATAAACGTGTCTGGATCCACAAGACAAGGTTCAGATATACACAGATGAGTTCCGGAAAAGCCCAGAACAACTTTAAATAAATGGTGATGGAGAAAATTTTAAAAGCATTGAGAATCAGAAGCCGTAAATATAACCCAGTTGGAATGGTGTAATTAACAAAGGGACGATGTACATTGAAGCTACGAGTGCAGTAACCTTCAGGTAAATTATACTATTTTGTTCGAACTTTGATATTGTGGAGTGTGTTGAATAACTTTATAATTTGTTTATTTAAAATGGACAGTAGTGAAATTGTACTAACAATAATATTTTAATTTTAAGGTGAAATTTGCTTGTTTAAGTAGAAAGGGGTATTTAGTATTGATGTTCTGGATTATGATAAAAATATGGGTATGTCTTTGAGCTCAATTAGACGAACCTGGTTAATTAACGTAAAGGGGTGGTAGATGCTCCCTTTGTACTCAGACTCAGGTCTGCATATATTGTTATAGTAATTAGTAGGCATCCTACAAGGACTTTAATTCGGGATGCACATTAAAATGATAATAAATTTAATTTTGAAATTTTCTGATATTAAAATTTATGCTGAATTTTAATTTTGAAATTTTAATGTATTGTGAATATTGATGTAAATAGAGTTAACGTTGATATTTGTGGTAGGAATGTGTTTGTTTTTTTTTATGAATGAGGATGAAAGTTAACTAGGTGAGCAGCCGAGGCGATTAACAGAAGAAAATCAACAGACCAGGTAATTTAAGAGGTTTCACAGCATTCTTGACGCCCAATCTGTGGGGCTCGATTAGAAAGAGGAGTACCCGGATTTTGGTGGTTTCACAGCAATATATATATATACATATATATATATATATATATATATATATAATATTAATTTTCTTGACCAATTATACTTTATATAATAAGGGTTTTTTTTGTGTTTTGGGATACTTTAGGTCAAATAAAAACAATCGTCTTTAAATTCCTCTAATTACTTGACGTTTCGGTCGGGTTTCTGACCTTAATCGTAAGTCTGAAAATATGGTTTTTTTTATAAAATAAAAAGATTACAATGTTGTTAAATTACTTACATAGAAATATTTAAATTAGAAATAAACTATGACATATGATTTTACTAGATGACATACATCATGAAGACAGTGAAAAGGTACTATAACTATGGGAACGTTGCATGAATTTCAAAAATCTAGGTTGTTGTAGTAAGATGGAATGTGTTACAAAACTTTGGTACATTTTCTAGTGTTTATAAAGTTGGGAGTAAATGATGCCTAAATTTTTTTGGTTTTGTTTATTATTAATGCAGTTTTGTAACACATTCCATCTTACTACAACAACCTAGATTTTTGAAATTCATGTAACGTTCCCATAGTTATAGTACCTTTTCACTGTCTTCATGATGTATGTCATCTAGTAAAATCATATGTCATAGTTTATTTCTAATTTAAATATTTCTATGTAAGTAATTTACAACATTGTACTCTTTTTATTTTATAAAAAAACCATATTTTCAGACTTACGATTAAGGTCAGAAACCCGACCGAAACGTCAAGTAATTAGAGGAATTTAAAGACGATTGTTTTTATTTGACCTAAAGTATCCCAAAACACAAAAAAAAAACCCTTATTATATAAATATATATAAAATATGATTTGACAATAATTATATCCAACAACAAGTAGTTTATATATATATATATATATATATATATATATATATATATATATACACATAGGACCGCCATTTCCTTGAAGAGCATAAACAACAAAAAAATTTTTTTAGTGCAGTATTATTTAAAATGTATCTAAGATTAATAGCTAATAAAAAAAACTATAAAAGTTTTGTTTTTATTTTAATTTCCGGTACTTAATGGGTTAGTGACAGTTATAAATAGACTTTCGAGCAATTACAACTATAGTCGAAAATTCTTATAGGAATAGAATGATCTCTATAACATAGCATTTAATCAAAGCATTTCTATTTTACAGTGGCTTGGGACATGGTAATTCTAAATGTTTTCACGGCAGCACATTGCAGGTACATTTTTCTAAAAAATACTAATATTCGATTTCTTTGATGATGAACTCTTAAAACATAGCGTATTTATACGGCACTGCTTTCCATTGACGATAGCTCCGAGGAGATTTTAGTTTAAGTTAGTTTTGGTACTAAGTTAGGTTAGATTAGATTAGAAATACAGACCTTATATTCCATTATATTATCACTATCATTCTATAGCAATAAATCACCTAAGCTTGCACAAGAATGGATCCGTTAGCCTGGACATCGCCTAATAGTTTAATGCATAATATGTCTAACTGTCTGCTATTGCTTCTTGTACACACTCTTGCCCCATATTAACTTCTCGCAATTAAAGTTTACATTGATACTTTATAAGGGCATCGGCTCATACTGCTAGTAATCTTAATCCTACCTGTTATCATTAATTCATAATTTACTAGGTAATAGCCGAACATAATTAAAATAATTGCGGACAATGATTTTCGACAGTTTCAAAACAATGCAGCTACACAGCCTGCATAACATTTTTCAATTTAACTACAATTAGAATAACAAATGTCTTGCAATTAAAAATTTAAGTATTTTCAACTTAAAATTATTGTAAGTACATTGCTTCGAATAGAATAATCTGCCTTCGACTAGTCGAAGGTATGCATCGTTCTCCTAAATACTTAAAATGGACTCTGAATGCGCTAAGACTAATAGGTTTGCTGAAAGACACAGAAAACGAAGATGTCTACGTATTAATAACTGTAACTTTATATTTAGTTTTGTCTGCTTTTAGCTTCTCTTTCCAAGCTCTTCAGTTTATAAACTTTAGAGGAGATACTTCAGAGTTTGTTAGTATTCTGGAAGCCTTGACTGTATTTGGATATGTATGTACTATCTCCGGTTTTTAAAACCACTTAGAAAACTTTGCAAATAATTTAATGGAATTTAATAAAATACAAGCTACTCAATGTAGATGTCAATCTTTGTCGAGCACGAAGAAAGACGTGATACTCTTAATGGTTCTCGGGGGTTTAGGGTAGCAAATATACAACGACAACCTGAGGGCAATATAACATTTATTATTAACTGTTGAAATACAAACTGAAATTATTTCACACGTCGTACCGCTGGTAATAAAAAGCCAACTTAACAATGTTTATAATGTTTTATAATACACGCGATTAAACACTCCTTAATGCGACCGATTACAGCACGCGCTAGCTACTAAGCTTAGTTACCGCGTAGTGCCCATATTTTAAATAATCCTAATGAAATATAAGATTAATATATGTTTACATATATGGCGCTTTACATTACCCCCCTATTGAATTTGAATAACCAATTATGAGAAATCAATACAAAGTTGAAGGCGTAACTAAACTAAACCAAAAAATAAACTTATAAACTAACTCTTATAAACAAGACATCCGCTTGCCCTATCCCCAACTTACAGAAACTGAGGCGCTGGCACATATTTCTTCAGGTTAAATAGATTATGTACACCTAAATTAATCTGCCCTTCATCTAAACACACTTCATACGCATTATGTCCCTTTTTACTAACAATGGTACAGGGACCCTTAATAACAAGAAAAACTTTTTAATTTTACTACCACAGACGCAGATTGAGGATGAGTACGCACCCAAACCTTTTCACCCACATCAAAAGAAGTTTTGAATTTATGTTTTATATCATGGCGAAGGCGCCTCTTTTCAGCTCTTGAAATCAATCGTTCATGAGCCAGAAGCACCATTTTCTCACCGCTATCCCCCGATTTTTCACTTTCAGGAAAATTAATAAACTTTGAAAACTTCCACACCCTTTCTCTTCCAAAATGAAGCATTTCTGGAGTATAGCCAGTACTATCATGACATACACTATTCAGAATCCCTTCAATCTCTTGTACATAATACACCCCCTACGAGAAATAATATGTCCTAAAAAACGTACTGAATTTCTCGCAAAATAACATATTTTTAACTTTACGGTTACCCAAGCCGTTTTTAATTTACGAAAAATAATAGCTACATGTTCCATATGACGGTTAGGATTCACAAAAAATACCAATATGTCGTCCACATACGGGATTGCAAATTCCAATACCTCAGCACCCACGACATTATACAAGGCCCTTATAAAGCTGCCCACCAATGTTGATAAGCCAAACGGCAGGACCTGAAAAACATGGGTCTGTCCGTCAAACAAAAAACGCGTATATTTTTTATGTTCTGCAGATATAGCTACCTGCCAATAACACACCGTCAAGTCAAGCGTACTAACATTTATTATTAACTGTTGAAATACAAACTGAAATTACTTCACACGTCGTACCGCTGGTAATAAAAAGCCAACTTAACAATGTTTATAATGTTTTATAATACACCCAATTAAATATCCCTTAATGCGAACCGA
This sequence comes from Platerodrilus igneus, assembly GCA_036346225.1. Taxonomy (NCBI): domain Eukaryota; kingdom Metazoa; phylum Arthropoda; class Insecta; order Coleoptera; family Lycidae; genus Platerodrilus; species Platerodrilus igneus. Next base: position 528,040 of record JARFIW010001309.1, read on the forward strand.
TTACAGCACGTGCTAGCGCGCAATTTTATACAAATTATCAGATTAAAATAAAGATCAGCACTTACGTTCTAGAAATCCTTGCAGGTGCTAGCGTATAAATACCTGCTGGGTGGCTCCACCACAAAAATCCTTCACTTTACTCGCGGTATACACAACACTATCGTCAACACCTTAAATTACGTTACAAAAGCATTTTCAATACCCGTAACGATTTACATAATACTTCTCTCTAAATCTCTAAAACACAATTAGCAAATATCTGCAAATGATATTTACAAAGTAAATATCAAAGCTTTTATCCTAGAGGTATGTAAACATTCGACTACCTACATAATAATTAATAAACCTGATAAACCCTCGGCGTAGATAGCTGGCATGGCCACCTGTATCTACGCGCTTCCAAACATCAACTAACTACCCGTCGCACCCAATTGACCTTCCTAGCTAAACACCCTATATTTATCAGCAGGCTGGAAATACCAGGTTGATGTAGTTACCGCGAGTTAAGGTTCGTGGCTGCGAGCGGTCCTTTTTAAAAGACTTCTTAAACTTCTTAACACATTTATTTGTTTATACAGAAACTAACAATGAATTTTCACAACCTTGAATGAATTGAGTGGTTTTTGTGGTAATTTATCTTGCTTGAATGCTTTGCGTCAATTGCGTCAGTTAAAACTTTTCTATTCTTAATTATGTCGATTTTGGTTAGGTGTGTAATAGTTATTTTTTCTCGTGGGTTTATGCGATTGTAAGGTGTCTGCATTGCTTACAATGTTGTAATCTGCTGCAGGATGTTGTCAGTTACTTAGTTGCGTTAATGTCTCAGTTACAGGTTATTTTTAAATATACTGTAGGTGTTATTCAGTAATCGTTGTGATTTTATACAAGGTCGTGTTTGGGAATGATGCAATTTGTGCGTTGAAATATTTAATTAAAATTGTCAAGTTTGAATAAGGTTGTAATATGCGTTTTTCAGTACCGTAATTATTTATATCTTTCCTGAGTAATTTAAACTGATACTTTATAAAAAGTTTTCCGGTCGTAATTTTATGCTATTTTAATTTATAATGCTGAAAGGTTTTCGCGATGTTTTAAATAGCTTTTATTCAGTAATTTATAATTAGATTTATGCGTGGTTATCCAAGGTGAGATTTTATTCAATTTTAAAGATCAGACGATGAGGTTTTGCGTTTGAAATCGCGCTTTGTTATTTCTTGTAATAAGAATGTGGTTTTAATAATAGATTTTCACGTTGTCTATTTGTGGAATACGATTAGTTTTGTCTGGATAATTTATTTGCTGCGTTATTTTGTTGCGTGATTATAAGATTTGAGTTTTAAAATTCGTGATTTAATTTTCGAAGTATTGTGCCAGTTAAATAGCGGGTTGTTAAATTAGAAGTTTGATTTTGTTTCTAAAAATTTCTTGCGTTAGTTAAAACGTAATATAGTCTCTGGTGCGCTTACAATTTGCAACTTTTATGTGTCTCAAGTTTCTAGTCCCAGAAATAAATTGTTCTCAGTTCTTATCTCTCTCTTTCATATACAAAAATTAAAAATAGTGATAAAATTTCAAAAACAGCTTGAAGATAATCTTTAGCAATTGCTAAGCAGATTATTTTCAAAAAATTGCATAAAATAGTTGTAACAATAGTCAATATACATATATAAATCATAAACTAGCAAATATCAAATGTTTTTGTTAATAATAAAAATAAAAGTCGATTGGTTTAAAGGAAAATGAACTTACACTTGTTGCTTTGTTGATTTCATTGATTTCTTTCTTTGTTTCGGATTTCTTTTAGATTTGATCTATTTTTGTATCGCCTCCAGTTTTTCTTTTGTTGAATTTGAACAATTCTTGTTTCGCCTTCAACTTTTGTTTGCTGGGATTGAACGATATTTGTTTTGCCTCCAGCTTTTGTTTTGTTCTGCCAAATTCGGAATTGAAATTCCAGACCACCAGTTCCTCGATTTTAGATTCGCTGGTGCCCTTTTGACATCCGTTACGACTGCGCCAGTTAAGGTTCGTGGTTGCGAGCGGTCTTTTTTCAAAAGACTTCTTGAACTTCTTAACACATTTATTTGAATATACAGAAACTAACATTGAATTTTGACCACCTTGAATGAATTATTCTAAGTCGAAAATGTATTAGTTAATTGTACAAAGTGAGTTATCTAACGAACTGCAATTGTAAAGCAGAACGATGGATTAAATGCCTGTGAGTGGAGTTCCCGGGCCTTTTATAACATCCCTATCCCCTCACAATTCTGTGGGAACTTGCAGACCTAATGACTGCTTACACTTGACTCTTATTTATAATACATTGTTGTAATCTTAAAGCTATTCATAACTACTTTGTTGCGAGCTTACTTCTTCGTAATCTCGGTACGGTCTGTGACCACCTGTGACCTGACATCTGCAGTGTCACTTATCTCTGTGCTACAAAGTAGCGCTTCCGTTCCCATGAACGTTAATAAACTGAAATAAATTGTCCTTCATGACATTGTTGCACATCACTTAGCGCATTTTATAATATTTCTAATAACTTCTTAATTATTAGTTTTATATATATATATATATATATATATATATATATATATATTACTCATATTTAGACCAGGGTAGAAAATTAAATAATCACATCAAATAATTTTAATCACCGTGTATAAGGAATTTTATTAGATAATACGCGTTATTAAAACCGTGAAGCATAAAAATTTATTAGTTTCATTAAACATAAGAGATTTAAATCATGTACAAGACGCTTGATATCAAAAGAAGCAGTATTAAAAAGCTCTGCGTGTAATGTAATTATTCCTAAACAAATGGAAATTACGTGCAAAATTTATCTTAATTAACTCTATTTCAAGTAACCGGTATTGAACAAAACGTACAGATAATATCTACAGAAACTTGTAAAAACCCAATAAAATGCAAATCCTAGAAGTGTTAGTTAGAAGTAGGATGTTTGAACACACCTGCGTATTTTAAAAGGCAATTTCAGTTTAATTTGATTAGAAAAACATGTCGATTCTAAGGATATTGGAAACGGTCAGATGCTTTAGCACGAAATACAAAACAGGGTTTATTTAAAAAGCTCATTCGGCGAAAAGTTTGCAGATAATTAATGTTTACAAAGAATCTTGGAGAAACCGGGGCTTAATATTCACGAGAATGTGCGATACGGGGTTATTAAACCCAGATAGTCCACATGGACTAAAACATAATCGATAATAAAGAATATCAATTTGCACCAATACGAACAGGTTAGAAAAGGAAAGAGAAAATGCGTCAAGCAAAGACACATATAGTAAAAGGCGTGATTTAAGCAACGTCACGAGGGTCACAATTGGTTGAAAATGGGATGCAAATATCAGAGGTAGAAACAACAATTTCTGTACAAAATTAATTAGTTTTTCTCGGACATGTTTGCGTGCCGTGTGAGAATTTCTGAGATTTAAATGGGGCGAGTGAAAATTTCGTAAAAAACGACGCACGAGCGACGGACTGGGAACATAGAATAAGAAATTCTTAAGAATTGTCTGTTTTGGGGAACAGACCGACAGACAGGCTTTTTGCTATATATACCTGTGGTAATATGAATTTCGGCCTCTTAGACTTTTGACTATTCGATGCGTTAAAAGCTCTTACATCCGCGAGTTGATTCAATACGTTAAACAGTGCATGTAGTATGATAAAATAATTTAAAGTTTGCTCGTATATTTTGGTGAATCAAAATAGTTTGTTCGGTACGTGCTAACATGAATATACTTTAGTGCACTTAGATACAAGGTAATAAAATTTAGTATCACTGTACCAATTAGTAAAATTTACAACGACAAATGTATACACAAAAGTAGGCAGTTTTGGCGTATATTGGTGAAAGAAGTATGAATTTCTTTGCTATTTTTCGGAGGTGTTAATGATTAAATGGTTCATAAATGTGTCTGGATCCACGAAACAGGGGTCAGATATACACAGATGAGTTCCGGAAAAGCCCAGAAACAACTTTAAATAAATGGTGATGAAAAAAATTTTTAAAACGTTGAGAATCAGAAGCTACGAGTGCAGTAACCTTCAGGTAATTTATACTGTTTTGTTTGAACTTTGACATTTTTGCGTGTGTTGAATAACTTTATAATTGATTTACTTTAAATGGACATTAATGAAATTGTACTAACAATAAAATTTTAATTTTAAGGTGAAATTTTGCTTGTTTAAGTAGAAAGGGGTATTTAGTATTGATGTTCGGGATTAGGATGAAAATTAGGGTATGTCTTTGAGCTCAATTAGACGAACCTGGTTAATTAACGTAAAGGGGTGGTAGATGCTCCCTTTGTACTCAGACTCCGGTCTGCATATATTGTTATATTAATTAGTAGGCATCCTACAAGGACTTTAATTCAGGATGCACATTAAATGATAATAAAATTAATCTTGAAATTCTTTTTAAAAACTGAAATTTATGCGGAGTTTTAATTTTGAAATTTTAATGTATTGTGAATATTGATGTAAATAGAGTTCACGTTGATGTTTGTGGTAGGAATGTGTTTGTTTTTTTTTTGATTGAGGATGTAAGTTATCTAGAGGAGCAGCCGAGGCGATTAACAGAAGAAAGTCAACGGACCAGGTAATTCAAGAGGTTTCACAGCAATATATATATATATATATATATATATAATAAATGGGGGATTACATAACTCGCATAGTGCCCATATTTTAAATAATCCTAATGAAATATAGGATTAATATATGTTTACATATATGGCGCGTTACATCAAGTAAGTTTAATAAGACTGAGCCAAAGTAATGCTCTTTAGAATCGTGAAGTGGAAGGGCAAAGGTGGTTGATGAAAATACAAGCAGCAAAACACAACATGCGGTACAATTCTGAGATTAAGTTGAACGTATGCAAATTTCTAAACTGCATTATAATGTTTCAGAGCGGTTGATAAGTAGACGCAAAAGGAAATTGATGACCCTTAACATTATCGTTATTATTGCCCTCGTTTATTAATTATATATCGGGATCGTGCAGCCGTATGGCTGAGGAAATACATATTCTAAATAAGATCATCCGTGTTTATACCAAATAATCATCTTTGTTTGCGCTAAAAAAGATCTGATCTATTGAATAAAATTATATTTTCTATTAATCACTAACAAAACCAGAAGTCTTCATATGCTTGTGACTACTTTTATTATATATATTCAATGGCGAATAGCTGCGTCGAGGCTGTGCTTATACTAAATATTTTTACATAATTATCCCCAGCAGCTGCATACTGTTTTACTTGAAGCAAGTAAGAGATTAACAAACTATGACATAAGTTTTGCTTGAAATGAGCAGGTGTTTAGATTATAATAAACCGGTCAGCGGTAATTATTCCAGGTAATAGTTTCTTTGGACAATATAGAATGCCACACGAAAGGAATCGTTATTTTGTATTCATTATTATTAGGTCTTCAGCCCTGGTACTGGTTAGACGCGCACTTCCATTGGTTCCTATTCTGAACTAACCTACATAATTCCTATAGCCTAAATATAGGTCGGTTCCCCTTCTATTGTTTTCTAAATATGTACCCTATTTTACCGATGTTCGATGGTTTGTGAAGGAAGTTAGACTACTTGCAGCAACCAAGATCCTCAATACTTAGACATTTGTCTGTTTTCCAATAAATCCTTTCACACTATCAACATTACTTAAGAATATTGCAAAGCCCATGCCTGTAGTTGCTTATAAAAACCATCAGGTTTAAGTAGAACGAACAGTAGATGCAAAAAGGTATTTCAAGTATATCCGTTGATGTAATCTTTGGAGCACCCTTCAGGAATAAAAGTGTAATATCTCATCAGCAATCTACAATTGACATACTCACAAAGCGGAACTAAGAACAGCGAATTACCTTGAGCAGTTTTAAGTGATTTCAAAATCACGCCCACATAATCCATTATATTGAATTAAGTGTAGATTTATCAATGCAGTAAGCTCCATGGTTTACACAACAAGGGTTCAATATATTTTTCAATTTGAAATTAATGAAAGTCAATTAGCTGTATGCGATTATACTCGTATGTGAATGCGTATTTCACATTTAATATAACATTGTGGAACTCGCTTCGGTTACTTTCTGTATTAGTCATAACTAGGTCTTCAGTTGCTTCCTGTTCTTAGTTAACCTACATGTTTCCCCAAAATTTCCACAGCCCACATCCTTCACTTTCTGCATGCAATAGTCTGATTTAGGTCTACATTTTTGCCATATCTGTTTATGATATATCCCGCACTATTCTCCAATTGCATTAATACGTGTCCTGTCCTTCTATTTCTCCTATTTTTGTTCCCACAGAAATATTTCTTCCCTTACCATTTCTACAACCTATCTGTTGTTACCTTTATCTGTCCATGCTGTCATCATCATACATCTGAAGCATCACATTCCAAAAGCCTTGTACCGTTTTCTTGTGTTTCTTCTACTGTCCGTTTCTATTTCGTAGCCACACAGAACTATACTCTACACATATGCTGTCAACAACTTTTCTTGTTTCTAAGTTGAGTTTGTTGTCTTTGAACATATCCGCTGCTCTTTATTGGCAAGTGACTCAATATTAGCCACAAGGGCATCCTGTCGACGCGTTTCGCCCTAATTGGGGCTCATCAGAACAGGAGTAGCAAAGATGTAATGTTTAACACGAACACATTATGGGAAGTACAGCATCACCTAGCCCACAATTTGTGCCTTCGTGTTGCTTCACCTGACTTTGCAGGTTTTATCAACAGTCGGCACGGAGGAGATCCGGTTCAACTGCCTTTTTCCATAGCCAAAGATTATAATTATAAAGAATAAGTAAATTTAATGAGTCTTAAAATAATATCAAAAAATGAAATCTATTGGCAAGTGACTCAATAATAGACACAAGGGCATCCTGTCGACGCGTTTCGCCCTAATTGGGGCTCATCAGAACAGGAGTAGCAAAGATGTAATGTTTAACACGAACACATTATGGGAAGTACGAAACGCGTCGACAGGATGCCCTTGTGGCTAATATTGAGTCACTTGCCAATAAATTTCATTTTTTGATATTATTTTAAGACTCATTAAATTTACTTATTCCATATAATTATAATCTTTGGCTATGGAAAAAGGCAGTTGAACCGGATCTCCTCCGTGCCGACTGTTGATAAAACCTGCAAAGTCAGGTGAAACAGCACGAAGGCACAAATTGTGGGCTAGGTGATGCTGTACTTCCCATAATGTGTTCGTGTTAAACATTACATCTTTGCTACTCCTATTCTGATAAGCCCCAATTAGGGCGAGACGCGTCTTCAGGACGCCCTTGTGGCTAATATTGAGTCACTTGCCAATAAATTTAATTTTTTGATATTATTTTAAGACTCATTAAATTTACTTATTCCATATAATTATAATCTTTGGCTATGAAAAAAGGCAGTTGAACCGGATCTCCTCCGTGCCGACTGTTGATAAAACCTGCAAAGTCAGGCGAAGCATCACGAAGGCACAAATTGTGGGCTAGGTGATGCTGTACTTCCCATAATGTGTTCGTGTTAAACATTACATCTTTGCTACTCCTGTTCTGATAAGCCCCAATTAGGGCGAAACGCGTCGACAGGATGCGCTTGTGGCTAATATTGAGTTACTTGCCAATAAATTTCATTTTTTGATATTATTTTAAGACTCATTAAATTTACTTATTCTTTATAATTATAATCTTTGACTATGGAAAAAGACAGTTGAACCGGATCTCCTCCGTGCCGACTGTTGATAAAACCTGCAACGTCAGGTGAAGCAACACGAAGGCACAAATTGTGGGCTAGGAGATGCCGTACTTTCCATGTGTTCGTGTTAAACATTACACCTTTGCTACTCCTGTTCTGATAAGCCGTAATTAGGGCGATACGCGTCTACAGGATGCTCTTGTTGCTAATATTGATCACTTGCCAATAAATTTCATTTTTTGATATTATTTTAAGACTCATTAAATTTACTTATTCTTTATATATATATATATATATATATATATATATATTATATAGAACAGGTAATTATTTTATGACCTTACTTCATTATATAATATAAGTAGTGGGTTTTAGGTCTGCTGGATGATTAATAAGACTCTTTTTTATTACCTAAATTTTCGAATATATTTATATCCTTCTTCAGAGGTATAAATTGAGGTTTAAAATATATGTAATGGCATCAGATATATGAATAAAAAGTGTAAAAGGTTGTTGAAACATATAATAAAATTACTTTGTGTATATCAAGATGTTCTTTTTTGAAGTATATCATTTAAATTTTGGCAGTTATTTTGTATATTATATATTATATATTATATTATTTTATATATATACAAAATAACTGCCAAAATTTAAATGATATGCTTCAAAAAAGAACATCTTAATATATACAAAGTAATATTATTATATGTTTCAACAACCTTTTACACTTTTTTATTTATATATCTGATGTCATTACATATATTTTAAACCTCAATTTATACATCTGAAGAAGGATATAAATATATTCGAAAATTTAGGTAATAAAAAAGAGTCTTATTGATCATCCAGCAGACCTAAAACCCACTACTTATATTATATATTATATATATATATATATATATATATTATATATATATAATAAGATGTATCTGTAAACAAACTCTTATGAAAATAATAAGAGCTATTGACGAATACAAATTGGGCTAGTAGTTATATAGCCATTAACAACACATTAGCTTTATTACTTCACAGGGGAGGAAACATCCACTGACCGACGGTTTCGGCTTTGTTAAGCCTCATCAGAGCAGATTAGTTTTCAACCCTATGAAGTAATCGAAGCTATTATACTGATATAATTTCAAAATAATCTCTGTACTATGGCAAAAGTAAATAAAACCGCCATCAGGTGATGAAACACCAACACTACTAAGTGTGGAAGTACAAAATTGAATCGAAACTACATAGTAGATTCTATAGATGGCTATAAAAGTACTGCAACATTTAAATTTTCCTGCAAATTTATTTGTTGACGTTACCTCTATGCATATATTAATTTAGTATTTATTCAAAAACGTTTAAACTATTGATTTATTTGATTTTGCATATTTAATAATCCAACAAACTTTAAGGCACACTACAATTTCAATTAGAATTACAATCTACAACGTATCACGTCGTGCCTACTGATAACATGTTTACAAACCTATTTGCCTGCTCCTACTTCTTTGTAATATCTAAGATTTTCAAGTTGTTTCGACGATTCGTGACAGATAGTCACTTTTTGTTTCCTCGTTGAACAGAAAGGTCACTTGGTGTGTTAAAATTACTCAAGATGGTGCGAGAAATTAAGTTTTTCTGGCAGAGACGCCGCAATAGAAGGACAGTTAGTTAAAAGTTGTCTGAGACAACTATATATATATATATATATATATATATAATATATATATATATATATATATATATATATATATATATATATATGTGTGTGTGTGTGTATGTGTGTGTGTGTGTGTGTAGTGTATAAACTCATCTTGGCGACGGTTTGTTTGAATGTGTAATTAATTTAAAATTAATAATAAAATTTATTACAGTGCAACTCCGATACAATTTTATGTTATGTTGATCATATTTAATTGGTTTGGTTAAAGCAAGTTTTATTTACATGGAACTCGTTTAAAATATAAATGCGTAAACGTTTTCTTGGACAAATATGGGATTTCCGGTATGCAGCTACACCTAGCGTGATTAGTTAGTGAACAACATGTCATTTGAAGGTTACAGGTCATTGCCGCCATCTGGTAAGACTGTTTAATTTTCTAACATAATGCTGCATTTGCAAGTTTCATTGCGTAAATATCTGTAGTGAATTCTTTTTTGAAAGTTTGTAACTACCTCATGCTGTGTATGCAATTTACTAATGGCCGTTCACGAATAATTTTGCCAAGTAATTTGCTAAACGCTTATCCCTTTAAAATGTAATGTTATAAATACATAGATTAATCTTTTGTAATTAATGATGTGTTCAACCTTGGAAATTGTACTTTACCAGTTGAATATAAAACAATAGTAAAATGTGCAAACAAATAATCTTCACTTGTTTGTTACATGTTTAATAGTTATCTTGTTTACTACAATTTAAAATACCAACATGTTGATTTAATAGACCCTAAGTCCAGAAAAGAGAAGCTAATACTGAGGTTAATTAATTAATAATTATGCCACAAGTTAAGTAAATTTTTTAAAGTACTGTAAAGTCTTTAGTAGCGCTACCCCAGACTATTAATTATAAAAAAATTTAATGTCACCAAAAGTTAAGTATCCAATTCAAGAAACTACATTTATAAGAATTATATTTTTTTATTAAGTACACTTATAATTTAAAATGTTCATTACATATCTTAAAAGAGAATATAGAATTATTTTTGACTTCAGTTCATTATTCTATAATTATTAAACTTCTCCAATGTTGCCTAGGTAATTGAAAGGTTAAACTTAAACGAATGTGTACCATGATACAATGAAAACTAATCGAAACTAAAACAAAGATTTCATGCTTATACTGATTTGTAAGATATATAGGGTATCTATGTTGGTAGTATTTATGTTTCAGAGCCGCCGTAGTTATCGTTAGTTCAGTGGAGAAGACGAGCAGATGTAAGTAACATATTTGCGACAATCAAACTTTTTATTTAAAGTGGTTAGTGATAACCTAGGTTTCCAAATTTTCTTTTTCTCGCAAATTGATTCAATCAGTTGCATAAAAAATTTAGGTGGCGTCTATTATTTTATTTTCCAACTTTAATCAACCCATTGACCCAATCTCATGAGACCGTGGGTAAAAATTCAGTTAGCTAAAAAGTCTTAAAAATTTTCTTTTACTAAAAGCCATTTTCCACCTTAACTTTACTCTGGGTTTGTTACTGTTACATAAGAATTCTCGATAGGTAAAGTAAAAGTCTACAACGATTTACATATATATTTATATAACACTGCCGCCCAAGATCTGGAGTGTGATCAAATGTGGATTAGATTTTCTTTATATTACGGTACGTCTGGCCTTTGAGATTTGCGGAATGTTACAGCAAAATTTATTTGCAAACGTAACAAACCTTCTCGTGGCGACAACCGGGTTCATGCCCCAAGGGCAATTCAAATAATAAAAGACAAGTTATTTGCAGTCCGCAATAAGAAATTGTATATAAAATAAGATGTATCTGTAAACAAATTTTTTATGAAAATAATAAGAGCTATTGACGAATACAAATCGGGCTAGTAGTTATATAGCCATTAACAAAACATTAGCTTTATTGGTAATGGCTATATAACTCCTAGCCCGATTTGTATTCGTCAATAGCTCTTACTATTTTCATTAGAGTTTCTTTATAGATACATCTTATTTTATATATTGTTCTACACAATTTCTTATTGCGAACTGCAAATAACTTGTCTTTTATTATTTAAATTGCCTTTGGGGCACGAAACCGCGTGTCACCACGAGAAAGTTTGTTACGTTTGCAAATAAATTTTGCTGTAACATTCCGCAAATTTTAAAGGCCAGACGTATTTACTATGTAGTTTTGATTCAATTCTGTACTTCCACACTTAGTAGTGTTGGTGTTTTATCACCTGATGGCGGTTTATTTACTTTTGCCATAGTACAGAGATTGTTTTGAAATAATATCATTATAATAGCTTCGATTACTTCATAGGGTTGGAAGGTAATCTGCTCTGATAAAGCTTAACAAAGCTGAAACCGTCGGTCAGTGGATGTTTCCTCACCTGTGAAGTAATAAAGCTAATGTATTGTTAATGGCTATATAACTACTAGCTCGATTTGTATTTGTCAACAGCTATAATTCTTTTGGCGTTGAATATACGAAAGCATTTTAAATATGACGGCATTCTGTCTGTCTGTAAAAATCAGTAGAGAATAGGAGAGGTAAGAAGATAGGCCACATATTACGGAATGAGAAAATAGTGCGGAATATATTAGAAGCAGAGATAGGAAAAATGGGAGGTAGAGGTAGAGCTACCTTGGACTACTGTATACAGATAGCGCCATACGCCACAAAAGTAGTTCTCTGCACAAACGCGAAGTAACTTCACATCGTAGTAATTCTATAAATCCCCAACTATTGGAAGAGCACAAAAGATATAAGGCACGCTACATTTAACAAGAAAATGCAACTACTGTGTTAAAAGACAACAAACATATAAACAAGGAAGAGATTGCTTAAAACATATGTGTGGACCACAGCAGTATACGGCTGTGAACCAGTAATAGAGGCAGAGAAGAAAAAGATAAAACCCTTTGCAATATGGTGCTACATACGTATGATGAAGATATGGACAGACAAGGTTAAGAACAAAGATGCGCCAGAAATGGTAAGGTTAGAAAGAAGTATGTGAAAAACAGTAAAATATAGGAAAGGTAGGATGATAGGCCACAAATTAAGATATGAGGGAATAGTGCGGAATATATTAGAAGTGGAGATAGGAAAAAAAAAGGAGGTAGAGGTAGACCTAAGTCCGAATAATGTATACAGATATTTAGAGATGTAGGCTGTGGGAATTTCAGGAAAATGTGTAGACTAGCTCAGACTAGAAATCAATGGAGGTACGCGTTCAACCACTTCCAAGAGGGAAAACCTAATGACGAAATATAATTGTACTTAATTCTGATAATTATTATAAGCAACTACATTGGTTTTCTAATATTCTCAACTAATGTTAATTGTGCCAAAGCATGTACTGGAAAACTATTAATTCAGCAAATGTCTAAGTGTTGGGGGATCTTGGCAGCAACGGGCTGCTTAACGCCCTTCACATACTACTGAATCTCGGTAAATAGGACAAACATATTCAATACAACATAAGGAAACCGAGCTGTATCTAAGCTGTGGAAATTTCAGGGAGCTGTGAAGTTTAGCTCAAAATAGAAATAAGTGCAAGTACGTGTCCAACCTGTTCCAAGACAATAAACCTTGTTCGAAAGGATATATTGGGAAAAGTATTCTTTCGGTAAATATTCGACTTTTGTGGGATATTGGTAGCAGCAGGCTGCTTAACCCCCTTTACATACCACTAAATATTGTGGACGTTACGTATATATAAGTAAAACAATAGAAGGGAAACCGAACTGTCTCTAACAAGAAAGAGCAGCGACTACGTTCGAAGACAACAAACATAGAAATAAGAAGAAAATTGTTGAAAGCATATGTGAAAAACAAAAAAAAAATAGGATAAATGGAATGACTGGATATGTTCTAAATCATTTTTGGGGAATAATGCATATTATATTACATGCAGAGATAGAAAAAAAGACTTAGAGGTAGACCTAGATAAGACTAATGCATTCAGATAGTTAAAGACGCAGACTGGGGAAATTTGAGAAAAATAAGTAGGTTACCTCAGAATAGGAAACAATGAGGGTACGTGTCTAACCAGTTCCAGGACTGAGGACCTAGTGATGATGATTTCTTCTACAAATAACATTAATATTTTAACTGTATCTGAAAATAAATGTTCACAATACCTCACTATTAATAAAATTAACATGTTATTAAAAACCGGCGTCTTCTTTCCACATAACAAACTTAAATTAATTTAAATTTAAGATCAAGGGCAAATATTGTAGCTTCAACATACTTTAAAACTCTTCATTAGGTAACTAATCGTAGGTTTTATAAATTTTAACTTGATAATTTCTCTAAAGCAAATAACTATTAACCCTTGTGGCACGCAAATTTTAGAAGTCCCTACTTAAAAATATTAGGACCAATCGAAAAGACTTCTTTTCCTGCTGAAGGGTCCCCAGAAATTATAAGGAATATTAGTCCTTTTTCTTATAGGGTGATAGTGATCGATTGCAAAGGCACCTAAAGGACTTGTTTTCCTCTCAAAAGGTATCAGAATCACATAAGGATATTGGTTTGCTTACTTGTAGTGCGACGATGTTTTGCTCAAATGTATTAGGATCTTATAAGGAATAATAGTTCTCTTTTTTGTAAACCAAGGTGGTCGATTGCAAAAGGATCTAGCGAATTTTTTTTGAGAAAAGTTATTAGTAGATTCAAAAATATGTTAGTCCTGTTCCTTGTAGGGTGAAGGTGATCGATTGTAAAACAATCTAAAGGATTTCTTATCCTGTTAAAATGTATCAGGAGCTCCTACGGAAGATTAGTTTTGTTTCTGGTAGAGGGAATGTGGTCCATTGCAAAATAATGTAAAGGATTTAGTTTTCTGTATTAAAGAGTGAAGGATTTCATTTTTGCCGAAAGGAATCAAGAGCCTATAAGGTATACTGGTTTTCCTTCTTTAAGGCGATAGTGTTAAATGGTCAAATCAACTTAAGCACTTCTATTTCTCCCAAAATGAATCAAGAGCTTATAAGAGATTGCACTAAAAAAATATTAAGTCACCAATGGCATACAGAGTTTAACATATTTGGAAAAAATTAACGTTTGACAAACGGCAAAGCTGCATTGTCTCTATGGTGTCACAAAATAGCCTTTTTCAGCTAGTCATGTATTAAATGCTATAGTACGGATAGCGTACTGGAATCAGATGCTTCTACCTAAGTGGTATTTATTTGTTTTTAATTATTTTAGTTAGCAGTTGCTGATAATTTCCAAGAACAACACATTTGTGGTTGGATAATTTTAAATTCCAGTATAAATTGCGCGATTTTGATGACAGTTCACCATGTGAGAGAAAACCAGAAAATTGTCATTAATGAATAATATACTACACGTTGATGTTAGGAAAGTAAACAGGATTGGTCCACGTAAAAATTAAACCAATGGAAGAGAAGTAAAATGAAGATTAATTTGCTTTGGGGAGAAATAGACAAATATTTTAAAGATACGCGTATTCCTACAAAAAACTTGAAATTGCTTGTTGAATTTGCAATGTGTTCACTAGGTACCAATGTGACAGTAGAAAAAGTATTTTCGATTATTGATTTCTTAAGCAGTTCTTAAGCAGGGTTAAATATTGAAACCTAGTCGTCAGTGACTAAGGTGTAGGTGAATCTCAAGTTTAGGTGTGAAGAATTTTGTAATGTTTTAAAGAAAAATATAAACTATTAAAAAAATTGCTTCAAAAGATAAATGTGGTTATAGAAAATTAAAATGACAAATATTTTTCCTTTTCAAAATTTTTTGTAAAGCAAATTCATAACCAGCACCCCACTACCATCTCCACCTACTACCACGCTCCACCTCCACAAGTCTGCTCCTGTGCACTGCTTGTGGCTTTAAAAAATTTGGTCTGGTTAGTCAAATGTTGTTCAAAGATCCCAATAACGTAAAACTTACACGAACCTACTAGTCAAAATTTTTTATATAGCTGTATAGCTTATTCATTGTCTTTTAGTAACGATTAGTAATAGCTGAATTACTAAATCCTATATATAATGCAATGGAAGATTACCAAACGTACGTTATTTAAATACGAAGGATCATTCAAGGTATTGATCTATTTTTAAAAGGATATATATTATATATTTTCTGCCGAAAATGATATGGTAAAAATCTATTGCAATTAGTAAGGTACCTATAGTAGTTATTTTCTTAATGTTCTATAGCAGTAAAGTTTAATGTGGGTTTTTTAGTGCATTGGATTGTATACAGCGTTTTTGTATAAGCGAAAAGATTTAAAACATATGATCCAGCTAACGAAATATTTTTTGAAAACACACATATGTCCAAGTAATGTAAGAGCAAAATTGGATTATATTTTGATACGGAATAGGACATTGCAATCTATGTTCTATACAACCATGGCGGTTACAGTCACTGCTTTCCTTGTGGCCTGTCTGATTAAGCGAGATATATTTCTTGGAGTTTGGCACTTACAGGGTCATAAGATTTTGTTTATCGTGGTATTTTTTGCACAGGTTATAACAATTATAGTTACAGTGCAGTTTACGTTTGCTTACGACTGCATTTTTATGACGTGCTGCATAGAGATGATTGTCCAATTTAGAATCTTACAATACATGTTTGAACAACTAGATGTTTCTTATACGAAGCAGTCACAATCGGAATGGAATAAGAAGATAAAAAAGTGCATTTGCCATCATTCGTTTATCTTAAGGTGTATATTCAAAATTGTAGCATAAGTTTATACATTTTTTTTAGATTTTTAAAGCTAATGCAAGAGGTCTATTCTCCTGGAGTGTTAACTAAATTTCTTATGCTAACACCTGTGGAATGTGCCCTGATGTATGCAGCTTTAGAGAGGTACCTAGTATATTATTCATGATCTTTAAATTTTTTGCAATTTTTTTATGGTCCTATTAATTAGAGCTAGATCCAAGGGTCCAGTCAATGCGCTAAAACGCGAAGGCTTTGCCGATTTATTAAACCTTGTTAGTTTAATTTGTGCATAATAAGGTAGGAATACTGGAGGGGTGGGTAATAATTTTATGAAACATAAAAAATACAATATAAACTTTTTGCGATTACGTTCAGAACAATTGCACTTAGGAAGTATTTACAAAACCGGAACTGTGTCGCAAACAAAGACAACTTTTAACAACTTTTTGAAAACGGAGAATGAATTAAACATCGTGTAAAAAAATTGTTGTTTAACTACTGCGTTTAGATAACATAGGTAGTACATCTTATCGAGTGCAACTTAGATATTAAGACAAGATTAACATTCAAAACAACTGCAGGCATCGGTAAATTAACTAAAAGGATAATATGTACTGCAAAAGGTAGGTGCTCGAACTTCTTATGAGAAATCAAAGGAGGGATGACAATTCACTAAAAAAAAGCCTACATAATAATAGATTTTATGACTTCTTAGTAAATGATTAGCTTGTCGACAAAACAGCTTCGTCATCTAAACAGGAGTGATAGAATTTTTATCGTTCAGCAGAAGCCTGGTAGTCCAATAATAAATTCTGTAACTTCTTCAATAGTACGGACTGTAAATCAAATTCTAATAGATAAATCACTCTGGCTCGTTTTAATTCAACTCAAAAAAAAACTTTTACATGCTACAAAAGTACAAAAGTGTCAAAATCAAAACATTGGTAGTTCTCATAAATCAATGAATGTTGTTTGGCAGCACAAACTGTAACATCAGTAGTATAACTATGGAGAAGCTGGGACAGCCCTTTTTAAAGGGTCATAAATATCTTGTAAAGGGTGTGTGTATTATGGAAAAGAGAAGTATGTATGTGTGAAGGTCATGTATGTGTAGGTGTGTGTGTGTGTGTTAGTATTAGTTAGGTTTGAGGATAACAATAGTATGGCTATGGAGAAGCTGGCCAGCCCTTTTTAAAAGGATCATAAATATCTTGTAAAGGGTGTGCGTATTATATAAAAAAAGAGGTATGTATGTGCAGGTGTGTGCGTGTAGGGTGTAGGGTATGTATGGTTTGTCGGTGAAGTTAATGTGGAAGTAGTGCCGTCCTCATGATAAAAGTGTGTGTGTAGATATCGATCGGTGGGGGGATGTGTGTGCGCTGTTGTTGTTGTTTTATTTTCGAAAAGAAAGGTATGTATCGTTATGTGTATAGGTGTGTAGGGGGGCGTGCGTGTTTTAGTCTAAAACGAAATATCGTAAAGGGCGCGCAAGTGGTGCGAACGTGTTTTTGTTTTAAGAGTGTGTTTTCGGGGGGGGTGGTGGTCGCGTTCGAGAATAAGTCTGGGTGAATAACCGCAAGGGTTTTTTTTTATTACAGGTGTCGATAAGAAAAAAAATTGCGATGGCCCTTTTAAAAGGGCTGGCTCAACTTCTCCATAGCTATACTACTGACGTAATCGTATTTTTGCTCAAGATGGTTCGATCGATGACGTGTGCGTGTATTTTTTGCCCTCCGAGAGAGAAGATGATGAAAGTGCGCTATTTAATTCGTATACAAATACGGGGTCACGATTATCTCATCGGTCACACGTGCAAGACGTTTCAAGTAATCTTTTAATAATTTGAAAATGTTACGCTCGATGTGTCGTAGGCAATTATGATGAAGTATTTAAAATAACGCAGAGATTTCAGATCGTCGGGCAAGAGAAAAAAAACGGGGTCACGATTATCTCATCGGACACGTGCAAGACGTTTTAAGTAATCTTTTAATAATTTGAAAAATGTTACGCTCGACATGTCGTAGGCAATTATGATGAAGTATAAGGAGAATAAGGCTGGGCGTTTGTATCGCGTTTTTTTAATGAGAAAATATGAAGGTGTATATTGAATTGTCCAGTAATGTAATTGTTTCGGTATAAATGGTAAAAAAGTTCTTCCTTAATTTTGTGTGCATTATATGAACCCAAAGCATATACGATGACGAAATCGTATTTTTGCCGAGAAATAAAAAGTGGTCGTAAATTTTGTATAGTATACATTCATTGTATAAAG
The DNA here is from genome assembly GCA_036346225.1 of Platerodrilus igneus. Lineage (NCBI taxonomy): Eukaryota > Metazoa > Arthropoda > Insecta > Coleoptera > Lycidae > Platerodrilus > Platerodrilus igneus. The sequence goes on from JARFIW010001309.1 coordinate 546,438, forward strand.
CGGAAGTTAAAATATAAATGATCGAGTATGTTTGTATAATTATTTTTTATTATCGAAGTCGGGGAATCGCTTTTGATTAAAACATTGTATGCATAAAAGATAGCTTCTTGGAACGCGTTAAGAAAATACTGTATTTCATGATTACATCATTCGTGAGTAAGTTTTAATTTCAGTACACACCGTTTTGAATCATTAATTATATAGAAACCCATTATTTTTAACAAATATGGGTTTATAAATCCTAGAAATATAGACGATTGAAATTTTTTATATTCTTTTATCAATGCCGAGTCGGGGAAAATGTCTTAGTTACTTACATCTTTGAATAAAAAATATGCATCATTAATTTTGATTCGATTTCAATATCCGCATAATAAAAGATGACGTTTTAATTTGAATGAGCGCTTTTTTTTGTCCAGACAAGGGCAATGCTATTTAATTCTAATGAATTGCTATCGTTAATGTCATAATCGTGTATGTGCTTGGGATCGCAAATTAGATGCGTAGTAAATTGTACGTCATTCGGAGCGATATAAATAGAGGGTCTCTTGTAAGGATTTTTATCTTGTAAAATATAAGTTTGAGAGTCGTACAACGTGTTTGTCATCGTGCTGCTTGCATTAAAAAACAGGTAATAATTGTAAATATATTTTTTAACTTTATGTAATTATATTCGTAATTAGAAATAAAATATGGAGTTAATTAAAAAAATCAATTCAGTAAGCCGCATCGATAGGAAGAAGACCGTAAAAGTCAAAGATCTCGAGCTACAGCGCCCTTATCAGGTTTTAAGCATCAAATCTCTTCAGTCAAAGAAGAATTCTCGGCTCATTCTCGTCGAATTAGAAGAATGCGTCGTGTTCCTTCCGCAGAGAATCGCGGACGTAATTAGCGACAAAGATATCGAAGAGCTGAATAAAGAGGAATGCCTTTGTTTGCACTACCTAGGATCGTTCGAAGTTGGTTAGTATTTAATTTTTAATTTTTATTTAAAAACTAATACGAAATTCGTTTATTTTAAAGGTAAACCTAATCCTGCTGCGAGCATTTCCTTCTGCTGCATGGGCGAAAAACAAAAGGATCCATCATCGGCCCTCACGGATCCTCCCAAGGAAAATCAAGAACGGCAAGAGCAAAAAAAGCCATCCGTATCGTCATCACACTAGAATACCTACCTATACATGGTAATTAATTTTTATAATTTTAGTATTTTTACATTTTGATTTTTAAAGTTATGAGTATTGAATATAGAATTAGATCAGCAACCCATTACAATCGTGATATGCTAATTGCGGATTATCTACATAATTTTTATAGAATCGCATGCAAGGAATTGCCTGCTTATTTAAAAGACTTTAAATATCGGAACGGTTTTTTGATTGGGTCTCGAGCCCTTTTTCTATTTTGCATGCAGTGTAATTTGTTCGACAATTTAACGTGCTTAGAAGATTCGTATTCTAACACAATAGCGTTTGCTTCACCGACGGGTCTCGTATGAAAGAAAAGCTTTTTAATTTATGTAATTACGACCGAAAGGCATTTTATAATATTAGCGAAAGCATCTCGACCGGTATTAGGTTATTTAGATTTGTAGATCAATCTGCCGTATCGCCATTAAAAACAGTGTTTAATTTTCAGTATAAATGTGAAAGTGACATTTTCTTTTATGCAACTCTAAGAACCGATTGCCTATACGTGGACTTAAAAAATAGAGAATTCGTGTTTTCAACTCAATTTATTAATTCTTTGTTGATTTGTAGAAAAACCCTCCGCATGCGCTTGCATGAAATCGGCGATTTATTTGTCTATAGTAAATGTGTTAGAACGACAGATGTATTTTCTATAAAATCATCTAAAAATTACAGATCCAGAAAAATATGCTATAAACTTATCCTTTTGTATAAGATTTTTAAACTCGTACAACTTGTTAGAATAAAACGGAAACTGCATGCCGAATTAGAAGCCATTTTATGGTCCTGCGATTTATCGCCCAAAGACGATACGCCAAACGTATTAGTAAAATTGCACGGCTCAAAATACAGAAAGTTGGCATTGAAATACGAAAAAAAAAATGTTAACTAACAGAAAAATCGAAGCGGACGCGGGCGTTTCGATGTGTTGTGATCAGATGCTACAGTTGTATCGAAAAGTGCACGCAATTTTAAAGAAATGTCGTAAAACTAAAGTATTTTGCAATTGGGTTCGAATATTAAAATCACACATTCACAACACCGAATCGATTTTAAGAACGGTGAAACAAACTTCTTCTTCGCTCTCGGCTAGTTATCTGAATCTATTCGAAAATCTTCTATGCCATATGAAAAGATATAAAATGCTATTTAAAAATCTATTAAAAAAACTACTGCGGCAGAATGTTCCTAAACAATGGATGTATTCTCGGAGCACGCCTCAACATTCTGAATTGGTTTGGAAGCCAATCGTGTCTGCGTTTAAATCGAGAATTCAAACAGCTCAAATTATTAATGTTGCACATAAAGATCTTAATTTATTTATCGAAGATTGTAAAAAACTAATTTTATCCAAATTGTATACGATTTTAAAAATCACTCGGTAAACCTTAAAATTAATGTGGTGTTAGCGTGCGATTTTTCAAATTTTCCGTCGCGCGTAACGAAAATGAGTTTCAAACTAGGTATTTTCGACGCCCAACTTTTTAATCTGTTTCGGCAATTTAGAGAAGTTTAACGAGTGGTTTGCGTGCAATATCGCAACACGCTTGTTGGATAAAATAGAGAACGACGCAATGCACGGGTCAGGATTCACGCTATCCGAAATATTATTTCTAAATGTTAATATTAATAAATGCTATGATATGTTTCACGCGAGTTGTTTCATGCCTCTTCCTATCGCAATTCAAAACAAAAGGCCTGTTTAAATATTAGAAACAATGATTTTCATGCTTTTATTGGAGCGTTTTAGCCGGAATAATTAAGCCTACAGCAGGTAAGCATGCTAATCGCACAACTTCGTATCCGCATTTTGCAGAAATTTTTAATATGAAAAATTTGGTCAGCCCCATGCCTATATCGGATATATCGAAATTCGAAAAGCAGAATGATATTTCTGTAAATGTTTTTGCTCTTATTTTAAAACGCGCTCGATACATCGTAACACCGGTACAATTAACTAGCCAAAAACGAGATAAACACGTTAATCTGTTGATTGTTGAAGATGCGTATGTCGACGAGTCGTCAAAATTTAATTCTGACGACGGCGAAGACGACGACGACGACGACGGCGACGAGGCCGATAAAGTTGGAAAAAGTTTGGAAGAATTAAAAAAAAATATTAAAGATTATAAACGGGGCGTTAGATATCATTATTGTCTTATAAAAAATTTAGCCTCACTTGTGAGAGGCCAATTAACTAAACATACGGGCCACTTTTACGTATGCGATAGATGTCTCTCCTATTTTTACGATCGCAAACGTCTCGATGTCCACGAGCAAGTATGCGAAAAACTTAACGAGTGTCGTGTTATTTTACCTTCCGAAAAAAACAAATATTTACAATTTAAAGATTTTAGGTATAAAATACCTGTGCCGATGGCGGTTTATTCCGACATAGAATGCCTTATTAAAAAAACCGATCGAGCTTCCGAATCAGAACGCACTTTCAAATACCAGGAACACATTCCGTTTTCAATAGGATATTATTTTTATTGTGGATATGACGAATCTCTTTCATATTACAGTTCATACACAGGCACAGACTGCATTTCTTGGTTTGTGCGACAATTAAAACATATTGCCATATGTTATGGGTGCGCATTTTTTAAAAACGAGCCTGCTACGTCCTCTATAGATGCCTCGACGGCAAAAACGTGCTTTATTTGCGAAGTCGATTTCTTGCCGGACGACGAAAAGGTTATCGATCACGATCACATGAATGGTTCTGTAAGAGGTGTTGCGCATAGCAGCTGTAATTTAAATTTTAGGTTATTTCCAATTATTCCCGTAGTCTATCATAATTTGAGCAATTATGATGCTCATTTTATTATTAAAGAGCTTGCTAACGCTTTCGAAGGCCCCATGAATATAATACCCTTGAATAATGAAAATACATAACATTTTCTAAAAATACAACGACGCAAATGTGACGTTCAGATTCATAGATTCCTTTCACTTTATGGCAATGTCATTGGAAAAATTAGCATGCGAGTTGTCTTTCGATGACTTTAAAGTTTTAAAAAGGAATTTAGTTCGCTAAACCGGATCGCATTAAATTGCTAATGCGCAAGGGTATTTTTCCCTACGAGTATTTGGATGACATTTTGAAATTAAGCGAAGAAAATCTTCCTCCTATAGAATGTTTTTATAGCAATTTTAATGAATCACATATTGAAGAATCGGAATATATTCATGCGCAAACCGTATGGAGCACTTTTAAATGCAAAAATTTAGGCGACTACGCGGACCTATATTTAAAATGCGACATTCTTTTACTTTGCGATATATTCCAAGACTTTAGAAAAATTGTCTTGAAACATACAAATTGGATCCCTTAAATTTTGTGACTTTGGCGAGCTACTCGTGGTCTAGCATGTTATTATATACTAAAATCAGGCTAGAACTAATTTGTGACGTCGACATGTTTTTAATGATCGAAAGAGGCATTCGGGGGGGCCTTACTCAAGTCGTAAAACGATATGTGGAATCCAATAATAAATATTATCCCCCAACGCATGATCCATCCAAGCCGAATAAATTTTTATTTTACGGAGATATTAATAATCTCTATGGTCATGCCGAATCTTGCTATTTGCCTTACGGGATTTCAAATGGCTAACGCCTGAAGAAATATTAAAATTTAATGTTACAACGGTGAGCATTACGAGCGATAAAGGTTATATTATTGAATGCGACTTGGAATTTCCTACGGACATTCACGACGCTCAGAAAGAGTTGCCGATGTGCCCAGAACAGGGCACGCCTCCGGGCTCGAAATTTTCAAAATTAATGTGCACTCTCACTAAAAAGTGCAACTACGTTGTGCATTACAGAAATCTCCAGGTTTATTTATCTGCGGGCGTAGTTATGACGCGCGTTCATAAGGTTTTAGAATTCGGTCAGTCTCCTTGGTTGAGACCGTTTGTCGAATTAAATACAAGAATGCGCACGGAGGCTAAAACGGAATTTGCACAAAATCTATATAAATTTGCAAACAATTCCATTTTTGGTAAAACAATGGAGAATGTTAGGAAAAGACGCGTCATAAAATTAGTGACTCATTGGAGCGGTCGGTATGGCGTTCTATCTTTAATTTCCAAACCAAATTTCCATTCGGCGACGATTTTTGACAAAAATCTGGTCGCGATCGAATTGAGCAAATCAGAGATAGAGTTCAACAAACCTATCTACATAGGTATGGCCATCTTAGAATTATCAAAAATTGAATTATATGATTTTCACTACAATTTCATGAAGGCAAAATTTGCAAATAATTGCGAATTATGCTACATGGGCACCGACAGCCTTTTGTATAGTGTGACGTGCAATGATTTCTATGAAGAGTGTATAAAGACGAATCTAGAAAAATTTGATACGAGCGCTTATGATCCCGATAACATCTATAAAATTCCTTTAATTAATAAAAAAGTCATTGGTCTTATGAAAGACGAAACTAGAGGCCGTATTTTAACGCACTTTGTAGGCCTTCGATCGAAAATGTACTCTTTAAATATAGAAGGCCGTGAGATAATAAAGAAGGCTAAGGGTGTTAAAAGTACATTATCGATCGGCAAATCTGTTTCGATCACTATCTCGATACGTTACGAAATAAAGTAGTCATAGAACGAGACCAAAATAGCATACGATCATATTTGCATAAGGTATATTCCATACGTCAGACGAAAATTGCTTTAAGTTATCAAGATGATAAAAGATACATTTTGTCTAACGGAATAGATACTTTGCCTCATGGGCACTATCTAATAAAGAACCTTTGAATAAAACCATATTTTATTTTGTGAATTGCATGTTTATTGTAAAAAAATAATTAAAATCTTGTAACGATAAAGAAATTGCAATGTCTTTTTGTATTTTTATATTATAAAAACCGCATTGTATTTTTTTTTAATTTTTTATATTATGTATAAAATTAATTTAAAAATATATTTTAAGCGCCGTTGTAGAGGCTCTCTTTGTTATATTGTAATCAAGAAAAAACAGCATTGTATTTTGTTATTTTTATATTTATTATAAAATTAATTAAAATATTGTAACAAGGCAAGATAAAAACTGCATTGTATTTTTATTTTTTATATTATGTATAAAATAAACTAAAATAATACATTTTAAGTGCTGCTGCATGTCAAAGTATCGCAGTTGTAGCGTCTCTATCTTTCTTATTTTTACAAGATCAAAAAATGTATAATAAAAAATCAACAAAAAAAGAAACAAATTTTTATTTTTGAAACGTAACATATTTATATAATAAAAATATAAAAACAAATGTTTTATTTTTAAATGTAACAATCTATATTAGATCAGTTTTTTGAATCCAGGAAGGCTCTTGGAAGCCCAACCATTTGACGAGAATTTTGGTTCCTTTTCGCCTTAGTATTTTCTCGATAAGGTAAATATTTGGAACTCTCGTTTTCTGCAACTCAGCTTCATAAAACTGTCCCAATACTGGATCGCCATGCATGTCGACGAGTAAATAAGTAGTCGGATTTGCTCGAAACACTTTACATATTTTAAACGTTTCCTCGCTCCAGTTTGCATTGTAGCCCTTAGAAAAAATACTTCTATATTTTGAAATGCGTACAAAGTCGTCCACGACATAACGAGGTTTTCTAGTCGCCAGTTTTAATTTATCGTAAACTTTCAGACGCGTTTTCGCGGTCACATTTTTGGGTTTTCTTTTAGTGGCCGAATGCACCGTATCGTTGTATTTCGATACAATCGAATCGATTATATCAATCCACTTCCATTTGCCTGTCAGACTAAAAGCTTTATACAGTTTGTTTTTTATCGTTCTGATTGCACGTTCTACGATGGCGGCTTTGATTTAGCTATATGTGGAGTAATGATTAATATCGCCATATTCCTTCATCAGCCGTGCAAATTGGCCGTTATAAAATTCTGTACCATTATCTGTTTACAGATATTTCGGTAAAGGAGGCCGCGATCTTTTAATTTCATTTAAAATCTCGCGCATCGCAGATGTGACTTCATGGCCATTCTTGGATTTAAGCGGTCTCGTCCATAAATATTTCGAATAGCAATCGATCACGAGTAGAATATACTTATGCCCTTTATTATATTTCGAATATGGAATAAATTCAGCAATATCGGCTTGGAATAAGTCGTGATAAGATTTGATGATCGTTCTTCGACGTGGAAAATTTATTCTAACCCCTCTGTGCAGTTCATCCACTAGTATTTCCTTATCGTTATATTTCTTAGGCATTTTAAGGTTTGACACGAGTATGAGAGTTAGACGACGAGGCTTTATCTTGCTCCAATAACACGTGCAGGTGTCTTATAACGTCGGTATTAATTTTGTGAAATTGTAAATCGTCTCCAGCAGACGTCTTGACCCCGTCTAATTTCAAGTGGTTGAAAATCAGGAAGTTCGTGTTTAAAACAACTTCGTTCAACACTTGAACGACCGATTGCAATACATCTCGAATGATCACGTTATCGCGGTGAATGGCGACACCTTCGATAAGATTTTGTATTCTCGCGTTCACATAGAACTTAGAAACGGCATCGTGCTCATCTTCGGCCTCGCCTATGTTGACAATTCTCAAGCCTCGAGAGTCGAAGTTTTTGGCCTTACCGTCGTCGATTGTGGTTAGTTTCATAAAATTTTGCGCTTTTTCTGACAACGTCGAGTCCACGTATCTCTTGTTAACGGCATCGCCGAGCTCTGCGGGGTCGTGCAAATTTACAATGGATCGCGACTTGGCGTCAAATTTAAGTTTCTTATTAGCATGCGTTTTTCCCGAAGATGAAGCGGTCAAACATATTTCCAATGCTTTGCCTATACGCAGATTGAGTTCTTCGCTGCAAAATTTTAAGTTTACGCCGTCGCTTGATTTTTTAGGATCGGCCAAATTCACTATTCTAAAATCCTTCAAGTTAACTATTTTCTCGTCCTCGTCCAATACCAAGGCGCTTCGTTTATTTACCGCATCCGTTTCGGTCACGGGATTGCCTACGTTGCAAAGTTTTCTATTTTCTATGTTGAAATCGCCTTCCGGAGTTAGTTTAAAGCCTACACCAGGAGGCCCGCGCGCAGCGGTATTACCAAACCCTCCGCCTCCAGAGTCTCTGGCAACATACGCTCTTCCAAATTTATCGACGACCATTTTATTTCTGAGACTATTCTATAGGACGTGTATATTTTATTAGGCGATTAATTTCGCCTCCTTTAATTCGGATATAATAGAAAGAAATTCGTTTTGATTCTGAGAGCTATTGTTGCCCGCCGAACGTTCGGCCATCAACAAACGAAGCCGGCTCACCAGCTCGGCCGGCGAGTCCCAATGAACGTATTCTATCTCATGATTAGAATTATCGAATTTTTTGTATCGCCAAATTCTGCTTATATTACTCGATGGCTGTCTTTTTTTCGATAAATCATCCATACCGAGACCTTTCTTTTCTTCGTTATTTTGGATCGTAATTGCATGGGAATCGTAGGAGTCGCCGATGCTGTATTCATCTCTCTGACGACAACGACGACGGTGACGGCGACGAAGCATGCTGCGGCGAGGAGGAGGCGTAGATATTGTAGTCGCCACGGGCGACGGTGTTAAATTCGGAACGATATAATTTTTATATTTGGGCGTTTTAGGCAGATCCTTGCGAAACAGTTTATTATATGCATTGGTTTTCTTCAAAATATCGATGTAATTTTTACATCTAGCTCGGAAGGATTGCCAGCAGGCGTTTTCTTATTCGAAGGATTTTCTTATAAGTTAACAATCGAAGTAAGCCCTCCGTAATAGGATATTTTTTATTTCTAATATTAATCGTAGATCCGTCGTCTGCAATAGCTAACTCTGAATTGCCCATAGACCATTTATTCGAAAGGTCGTCGTATTGAATGCCGATTCCGGTATCGTCTATATTGGGATCCTCGCTTTTGGACAGGATGTCGGCATACTTTTTAAGTAAGACATCTGAACCGTCGCCGACATTATCAGATTCGTACTCCGCATTCTGACGTCGAATATAATTAGAATCTTTACTTGCAGAGAATTTTGATAGCGATTTTAACGGTTCTAGTAATTGAGCATGCTTCATTCCGTATTTTAATTGAGCTCGATTTTGATCTCGTTTAAAATCTAAAAACTTTTTTCTTATCGTTTTAGTGGCCTGCACTACGGCTCGATTTAAATTCGTAGAGTGACGCGTCGTCGTCGTCGTCCTCGTCTCATCGCAGCCGCAGACATTGCGTTGATGAAAGTTCGCTCGAACGTCGTGATTTTAAATACATATGTAATGATCGAATCCTTTACGGTAGCGGCCCTCGTTTATGGCTTTTTCTTTGTCTACCACTAAGAATCCGTATCCGGCTTTATTGCCATCGCCGTCTTTTTTTTCCCACGCTAGACGGCACATATTTTTGAAATCTTCGAAGCTCATGTCGGTATTAATGTGCTCCGAATAGATATGTCTTAAGTTCATTTCGTCTTGCGAGAAAACTATAATTAAATTTGTATTGTCGCGAATAAGATGCTTCGGTATTCTTGCATACGATTGGCTGAGGTAGAACGCGTCTATATTCTTATGACGGCTCCTTGAAAAATATTGACGAATCGCGTTTTGTTCGTGACATTGAATGTCGTCGAAAATGAAAATCGAATTACTCTTAGCATCTTGCGGTGAAATTATTTCGGAATTTTCGCTAAATTCGTAATAGCCTAGTCCCTTGATCGGTCTCAAAACTCGACTCAAAAAATCGTATTTGGGCTGAAATAGCGACTTGGAGTAAATGTAAACGTTTTAAAATTCCAATCCGTTGGGTGCCAGTAACAAACTCAAAATCAGGTTTGTTTTACCGCACGCAGAAGGTCCGCATACGATGCATCTTATGCTGGCCGGTAAGAGATCTCCGTGCTTTTGCGCGTTCCAAAATAGGAATAAGGATCATCCTGTTCGACCGTTAGATCCATATTTGCAACCGGTAGAGATTGTTTCTGTTTAATAACCTTCATGTCTATTATTCGCTAATATGACGCGTAACGATTTCCGTAAACGGATCGTATTCGAATATAGAGTCGTGCAAAATTAAGCAGTATGCTTTAGTGGTTTGATCGAAAATGTTGCTGGATTCGATTTCGAGACGTATATCGACGGCCGAATTTTAATAGATTCTTCTTGACGACTGCAATCGATCACGAACACGGGACAATTGCCAAATTGCTGATAGTCGTTCAAACAACACAGAGCGTAGCTCAAATTGCTCGCGCCTGCATAATAGTTTTCCGGAAATTTTGAATAGTGCATGAACGGGGTCGAATAATCGTTATTGGCAAAGTCCGAATTCATATCTTGAAGTGGAAATTCTTGGGAATTAAGGTATAGTTTTAAATTTGTCAGATTGCAGTGATCGAACTGGGATGCCGATTGCTTCGCATTATCATACTTGCCATGCTGAAGAGTAAATAGAATCCATCGAGGTTTTTCTAATTCGTTCGAATTCTTAATACGCCAAACGTGAATTTTCGAAGACGGAAAGGACGGCAACTCGTGAAGCTCCCAGCGACGAAAGTAAACCACAATTCTGGGATTTTTATGCAAATGATGGAATAAATTTAATTTCGATTCATCGCTAAGCTTTAAATGCGGAACCTCCACGATATTTTAGTAATTTTAAATGTTAGCTCGTTTTCGTCGCTCTTGTAACAATTGACGTCGCTCTTGGATCTAATTAAAACAAGCTCTTGCGGCATGTTTACGACGGCTCGTTTATAATCCTCGCAAAATCCAAAAATATGCTTTAGAGGCACATTGCACGAGAAGCGTCCGTTCTTAAAAATGTCGGCGTTTGTATCTCCTCGAGGGTCTCAGGTGCTATTGCTCAAACCGTTGAATTTTTGTGATACGAAGCGAGACCCTTCATCGTGCACGTTATACCAGGCTGCTTACAAACGTCGACCACATGCGTGCTCCCATTTTGTACTGTATTTCATCGAACAAGAATAATATTGCGTTGTTCGTTATCGTATACGGTTTACCTTCGGTTTTCACCGAAAACGTTCCCTTAATATTAATGTAACTGTCGTAGGTTGCGGTTATAGCATCGGAATTTTGGATTTCTATAATCACTCTATCGCTGTGGTCTGTGTTTCGCGTGAAGGGTAAATACGAATAATAATCTTCTTTCGAAATTGTCTCTTCGTAGCGAGGCCTTTTGAATACGTCTAATTTGGCCACCTCGTCGAAACGTAATTTCTTCAAAGGAGAACTAATCACCGACGAGATGTGATCTGCGACCATTTTCGTGCTACTACCAAAATCACCACGTATTTTACCGCCACGTTTAGCCATTTCTAGTACTTTTTTTCTTTCTCGTATTCAAAAGTTTGTAGCCGAGCGCTTTTAAGAAACTTGCGTCTGCGCGACTAAGAGCGAGGTTCTTCTTCCTCTTCTTTTAATATGATGTAGCTTTTTCACACCTCTTCCGCTTTTTATTTCGTTATGGCCTAACGATGATTTGCGTGCGACTGCAGATTTCGAGAACGTTTTTTGCGTTTTATATAGGTTTGTTTTTGAGGAAGAAGAAGAAGAAGACTTCGGCAGCAACGACGATAACAATGCCCAACGCGAGGATTTTTTCTTAGGTATATTGACGACTGCGGCTAACGTCTGTTGCTGCTGCTGCTGATGCTGACGCTCGTCATCGTAAACGACGCCCATTTTAACTTAATAATAATTTTATTATTCGCGTCTTAGCTCTAGGCGAACGCAAAGGTACGTATCCTTCGAAAAATTAACCGCTTCACCCGTATGATCCACCAGTCTCAACGTAATGTTATCGAATTCGTCCACGCACAGAGGGAAACGAATTATATTGCTGGGTTGTTGTTCTATGCTGTAGCCTGGGGGCACGGTTAGGCCAAATTCGTAAATGCTATGACAAAGTTGGTTATTGCGGTACGCTCCGTCGTAATGTTAGTATCTACGAAAATATTAGATACCGAAATTATTTCCACATCGCGATCGGACGTATGCGAACGACCTTCCTCTAAAATTCGATCATAAAATCCCAGCATTCGGCCGATGTTGCCGCGCTTCGTGAAGTCTACGGAGTATTTCGATTTTATTTCGCACTTTAGGGTATTATTATTAGCTCTTAAAGAAAACAAGCCGTCGACCAATCCGTCGTCGTCCAAAGTTACGGACGAATTAATTTCTTTGTTGGCTTTAGCCGACTCCAATATCTTTTTTCTCAGGAACGTGTTTAGCTCGTCTATTTCGTAGCATCCCTCGTCGATGGTGATTTCTTTATCTTTATCGTAATAGAACTTATTATTTCCCTCGTAAATATTTCGAACGGTGTTGCACGTGTAAAGACCCACCAAGCCGCATGTGTACGTGCCGCCATCGTTCAGTCTCACAGGTGGTTATAGCGTACCGCTGCTGATGGTATTTCCATACCCGAATATCGTGAATGTCCTAGACATGACTGTAGCGCTCCGAGGGCAATATGGTTCTTTTATGTAAAAATTTCAACACTAAATGACCACACACGATCGTGTTAAAGTCTTGCTCCCTTTCCACGTTATAATATATATCGCTACCGTGAAAATATCTTAAGACTTCCTCGGGAGGCCTCAGGTCTCCGAAACTATCGAAGTATATCACCGTATTGGCCCTTTTTTTATAACCGACCCAATGCGTGCCCGGACCGGATCCATCGTCTAAATTTATAATACCACTTTCGTTTCGCCACGGCGGTGCTAAGCTTCCGTCGCGTCTTTTTAGCGGCAACTCGTCTCGCATGTACACGCCTCTAAAATACGGAACACCTTTAGCATATTTGTGCAGATCGAGATCGGTCAATGCGCGCATGGGAGGTGTAAGGGTGGTGGTGGTGGTGGTGGTGGCGAGCTTAGCATTCCTCGGCACCGTCATCCGTTTTTTGAATCCCCCGGATAAGGTTTCAAGTACAAGGCGCTACCTTTCTTGTGAGGCTTTAAATACAATCCGCTGCCGACTTTTTTCTCTTCCATGGCTCTGTTGTGACGCGCGTTCTCGTCGAAATACCTCTTTGCATTTTTGGCCGAATTGATGGCGTTTGCAACGCTCGACGCTCCGCCGGCCAGTGCTCCGAGCGCCGAAAGACCCGCAAATATCGGAATCAAGGGCAATAAGCCTCCTCGCTTGGGCACCGGTATTATGCGCGGTACTTTAATTTTCGAACGACCTCCCATCCTGTTGACTATAATTTTTGCGGCATTCATCGCGCTCGAAATGAGACGATTATGCGAAGCATCTCCGTGTCCTTTACTCTTGATGCTTTGTTTTCTGATTTCTTTAGATATTTTACTTATAAGACCGCCTCTGAAGGAGCATTTTCTGCCGACGTTGCCGTTATTGTCTTTAAATCGACCTACTCGACGTCGTCGTTTTTGTCGTCGTCGTCGTCCTCGCTGTCGACGATCCAGTTTCACAGCCATTTTCTTGTCTATTCCCATTCCTAGTTTGCGTTTCGCTTTCATTGCAGCCGTTACGCCCAACGCTGCGAGCTTCTCGGACCACTTAGAATCTTTGGCCTTGACTCGCCGCCAAGCCGCTTCTTGCAAGACCTTGTCGGCCTCGTGCCTGCGCTCCACGTCTTTGTGATGCGAATACGCGATGTCGTGCTGCTTGCACGCTTCGTCTAGAGGATTAATACCTTTGTCTCCGCGGTTTAAACGCTCTTGTAGCCTGGTTCCGGGACCGCAGAAGTTATGACCAGGAAGGTGCAGTTGGAAGGGCAATTTATTCAAGAGGTTGTTGAACAACCCTTCACCCCCGTGTACCAACATTGACTAACATCTCTCCTGCAATAACGTAACAATTTAAATATATATATAAAAAATAACTGCATACAGAATAAATTTTATTTACAAAAAAGGATCATACACTATCTTTAAAATACAAAGGTTTCATTTCGACATTTAAATTCTTTTGATATAAACATAATACGTCATCGACAATTTTGTGAGGGAAATGGCGCGTGATTTCTAATAAGCCGAGTCTGTTGATGTCGTATAGAACGTTTAGGGTACTTAGGGATGGATTTCCAAATACGTATTCGCTTATCATCTCGACTCGACATAAGATTTGATCCTGCACGTTCGAATAAAGTCCAGCATCCTCGAGGAGGGGCCCGCCTTCACCTCCATCGTCGTCGCCGTCGCCGCTACTGCTCTTGCACCTGTTATACGCGTCAGCTCCGAACTCTTCGGGAATGCAAGTGGCGACGCACTATATATTTCTATCGTAGAACTCTTGAAAATCTTGTCCTTTCAATATTTCTAATTTGAGCATTATAAGAGGAGCTAGAGTAAACACTTTTGCAAATTCTTCGCGGGAGAGAGAAATTCGCGCAACATTGTATCCGGATCCTGTTGTTGTTGTTGATTCTAATGCGGCGAGAGCCGCAGCAGTTTTTTGCACCTCGACTCTATGAATGGACTCGTATTCGTCTTTAAATTCCACTTCCAAGTATCCGTCGATCGTCTGATGCATTTCACGCATCCAGTGCCATACGTCTGCGACTACGGAGGCGGCGGTAGCGCCTGCAGATGCAACCTTGGCAGTATCCGAGCGGTTGGAAAAATTTTCTAAATTTATGTTCGATATTGATAGACGACAAATCTTTCCACTCGTTTTCGTCCATTTGCAATTCGCCTTCTTTACAAAATCTGTTGGGGCATATAAGTCTGATAACAGGGCTAAAATCCATATTGCTCTTTCGTTTGGTTAAGCCCACTTCGATCGTATGACCGTGAGCGCACCATTGCGCATTCTCCTTGGAGGAATTCAATCGGTATTCGGTGCTACATATCAGGGGATCCATCGCCTGATCGTTATCGTAGACATGAATACCTGACAAAACTTGCGGCGATCCAGATACTGCACACGTAGATGATGATGATGATGACGAAATTACGTCATCATCATCGTTATTTAAAAATACTTGACTGTCGTCACCACTTGTATGATTATTTTCGTCTTGAATATACTTCACCATAATTGCTATTTAATTAAGTGCAAAATTTCACGCGCACATACACACCCTGAACGAAGATACCTCCCGGTTAGAACTGAAAATTATTTTGCATGTGTAGGTTTTCGTTCGAGCGCAAACGATGTTGCTCATGCGCGCATAGTTTATTTTATATTTGTAATAGATGTAGTATGCCCACGCTCCTATTAATTGCATAAGTACGATGTGTTCTAAATACGTCCATACACCATCTGAACTATCAAATTCTCGATCTTTTCTTTTCTCGCTCTCTCTTCTCTTTCGAAGGCGATTCGTTTATGATTCCATGGCATGACGTACCATTCGGTCTCCGTAAAACTGCTATTGTATTTAAATCTTATTTTAAACATCAGAAAAGGATCGATGCCAACTCCGTCTCCGACACAATCGCCCGCGCATCCATTGTTCAACCATTCGGCACCGTCGTCGTCGTCGTCGTCGTTGCCGTCCTCGCCGTCGCCGGATCCATCTACGTTTTCTATTTCTCGTCTTCGTTGAAGGCGTCCTCTTCCTCCTCCTAGATAACTTTTATAAATTAAAAGGTCTCTCGATACCGCGGACGACGACGACGACGTCTCTGATGATGATGGCGATAAGGGAACCTCTTCCGAATGGTTCTGTTGCTGCTGCTGCCATTGCTGTTGCAGCTGCATGGTAATTAATTCCATACGTTTCCAATCTTTAAAGCGAGAGCATCGTATTTGTTGTTGTTGTGACGACTCGGACTTCGACAATGCCAAAACGTCTTTATTTTCAACAACCTCGAAACATACGAATGCATTCGGAAGATCTACGGGAACCGGATTTCTTTGCCAGGAGGGCACGCTCGGTTTAAATATGTATAGGTAATTATTACATATTAAAGAGTAGGCGAGATATGCTGCGACGGCTGCGGGCGGTCCTTTAGGAGTCATTTCGAACAATGAGCATTTTTAATTGCATTCATAGGTTTTTATTGCAGGGCTGCGATGTGTTGTTGTTGTGCGCGCGTACATATGGGGTAGAACATGCGCATTCAGGACACGATTTATTTGCAGAGGAGGTCCATCTATCTGATCTGCATGCGACGACGATTGTAAGCCATGCGCTAAACAATAGCGATGCGTCCATAATTGTTTTGCAAATACTCCGGTAATTTATCGAAATTTCTGGCGACGTCTTTACTTGCATGCCTCTCGATATACTCGAGCGGTAATTTCGTAAGATCCTCGACCGTCAACATTCTTCTATATTACAAACGTATATGATTAAAAATAAACATATCATCTCGTAGACAATTTTCTTATCCCCTTTCCTTAAGAATGCATACTATATGTTCCTGCATGATTTATATTGACGCCTAAATTTAATATTCTCGAAAGAGCTAACCCGCTCTGCTTTTCGGTATATTCGCCCAGTTTATTGTTCAATTCCTGAATGGCTTCGGGTTTAACTTGAGTTTGAAAGTCTTCAATTTTAAAATTTTATAATTTTAGTAGTAAAATGTCTGAGCGATGACGACGATGATGATGACGATGTATCCACGGCTTCTGAAGACGATGATGATGTTGATGCGTTGGGCTTTACGTATTCACCGTTAAACACGAAATTAATTTTAAGAGAGCCGAATTTTCTCAAACATTTTCTCAAACGTCGCTCTATTAGGGCGAATGCATCTTCTAAAAATTGCATGGGATCTATGTGATATAAATTGACCACAGCACTCGAACGTATCCTGCGGGCGAAAGCCGATTTCAAATCGACCCACACGATATTGTTCGACGTTCTACGTCTTTTGACATTCTTCTTTGTTGTTAATCTATCGAAATTTTCAGCAGGATCGTCAACTTCGACGTCGTTCGCATAACCCTAGTCGTCGTCCTTCGCACTAGTATTATCGCCGGATCCATTCTTTTTACTAATACCTGCCCCTCTGATCGCCCTATCACGCTTGCTTTTTGCATTAGAAACAATCTGATTACATTTCATATTTAGCAGCATCGATTCGTAGTGACGTTTTCGACCTACGTTGTAAGCACTTTTCAATTGTTTTAAAATTGCACGCGTTGAGGTAAGCGCGTCTGGAATTTTTAATTCGTCCGAAGCTTGAGACATTTTTTGCACTTTCGACACACGATGTTTACCGTTCGAATAATTACACAATAATAAATAGAAAAATATTTTGGATATTCTTTTACCAAGACGACGAAACTATTATTCGTAGTAGGGGAGAAATTTTTTTCAAATACAAACGCAGTACGCAATTTTTCTTATTGACACCTGTAATAAAAACCCTTGCGGTTATTTTCCCCAGCCTTATTCTCCTTATACTTCATCATAATTGCCTACGACACATCGAGCGTAACATTTTCAAATTATTAAAGATTACTTGAAACGTCTTGCACGTGTCCGATGAGATAATCGTGACCCCGTTTTTTTTTTTTGCCGACGATCTGAAATCTCTGCGTTATTTTAAATCATTACAAACTCGCATACAAAGAAGTCGCCGCCTACACACATACTTGACCTCTACATCGACCTCTCATAAATAAACGATTCTTATTACCCCGACACGTCCGGGCGGCGGGAAGTTGGTTAGTATTTAATTTTTTAATTTTTTAGTTATTTTAAATTACTACAAACCCGTCATCGTCTCTATTATGTATTCGTTCATACAATGTATACGAATTAAATAGCGCACTTTCATCATCTTCTCTCTCGGAGGGCGGTTATTTACCCAGACTTATTCTCGAACGCGACCACCCCCGAAAACACACTCTTAAAACAAAAACACGTTTGCACCACTTGCGCGCCCCTTACGATATTTCGTCTTAGACTAAAACACGCACGCCCCCCTACACACCTATACACATAACGATACATACCTTTCTTTTCGAAAATAAAACAACAACAACCCCGCACCCCCACCAATCAATATCTACACACGCACTTTTATCATGAGGGCGGCACGACTTCCACATTAACTTCACCGACAAACCATACATACCCTACACCCTACACGCACACACACCTGCACATACATACCTCTCTTTTATATAATACGCACACCCTTTACAAGATATTTATGATCCTTTTAAAAAGGGCTGGCCAGCTTCTCCATAGCCATACTATTGTTATCCTCAAACCTAACTAATACTAACACACACACACACCTACACATACATGACCTTCACACATACATACTTCTCCTTTCCATAATACACACACCCTTTACAAGATATTTATGACCCTTTAAAAAGGGCTGTCCCAGCTTCTCCATAGTTATACTACTACCATCATATATTAGGGTGCTTGATGCAACTTCAATACATGAGCTTCCTTTTGGTTATGCCAGCTCTTATTTATCAGCCAGCCTTGAACATTTGCGAAACGTTTAACACCGCTTAGAATTTATGAAGAACTAATTGCACACATTAATACACGATAAAAGATATACTTATGAAATTCAACGTTTTAAAAATCCGTTGGCATCTTTAACTGTTATCACGCATACAATACCGTCTTTTCTTGGATGGGTCTATAATTCTTCCAAGTGAGCATTTACAAGAAGATAAATTGTCAATTTTCACTAACACCATTGTGTCCATGCACAAAGCAGTGGAACACTATAAGTATAGCGCAGTTGCAATTGAGTCAAATAAAATTTAGACCATCTTTTCTAAAAAGTTGTAGAAGTTGAAATCTGGACAAGTGATTTAACTTCACTACTTTTGAAAAAACTGGATCAGGCACTGTTGTTAGGCACTTACCAATTAAAAAGTGAGGAGGAATTAGGGACTCAAAATCGTTGGGGTCGGAAGACAATGCATTCGGAGATCTAGAATTGAGTGTTGCCTCAATTTGCACAAGTACTGTATAAAACTCTTCATGTGTTAAAATAGTATCCCCAACTATACGGTATAAATGAGATTTAACAACTTTAATATTACTCTCCCACAGTAGACAAAATTAGGAGTAAAAGGCGGAATAAAATGCCATACAATTCCGTCATTAGCACAGGCACTAAGAAATTCATTCACAAAGTTTCTTAGAAAATTAAACAAAACTGTTAATTCTTTGTTAGCACACACATAGTGGAACGCATTGTCAGAGTATAAATAAGATGGCTTCTCTCGCCGGCATGGAAATCGTTCGAATGTAGCTAAAAATGCTTCCATCGTTAATCTACTTACCACTTCTAAGTGAACAGCTTTACTTGAGAAACAAATAAAAACACAAATATATGTTTTAAATTGTTTTGTTCCTCGACCTTTGCGGTCTTTTAATATAATCAGACCCGCATAATCTAATCCAGTAATAATAAATAGGATAGCGACTTTAACTCTATTAGCCATTGTAGACATGGCTGTTTGAGGTATACATCTAAAACATTTTAAACAACTCCTCACTACAGGCTTAGAGAGTGAAATACGTGCAGTGAACCAATAATGTTAACGCACACTGTATAATAGAAGCTAAGGACCTGCAGGTTGCAACTACACGTGATCAAGGTCAAAAATCAAACGAGAAAATGGAGGCTTTCCATCTAATGCACGGGGATGTTTTGTTTCATAACTTGGAGAAAAATACTAGGAAAAACTTTCCTATGCGTAATACTCCATTTTTGTCAAAAAAAAAGGTGCTAAAGAAGATTATTTGTTTCCTACTTTAACATCCTTTTCAGAACGCAATAATCTTATCTCTTGTGAGAATGAATCACTTTAAGAAAATTGAACCAATTTACGTTTGCTTTTATACAACTCAGAGGCAGTTAATGCACCAAAATCTATCAGTCTATTTTTTAAATTGTAAATAAGTCGGCAACAATAAGCAAACACTTTAATTAACTTGTGAACTAGAGATTCTAATGAATAAATCAAAAGTGTCCTTTTTTGAAAACGCTAAAACTCTAGCTTTCATTTTCAATTCAGAGATTTCATTTAATTACGTTATCTTAAAGGAAGGAGGCCAATCAGAATCATTTTTCAAAAATAAAAGACCATTCCATCATAAATCACATCTCAATAGCTCGTTAAAAAATAGTCTTCTTGAAGCTACATCGGCAGGATTTTACTTAGTGGTTGCATAATTCCATTTCTTAACTTCTATCAAGTCTATAATCTGAGATATCCGATTTGCTACAAATACCTGAAGCTTGCTTGGACACGTATTTATCCAATGCAACGCCATTTGTGGATCACGCCAAAGAAAATAATCAAAATCGCCAGTTAAAAAAGTTTAATAGCATTAATTAGTAGAGCATTGGTGGGAAGTCAGTGACCACTTCCCACCCCTTTTACACCCCCCCACCATTTTCACACCCCCCACATCGCTCCAAATCACTCCACATCACTCCCACCTCCACATCACTCCACATCCCTCGCCATCACTTTACATCACTCCTACTCCCACATCACTCCACATCACTCCGCATCACTCCACATCACTCCCCATCACTCCACATCACTCCACTTCACTCCACCTTCACATCACTCCACATCCCTTCCCATCACTCCCACCTCCACATCACTCCACACTCCTCCACATCACTCCACACTCCTCCACATCACTCCACATCACTCAATAAAACTCCACATCCCTCAACATTATTCTACATCCATTCCACCTACACATTCCTCCACATCATTCCTCATCACTCTACATCACTCCCACCTTCACATCACTCCACATCACTGTACATTACTCCACACCACTCCAGATCACTCCGCACCACTCCACATCACTTCACACCACTCCACATCCCTCCACATCACTCCACAATGACTTAAGTTACATAGCAGGAAAAAATTGATTAGGTAGATCAGCGTCGATAATGCAACATAATTTATATACAACGTTATTAAAACAATACATATATTTAATCTAACAACAAAATTCATTTCGAATAAAAGTAACGTTCTGTTGAGCGCATGTTGAGTTGTTATCTTCGTGCAGTAGCCAATGACTTAAACCATCATTCTTCTTTTGTAACTGTTTTACTCATTTTTGCTTAACACTGATGTCAAACTAATAGAGCTACCATTATCTAGTTGCACCTTTGGCATAAACCGAAGCTTTGGTTTGTAGTATTTGATTTCATAGCTTCTGACGCCACCTCGTAAATCGATGATAATGCGGGACTGAGCTCCTTTTCGTTTGTGTCAGAAGCCGTAGTCAAATTCATAAAAACTGTATAACCGTTTTAAAATCAGATATAAGCTTATCCAATTTTTCATTTACATATCGTTTAGTAACTGCATCAGCCGGTTCAACTGGGTCAGCAAGCATTGTGATACGCTGGTTTCTTGCATTGGGGGCTTTATCCTTACGTTGTATATCACTAGAACTTTTTAGACAGTATGAAAAAGCTCGATTCACGAGCTTGATTGCAAATTTCTTATTAACACAATCGCTATCATCTTTACGCTCTATTACATCAACTAACCTTCTTTTACAAAAACTAATTGCTTTTTCTTTCTTGAATACTATAGTGCTTCTCTGATTAACTAGATCATAATCTTCTTTCGGGTACGATAATTTCACTACCCTTCTTTGCTGCATATCAAATCCATCACCATTCGGCGTTAGCTGAAATTGTTGACCTGAAGTTCCACGTCGAATATCAACATCTTTACACTCTGAACGTCCGAAGCGGTCAATGGGCATTTTAAAACTGTGTAATTATTTACAGAGCTTACTGTATTATATATTCTTCTGTCAACTCTTCTATTATGGACACCATCTCGTTAATGTTCTATTCGCTAGTATTTCCAGCTCGGTTGGATGTGATCAGTAATTTTAACGGATCAATTAATTAATGTACATTGTTGCAGTAGACATATTGCACACGATTTGATTTTAGAATTTTATATATCTGAGTGGGTAGGCCCAATCTCTCTTTCTTCCTTGAAGATGTTCGTATTGAACTGCTCCGAAATATTATTAGATATTGCAGCACATAACTTTTGGTTATTTGTCGGAAACTCATTTAAATCTTGTAACATGTATGGGTTAAATCTTCTTTTAAAACTCAATGTTGACTTGATCGTGCCCAAGTAATTCAGTAAATCTTTGTTCAAGTTGAAATCGCTATCTTCAGGTCTAATATGTTTATAAACCAACAGATCGTATAAACTTCTAGTACCAGGGTATATCATATTGCTTAGGGTGATGTCGCTAGTTTCCGGATTAATCTCCAGTACGCATTTCCCCAAACTCTATTCATCTTTTTCAGGATTATATTTTACTCTATTAACTGACTTGTCTATATTTTCGTCTTCATATTTAACGAACACAGCCGCATAATAAAAATGTACAGGTCGGTCGTCAACTGGTAACTTTTTTTTTTTAAAAGTTCGTCTCTGTTTTCAACTTTAATGTCTCTTATAGGTTTTGGCATTGTTTCCGCTATAGCTTGTAACTGGGAAGCGGTGATTTGTAAAGGCTCAAGCAATTGTTTATGAGCTTCTTTGAATTCTTGTTGAGAAGTAGTATATCCTTTTTTGTGTTCCACGAACTTCTTTCGTACGGCATCCTGCATAAGATGAAGCTTACGTTTATTTGTAATAGAACCTTTAACGTCCGTCATCATGAAACTTCGTTTTGGGACTATCCATTAACATATTCATCTATATTGTTCGAAATTGGTTATAATATTTTTAAAGAATTTCAATTTACATTCACACATACTCGCCACGCCATCTAGCTGTTAAGTTTATATTTGCCAGAGCCTCTCAGCGGTGTGACGCTCTGTTGCTCGTCCAGTAGTTCTATTCAAGCTCTTGTGTCAAGTAGTATAAAATGAAGCTAACGCTATATACGTTTAAGTTTTAAGTACATTGTCGTACAGTTATAGAATGCAGTCTTTCAATTTAATATAAACAGTTCAATTGCCGAAACGAAGTGCTTTTATTTATTTTAGCAATACCACCAGCCTCGAGTTTATTTGGTACAGTCCCCAAGTAAATCCGCATACAAATAAGAAGAATAATCAGCCCAGAAATTATTGTCAATTAATATTTTCGAATAGCGGCCTTATTCAAGCTTATAAACATGGTCCATTCGCAGCAGGATGTTTAATTAACATATTTTAAACAACAATTCAATTAAAACGCATCGTTTCGGATAATTAATCACATGTCTGGTTAATTAAATGCAGCATCAAGCTCTAAGTTCAAGTTATACGACGAATGCAAGAATTATTCACTTCATTTTCATTAAAACCAGGTTTGTACAAAATCCTAGTTTTAGGGAAACTATCAAGACGCGTTGCTTGATGCGAATTTGATGAAAAAGCTGTACTAAGCTTTTCAAGTTTCAACACTACAATTCAAAACACTCCACTTTTGCGTGTGAGCGCGAGAGAGAAAGATATATTTGATGGTTAACACCGCTTCCTGCTTAGCAACAGCAATCCTTTCAAGTTTAAGAACAGGTAGGTGTGTCGTATCCTTTGTTTGCGCATCCTTTCTTTATCTAACTTGTGGCAACAAATTTGCTCATTTCAATTTTAATATTTTAAATGCACAGGTTGACATTTTTAATAAAGAAAAATATTGTGTTTTAATTATTTTTAAGTTATGTGGGTTTATAAATAACACCGATTTATCAATTCACTGGCTGTAATAATTTGATTAAATTATTATACTAATTACGTATTTCAATAATAAATACAATTGAGATTGGTTCCTTAAAGTATAGATACAATCAAACAAATTCGATTTAACTTTCGTTGCTTTGTTACAAGCAGATTCACTTATAGTTTGCTGCTTTTCTCACCAGTGGCGTACATTTGGTACGGCAATAATTTTTATTGTATTTCCTTTCTCAAATAATTTGTGAAATGGAATCCCTTATTAAATTACGTGGCTACATAAAAGCCAGACTTACTAAATTCACAAATTATGTTACTTCCTTTGAACAAATTCAAGGCAACAGCGGTCAAGCGATTAGTTCAACAAAACTAATTGAACTACGCAAGCGGCTTAACGATATAATGCCTTTATTAAGCGAATTCCACGATTTAGACTTCAAAATTTTTGAATCAAGTCCAGATAGTGTGGATTCTGATTTTGATTTTGAAGATGCTTATTATTCAGTGGTGTCTCGTGCAGAAGATCTTATTCAGCATCATGATAATGAGACTGAACGCAGATCTGTCTCACCTAATTCGAGCGTTAAGTCACATTCGGGAAATTCTAGTCCCCAAATACGTTTACCAACGATATCAATTCCTAAATTCAGCGGAGAGAACCCGTCTGAATGGTTGGAATACTACGAAACGTTCAAAAATCTTATTCATGATAATGATTCGTTGTCAGATACACATCGTATGCATTATCTGAAATCAAGTTTGTGCGGACCCTCGGCACAAATCATTAAATCGCTGGATTTTAGTTCAACCAGTTACAAAACGGCGTGGAAGGCGCTGTGCGAGAGGTACAATGACCCTCGTATGCTCGTTTACAATCATCTCAAGGCCATACTTGAGCTTGAACCGGTTAACAAGGAATCTGCTTCCAAGTTACACCAAATTAATGATACATTATTCAAACATTATGCCACTTTAACTTCATTGGCTACTGATAAGCAACTTCTAGAATTTTTCATAATCTACGTTGTTTCCAAAAAACTAGATCCTCACACCTTTCGTGAGTGGGAAGTTTTGAGGAATTCTGCTGGGTCAGAGTTGCCCACATTACTAGAATTCAAAGAATTCTTAAAAAACACTGCAAATTTGTTAGACACCCTCGAGTCTAAGCAAAATAAGGTTACGTTGCCAGAGAAGTCTCCCAAGGTTTTGAAGCAACATTCAAAGTCCTTTGTTACTAGTGGCCCTTCATGCTGTTACTGCAAAGGTGCCCACGCCTTGTATAGATGTACAGAATTCTGTAAATTATCTGCAAGTGGCAGAATTTCTAAGGCAAAGTCACTGCAACTTTGTCTGAATTGTCTTTCTAAGGGACATTTTGTAAATCAATGTAATTCAAAGTTTACTTGCAGAAAATGCAACGCTAAACACAATACACTTCTTCATGAAGAAAAACAAACAAAATCCGAAGGTCAACCAGGGCCTGCAAGTTCTGCAGAAACCTCTGCTGAGCCAAATCAATCTATTTCTGCTTTTTGCTCGAACGATGTTCAAGTTCTTCTGCCAACAGCTATGGCAAAGATTATTTCAAGTGATGGAAGATGTCACAAGGTCAGAATTCTGCTGGATTCTGGATCGCAATCAAATTTCATTCGTTCAGATGTATGTACTCGGTTGAAACTTCATACTCGCAGTACAAACATCACTGTTTCTGGCCTAAGTAAGGCTACTTCGCACATACGTGCACGGTGTGATGTCACAATTCAGGCGCTCCACTCAAGTTTCAAGTTTAATGCTTCATGTTTGGTTCTAGAAGAAATCACAGGGGTTTCTCCTAGCTTCAATGTTGAACGAAACAGTATCAACATCCCAAATAACATAACACTATCCGATGCTACCTTTTGTGAATCTGGTACCATCGACATTTTAATAGGTTCGCCTATCTTTTGGACACTCTTATGTATAGGACAAGTTCACTTAGGCCCCAACCTCCCAATTCTCCAAAAAACTAGATTGGGATGGGTTGTGTCGGGTCCAACTACCACTTATGCACGAAATATACAGTGCAACCTTTCATCTGTTGAGAATCCTGCTGATGCACTTATCAGATTCTGGCAGATCGAACATTACCCTGATAAGGTTCTTACAGTGGAAGAAAGTGCTTGTGAAGCACATTTCGTACAAACTACACATCGAGATTCAGATGGTAGGTTCATTGTTTCTCTTCCCCTAAAACAGTCTCAGGATGTTTTAGGAGATTCATTTCAAATTGCTCAAAAAAGGTTCTTTGCACTGGAAAGGCGACTGCAAGTCAATCCCGACTTAGCTGCTCGTTACAATCAATTTATGCGAGAATATATAGATCTGGGACACATGTCCATTGCTGATCCCCAGATTAATGAAATTTCTTACTACCTTTCGCACCATGGTGTCCTTAAGGAGGACAGCCTAACAACCAAATCTTAGGGTTGTTTTCAATGGTTCCCAAGAGACCACTAGTGGATTTTCTTTGAACAACATTCAAATGGTTGGACCAAACATCCGACAAGATTTGTTTGCAATACTTCTACGGTTCCGCAAGCATACTTTTGCTATAGCAGGCGACGTTGAGAAGATGTACAGGCAGGTTCAGGTGGTGCCTGAACATAGGTCCTTACAACGGATTCTGTGGCGATTCACTCCTGCAGATTCAATTGCTACATACAACTTAAATACAGTCACATATGGTACAGCTTCGGCTTCTTTTCTTGCTGTTCGTAGTCTTACGCAGCTAAGCTATGATCATGCAAACTCTTTCCCTGATGTATCCAAGATAATCAAGGAAGATTTCTATGTTGACGACTTGTTAACAGGTACTAGCACTCTTGAAGGTGCTCGCATCCTGTGTTCTAAGTTAAAAACCATTTTAGATTCTGGTTGTTTCAAGTTACGCAAATGGATTTCCAATAATCCACAGGTCTTGGAAGGAATTCCAAGCTCCGATGTTCATCCAGGTGTTCTTAGGCTCGGTGAGCAAGATCACACAAAAACATTAGGTATGATTTGGACTTTTCAGTCGGATCACTTCATGTTCACTATTTCAAATACCTTTGAACGAGAAGCTACAAAGCGTAGCATGCTTTCTGAGATTTCCCAAATCTTCGATCCTTTGGGTTTCCTTGGTCCATGCACCTTGGGAGCTAAAATTCTCATTCAGCAACTATGGCTAGAAAAGTTGGGTTGGGACGATGCTGTTCCTGACAAGATTAAATTCAAATGGATTTCATATCGTAGCGAACTAATCGGCCTAAATGACCTGAAAGTTCCTCGACATGCTGTGTGCGAACAATACACTGAGGTTGAGTTCCACGGTTTCTGCGATGCTTCCATGCAAGGGTATGGTGCATGCACCTTTTTACGTTCTAAGGACAAGGACGGCATATATCACGTTAAACTTCTGTGTTCGAAATCTAGGGTTTCACCTTTGAAACCATTAACCATTCCCAAGTTGGAGCTCTGTGGTGCTGTTCTCTTGGCGAAACTTTCCAAACAGGTTCTAAAGGCATTAGACTTGCAGATTACTCGCTGTTTCTTTTGGTCTGACTCTACTATTGTCCTAGGATGGTTGAAAACCAATCCAAATTTATTAAAAACATTTGTATGCAACAGAGTTGCTGACATACAGCATCTCACTGAATGTGGTACATGGGGTCATGTACCAACCAGGCACAATCCTGCGGATTTACTGTCTAGAGGAGTAAACCCTCTGGCATTAAAGGATTCAAGTCTTTGGTGGCACGGTCCATCATGGCTCCATGAAGATGAGTCTTTGTGGCCCAATTCAAATTATTCGTGCGTGGAACTTCCTGAAATAAAAGGAGAAACTAGTTGCAATCTAGTTAATTCACAAGAACCATTTTTATTCAATCGTTTTTCAAGCTTGTCTCGTTTAGTACGAGTCACGGCTTATTGCCTTCGTTTTCGAAACAATCTTTTAAAGCACAAGGCAAGTCGTTGCCTAGGTCCTCTATCATTAGACGAGTCTCAAGAATCTCTTCTTGTACTTGTAAAGCTTTCGCAGCAAGAGTCATTCTCTTCTGAATTAAAATTATTATCTCTAGGAAAACTCTTAAAATCTTCATCGCTATTGTCGCTTAATCCCTTCCTGGATTCAAAGGGCATGATGAGAGTTGGTGGTCGACTCCACAATTCTCATTTTTCATTTGATAAAAAATTTCCATTGTTACTTTCGGGTAAACACCCAATTGCAAGGCTCATCGTTCTCAATGAACACTTGCGACTACTACATGCTGGGCCACAGGTACTATTGTCTTCTCTTAGAGACAAGTACTGGATTATTTCATGTCGAAATCTTGCCAAGAAAACTGTTCATCAATGTTTGCGATGCTTTAGGTTTGCGCCAAAACTCACTGAACCAATAATGGGCAATCTGCCTTTGTCTCGTGTTCAACCATGTCCTCCTTTTCACGTAACTGGGGTAGACTATGGTGGACCATTCATAATCAAAGACCGCAAGGGTCGTGGATGTAAGACGTCTAAATCTTACTTGAGTCTGTTTGTCTGTTTCACTACGAAAGCAGTGCATCTGGAATTGGTGACTGACTTAAGTACGGAAACGTTTTTAATGGCCTTCCGGCGGTTTGTTGCTCGACGTGGCAAACCACTACATGTATATTCCGACAACGGAACCAATTTCGTTGGCGCGAACTCCGAACTCAAAGAATTATATACATTTTTCAAAACTCAAGCTAGTTCTATTTCTGATTCTACAGCCATGGAAGGAATAAATTGGCATTTTATACCTGCATACAGCCCACACTTTGGTGGACTTTGGGAAGCGGGTATAAAATCATCCAAATATCATTTAAAGCGGGTTATTGGGAACTCTTTGCTAACATGCGAGGAGATGAGCACTTTGATGTCGCAGGTAGAAGCCACACTCAACTCTCGTCCTCTTTCACCTTTGTCATCTGATCCCAATGATCTCCAGCCACTCACTCCGGCCCATTTCCTTATTGGTCGGCCACCTACTGCATTGCCGGACCCAGACTTGCTACAAGTTGCTGAATCCCGGTTGTCTACGTTTCATAAGATACAAATTTTTCATCTACGCCTCTGGAAAAGATGGAGTAAAGAATATTTATCGGAGCTCCAACAACGTGTGAAGTGGCGAAAAACATCCTCTCAACTCGAAGAGGGCTCGCTAGTCCTTATTAAGGATGACAACGCGCCTCCTATGCAATGGAAGCTCGGCAGAGTGACTCTGCTTCACCCTGGTGCCGACGGTATTGCTCGTGTTGCCACGGTCAAAACTTCAAATGGAAGTGTAAAGCGCTCCTTCGCAAAATTGTGTGCTTTTCCCTCAGTGCGTGAGTGCCTAGAAGGGGAAAATCGGTGTGTGCAAGATAATCCTTAGTTGTGCTTAGATTAAGTTTTATTTGTCCTTTATCTTATTGTTAATGAGTATATCTTGTTAATTGTAATTGTATTCTTAGTTCTAAGGTTTTTCTTTTGAAAGCACAGATCTTTCAAGGCGGGCGGCATGTTCGAAATTGGTTATAATATTTTTAAAGAATTTCAATTTACATTCACACATACTCGCCACGCCATCTAGCTGTTAAGTTTATATTTGCCAGAGCCTCTCAGCGGTATGACGCTCTGTTTCTAGTCCAGTGCAGTTCTATTCAAGCTCTTGTGTCAAGTAGTACAAAATGTAGCTAACGCTGTATACGTTTAAGTTTTGCGTATATTGTCGTACAGTTATAGAATGCAGTCTTTCAATTTAATATAACAGTTCAATTACCGAAACGAAGTGCTTTTATTTATTTTAGCAGTACCACCAGCCTCGAGTTTATTTGGTACAGTCCCCAAGTAAGTCCGCTTTCAAATAAGAAGGATAATCAGCCAAGAAATTATTGCCAATTAATATTTTCGAATAACGGCCTTATTCAAGCTTATAAACAATTCTAGTGATAGTTTTCTCTGGCGGTTGGAGATGTTCAATTTTGTTTAGGTGATTTCGTGTCTAAATGTCTTCATAGAATGAAACGAACATATATATGTAGGAATGCCAGGAAAAATTTCTTTAATTACATCTCTCTCCACAAAATCTTTATCTCTCATAAAACATCTAATATTGTTACATGCTGTATTATTTTATTATTTAAAACAATTGAGAAAAAAGGTTACAGTATCTTTATCTTCAGATGCTGCAATACACACACCAACAGTTTTACTGTGACCATCGGAATCTACAATTAGAAGTAAAAATACTGAGCAACCATTACCAATTAACTTATAAGTGCTGTCAATAGCAATGAATTCGTGCCAGGCTTGCATTGTTTGTCTCATGGTTTCGGTTGAAAAATATAACCCTTTAAATTTATTAAAATCTGAGCAAAGAACACTGACATTGCAATCTAAAATAGAAATATATAAAAGTAATATTTAAAGAACTTTTAATATTACTACTTACTGTGTCTTTTCAAGTAATTGTACAATATTTTTCAAATTATTCTTTTGTTTTTTTCTTAAACCAGTTGCAAAGTTAAGGATATCCTTTAATGTGGGTTTTTTTCAAAGTTTTTGAAAAAAGTTTGTGTTGAATTTTTTTTATCAGCTCCTAATTCAATATAATTTTCTACGTCGATAATATCTTTCTTGTCCAACTTTCTATTATGTGATAAATGTTGAAATACTTCCTACAAAATAGATATGTAAGCTCTCTGTATAAAATTTTAACCTCTAAAACAATACCTCCGTTAAATCATGGCCTTCATGCAAGTGGTGAAATTTTTTTACTTCTAATTTTGCTCCACAACTGCTTGCTCTTAATTTAATTAAATCTCAGCAATTCATACGTAGTGTACTGCAATAAAAAATACAAAAAATATTTAGAAAAACCACAGAATTTGTGTACTATCAAAACTTTTGATTCAATAAGTATTAATGTTTTGTAAAGTATGATACAGCACTGAGTGATGTAAGCAATCATTTACAAGTATTTTCTGTATGTTGAGCAAATACATGAAAAATTTGTTTTGAGAGTTGCAAATAAAACAGCTACATACCTTGTCTTTCTCAATCCTGTACCACTAGGTTTAAATCCACCCCTATGAACACATTGATATTGCACTTCCTTGTATTTCATGTTTAAATTAATTTTACATTTCAAAAATTTAGAGGACGATCCTACAGATTGGCTAGCCCAAATTGTAAATTTTTGGCATTTTGCTGCCTCATATTTTAGCAGCAACAGCTTAAATTCTTCAAAACTATTAAAGCATTGCCCAACAAAGAAATCAGCAGCAGCAGCAACACTCATAATGGATAAATTTACTGTCAACAACTTGAACTTGTAACAGCAGCTCAACTCAACACACTTTAATAATTTATAAACTACAGTGAAAAATATTTCTAATATTTTATACGAATTACGAAAAAAAAACTATCACCGCAACTAACACATAGGTTAGAACCATAGATAAATCAGAGGTTAGTACCTCACATCCAGTACTTCTTATATAAACACGAAAACGTCACTACTGACGTCACAAACATTTCCTGTGTGGTTAATTTTGATTTTTATCCACACATTAGTGTGCGGATAGCCTCGGCGTTTAGTATATGCCATGCTACTCTCTCATGTCTTACTATGTGTTCTATCATCTATTCTTTCATATTTTTACTGTTTTCCACATATTTCTTCTTCCCTTACCAATCTTAGTATCTTCCTGTTCTTACCTTTGTCAGTCCAAAATATCTTGTTCATGAGTCTGTAACACCCAATTTCAAAGGTTTCGATACTTTTCCTGTCCGCTTTTCCTACTGTCCATGTTTCTCAGCCGTACAGTGCTATGCTCCACGCATATGCTTTCGATCGTTCCTTGTTACTTAAAGGTGCAGGATATACATATTCGGCGGTCGGTAGAAGGACGTGAAGTTGAGCTAGGTTGCGCGCATAAGTCACTTATTTAGGAAGTCGTGTCATGTTGAAAATTTGATAAACGTTTCTTATTACTCTTCAATTTTCGGCGGAAAATCTTCTAGCTCATAGACGAGAAGTGGTTTTATAGCTGAAACGATTATTTTTAAATAGGATCGGATTAAAGTAAATTGTGCGTGGTTAGCAGGAAAAACGAGAGTGAAACCCTTATTTACTCAAACATACTCAATGTTATTAATTGTTCTATAACAGAATGTCATTGATTTTACATAAGTTATAAATTTGGTCGTGATCGGACTTGGGTTAATTTCAATAGTGTTAGAATAAGTTAATACGAACCAATGCATTGAATCAGAACGTATTTTATTTTGTTCCCTGCTTGCCGTATTGAAGGTGTCGTTTTTTCCTTTCTGTTGTTGTGAGGACTTTGTGATCGTTGATGTACCGTAATAAGTGCGCTGACGTCCCTAGACCAATACAAACTGGTTCTTATTTTATGAAAACATTGACGTATGTTACGTCATCGCGTCTATTCCGTGTGCTGGTGATGCCATGAGGGTTGTCAAAAAATGATCAGGTTTACATATGGAAGCCGGATGCAGAATTCCTGATCAACATCGGAACTGTAAGTGACTTTTAATGATTGCTGTTCCATACTGTACACCTCGTTTGTTTATGAAATTGTGTAAAGGTCACACTTTAATTAATTTATTTGGTTATATGTCATCATTACAAAGTGTTACGGTATTCCACGCAAACACAAAAGAAAACAGTAAAAGTAAGTGAATAAACCGCTTACGCCGAATACCGCAACTGAACGGGGACAGAAAAGTAGAATTTGGGCTAGCTCGAAAACGTCGGAGAGGGGCGTGGGTGAAAACAAAAACGCATTGGAAACCTCTGAGATACTCTATTGACAACATCGCATCTTGGAAGATTATTATCAAAGCAATAAAATAAATAAGTTGCGTAATCGTGATTGTGTCATAACATACAAAAATTGGTAAGCAAATATAACATCTTATAATATAAATACCTACATAATGGTTCACCCTAAATACATATAAGCAAATAAAACAAACTATACAGTAAATCTAGAAAAGAAATATACCTAAATTATATGTACATGCTGCTTTGTGAAGTGCACCTCCTCAGAAAGAATATAACATTAAAATTAGACACCCTAACTTAAATTAATCATATATTAAATATTTTTAAATTGAGGCATAAGTTCAGAAAGACAAAAGAAACAATAAAAACGGATTCCAACATAAACATTAATTAATTTTTAATTCATAGAATAATAGCATAGTTGTTCGAACATCGTGCCTGTAAGTTTTGTAACGGGGTGGTGCCAATTTATCAGATAATATACGCAATAGCAGCAAATAAAAAGTTTTTTCTTCACGCAGCAAAAAAAGAATTATGGAAATAGGAAAACTGTACCTTGCACAATCAGCTTCGTGCTGGTCTCATCTTAAGACGGAAAAATGTGGCTGCATTTCTCTATGGGCTGACTGCATGCTGGAACCACCAACTTCACTTATACAAGCACAGAAAGCGTTTCTAATAGCGCGACTTTACATCATGTATCTTTTCGGTAATTATCTCTTTCAAAGCACGGTCTCTATTTTATAAGGCCAGAATATGTATGGGGGTAGGGTATTTGATTTTCAAAGATATCGCCGAATTACTATGTGTGCAGAATTTCCAGGCAACAGCTGCCGAAATACAAACTGTAGCAGCTTACCAACAAGCAGATAACGCAATTATCAAAGGGTTTTAAACAAAGGAGGACACTTTTGTTACTTTGTAACATCTTAACAGCTGCAGAATACCAGATAACAAGTCCATTGTAAGCAGATGTAGGCAGGTGGTGAGTGGTCTTATCTCTTAGAAGAAAGCTGCAGCTTTTAATTAAAATGTAATTACTGCAGGTGCTAGGAAATACTTCAACTACTTTGTAGCGCAATGTTTCCTAGGCAGCTGTTTGATTTTATAAAGCAACCTTTTATACAGAGTAATTAATTGAGAAATTTTATTAAATAATACTAATTCAAATGGCGGGAAATCGAGCTTGTTGAGGAATTTTAGGGCGTTATATAAATGAATGCAAAAAAAGTTATTTGTAAGGTTTTGAACGTAACAAATGAGATGGTGATTCTTAGGGTTGGGTTAACAATACGTTTAATTGAGGAAATATTATGAGATGTAAATACAGTATTATTCATAATATTCATTTTAATATTAATTTTTACCCATCCCCATCGCGACTATCGAGATTTGTCCATGCTACCCCCTCGCCTCTATCCAACGACAATTCGCACTTGACAAATACCAGTTCATGGTTACGTAGTTTCTAATAACTACCATAGTACTCGCTACATAAAAAAATTATTTATGTACAGCTGTTTTAATTAAAAACTTGTGACACTTTAACGTTATGTATTGAATGGGATTTTGCTAACAAGTAGTAATGGTAAATTTATAAAATTGTGAAAAGCTCCTTTACACGGTAGTTTGATAAAATGTTTTAAAGCAGATCAAATCTGTGGTGGCGCGAGTGGGGGAGGGGGTGTAAAAGTAAGGTTTACGTATAAAAGAAACGGCCCCGTCCGAGCAGAAACGCGATCAAAGGAAGTGGGATTAGGGCCTCCTTCAAAGCGAAAACAATTTTTACTTAAAGACTCTCTGCTAGCAAACAAAATAAATAAGTAGAGATATCACAATGATTTGCTAATCACTATCAATACGCATTTGATTAAAAACTTTAGCTCACTTCAAGCGACGATAACATGCAAATATATCCTGCGCCAAAAACATATTGATACCAATTGCGGTACAAAGTTTTACACCATAGGACTGCACGAAGAAATAAAATGAATAAACTGAATAAACACAAAATTAAATATGTTCCCTATATGTAACACTAGACCTTGCAGGAACGTACAAGAACCTAAACGACAATGTTGATATTTAATAGACGATTCCAAAAATACAGAATGAATATACAGTTATAGCTTTAACAATTTAATACATATACATAAAATTAATTTGGTAAGAGATATGTAGAACAGTAAACAGAGGTAAAGTGAAGAATATAGTTTGATTTCTCAAACAATATTCAAAAATTACTTCTGTACTTTTCAATACTTCCTTTAAAGAGAAATGGAAACTTAAATAATTTAAAACAACTGCAAAAGTAAACATATTCTGAGCGCTAAGTGCACGCCTTGTTTACAAATAATCTCGGAAGGATTGTAATCCAACTTAGGGTAGCTGATGTTATAGCACTCTTCAACTTTGTCAGTGTATAGTCAGTTTTGCGCAGAAATAATTTTCAACAACGAGTACTAAATTCGATAGCAGGCTGATATATGCGCTGATTTAAAAATTAGAACTAGCAAGTTTTATAAAATGGTCATTCCAAAATTACTGTTTAAATTATTAATAGAATAAAACGTGTGATATGAAAAGTGGCTTTCAACTTAGATAGCAGTTAACAAAACACCTCCTGCTGCGTTTATGCTTTCGTACCTTACTTCCTATAAAAGTAATTTATATTCCGGGTCTAAACCAAATAAATTTTATACAAACTTAGAGCAAACTACACAGTAAACTTATTCCTCGCACTCGACGATACTTTATTGGTTCAAAATGTCCAACAGACAGACCTTGACGGTCTGATGCATAGGCATGACTACCGTGAGGCACGACTTCCACTACAAAATTTTCCATTAACTAGCACACATTGGCCAAAAACGAAAAATTTAGGGTAAACCTCGTAGACTGATCTTAACCAAAATTATAGCAAACTGCACCTGAATGAGGTTCTTATCCCAAGTATCATACTATCAGAGAGAAGAACTGATTGTCTAGCTAACACTCTTTACAAAATTGCACGTAGGTGAGTACCTACACGTTTATAATTCCATTCTTTTTCTTAATGTTCTTGAATATTCCAACACAAAACTGCAGTCTATCTACGTAAATAACAAATTACAGAAATCCATATTGCATGAATTGCATCTCCCACACTATTTTGGAAAATGCCAAAAGCCATAAATGGTAAATTTAATATGGACATCTATCTATTGGCTGTTGAATATCCAATCCGATGAAATAATCTCTAAAGTAGCTGTAGAATTTACATTCAATTCTGGACTTTTTTCATAATATGTAGACTGGTCGATCAGAATATTGCAGACTTTGCAATTTAACGTTATGATTCTTTTTAAGTTCAAAATATTTACTTTTATCATCACTATATCTGTGATATTACATCCACAGTTTCTATAAACCTTCGAACTTAATATTTGTTGTAGAAAATAATCTAGATCAACCAAACGCCTTCCTTCCGGATGGTAAACAGGAGTTACATCATGGTAAGCCATACGTTTTCTAAAATATATTCTTTTCTATTACTCTATTACACTAGAAGAAAAATATTCTCAAATTCATTACTATTGTCATTAATTTCAAGTTGACCTTCTATAGAATGCAAATCAGTTTCTACTTCCTCACAACTAACAACTAAATTGATGTTTGTAGAATCATGTGATGACAATTTTTCTCAGACTTGAATGCCATTTTTCGTTTTAGATTAAAAAATACATAGGGTACAATATGCAGAGTATTCAAAGTTAAGTGAACACTGTTTCTAACGTTTATTTATAAAGTTACAAAGTTGGTTAAATTTGAATTATGAACAGCCTGTATACTACGATTAATTGTATCTCAGATATTAGATAATTGTGCTAGGTTTTGAAACATTCACAAGCTCATTAAACGTAAAAATAGCATGGTTTATACACTACCAGTCAGTGGCGTGCCGTGAGATTTTTTTAGTGGGTAAGCGCTTCAAGTTGTCACTTATACTACATAATTCTATCTTTTTTTAAATCATAGATTTTTTATACTCCACTTTTTTTAACATAAGTAAATTCCATTTTCCGTATTTTGAAAGACACCCAGTGTGTGTGTGTGTGTGTGCGTGTGCACGCGTGTGTTGCACGCGTGTGCGTGTGACAAGCGTGCGTGACTATGTGTAACTTAAGAAGCTTGAGCTTTGTGTTTAGAAGCAAAAAAGGTAGATATAAGAAAGTATGTGTTGTTTTGGAGGCGTATTACAGCATATTGCTTTATTTCTTTGGATTTGAAATAATTAGTTTTGCTGATTTATTTATTGTTAATGTTTGTATTATTTTGAATTTTCAAGTTACCTAAACTGTTATTCAAAACCTTTGATGCCAATAAACTTCCATTTAGAATTGTACCAACCTTTTTAAAAAAAATGCTAAAATATAACCAATAAATTATTTTGCGAATTTTGCATTAAAAGCCAGCTGTTAAAATGTGAGGAAGACCACATTGTTTTTTTATTTTTCCAATTTTAAGAATTGCACTTACATTAACAAAGAAAATTCTTTAAAACCCATTTATTATTCGAAGTAAAACTAAATCTTATTTTAGAAATATTAAAAAGACATTTTTGGTTAAAAAAATAGTAAACCTAAGGACGTAAAAATTCAAATTAATGTGACTGTATTTTTCAATTTACTTATCAGCTAGTAGAAATATTAGTTATACCATCAGTCATTTGTGATGCACAATACACAATACTTATAAAAAAAATTAACTACCTGATATTTCTGCACAATTCGAATATATAAACAATTTATGTAGTTAAATTCATTTATGCTCTTAGCACTAAAAAAAAACTAAGTATTAACATAAAATAAAACCGAGGAAGAAGAAGAAGAAATTGGCCGGGCTCAATCGGCGAGTGGGCGGGGTATTATATAAAAAAAAACAATTAAGGGAGGCCTGAAATAAAGATATACCACTCACGCACAATCACATATTTACAAACTAAAAACCTCTAATTTAAAAAACCAATTATATACAAATACATTAGTACCAAAAATGAACAATTTGTAAGTACACAATATACATATTTAAGAAATAAAGAAAAGAATCATTTTTAACATGGCGAGCTGCAGTTTTTGGTTATCCCTTATATTAATCTTCAAACAAGAAAAAGGAACAAAATTACCCCACTAAAAACCACAGCTCGAAATCAGTATTGCAAGTACGGAATCTTATACATAAAATTATCATAATAAAGAAATCAGTATACATTATAATATCCTCGAACATACAACAACCAGTCATTTTGCCACCAATAAGGTGATGCATCCGTAGACCCGTGTACATATGTTGTTTCCAACAACTACCGGGTACTCATATAAGAAAATTAGTATTAAACACTCACCCTCGAGTCACCACCGTCGAGTTGGCTCCTAGCGTCTGTAAAAAGTTGCGCGTGATCCCGCCTTAGGGTGGTCCTCCTCTCACAACAAGAGGCGATCATTCATCGTTGCTTTAAGCGCCACAGGAAGGAGCTATAGTAATTATAAATAAAATTAATTTATTGTCGTCGAACAGTACAATTTTATAAAACCCATAGATACACATCACGCTGTAAGGCGTTCGCGAACTTTTCATACAAAAAAGCAGAAACAACCAACCATTCTACACGTGTTTTCGTTGTGTAGATTGAAAAGCAAGTGAATATTAATTTCGTTTCACTAATGACCAGAGCTAAAGAAATATTGTTGTTAAAGAAATAAAACTGGAAAAACATGCTTTATTGGGATGATACGCGGCTTTAATTTGACGAAGCTTTCAATGGATAACACATAAGAATCAATTGTCAGATACCTAGAACCAATTATCGTCTGTTTAATTTTAGCATAAACTTATTTTGAGGAATTTTTAGAAGGAGTACTAATTATTAATTAGGCTCTAGGATGTAACAAGAGGAATCGAATTTATACAAATAGATAAATAAATTAACACGTGAAAGGGTTATTTTAATTTACGTTTTTAACGCTAAAGGGATTTGAATTGAAAATTATTAGACCGCGTATTTCTTATTAACAGAAAAAAATGTACGGGATGTTCAAAATAAATGTAACCAACTATAAACAATAAGACACGCAAATATACACACACTTAAACATTATATACAGTGTTGACGACGCACTTTTTTCTTTGGCTCTTATTCAATATTTTGTTAATAATGCAATTCTATTTCTCTATTAGCCTGTACAAACCTGTCTATTACATTTTCCTAAAATCTTGGATTCGGCATCAAGTAACTAATACATTCTTTTTCTATAGACAACATAGCCAAATAGGATAGTCTTTCTTCACCAGTTGAATTTCTGACAAAGGTTTTAATGCGCTTTAATGTAGAAAAACTGCGTTCAACCGAAGCACTTCAGGAATTGTTAAAACAAGTTGACACAATTTAAAGACTTCACAATAGGATTCTGCCAAATCAATTTCTTTAAGAAAACGTAGCATATTTAACGGTGTTTTTTGATTATTGATTTCTGGAGTGTTGTATAAAGCACTTAGCTGTGAATTTAATACCAAAATGTCAAAAAATTTACATAATTTAGTTTTAAACTATTAAAGGCTTCTTCAGGAAAAACTAATTGCTGTTTTAACTGCTTTTTATTTAATAATAATAAGAAAGAGAATGAATTTACTTAATAAAACGACTCTAGAGACTTGTTTTATATTTGTCGGCGGAGCAAATCTGTTTCAAAATATCGGGTCTTGTTTTCAAGTACAAATAGAGCTGATTACATGATTTGTTGATGTTTGTCTTAGTGATCAATATGGCATTCAGTTAGCCTAAAGCTATAGCGGAACATTTTTGCTCTTACTGGGGACAGCGGGACAGACAGTGTGAAAGCTGGACTGTCCGGCCCAAAACGGGATGTTTGGTCACGTTATTACAACTACACTATTTGCGTGAGTCTATTCTTGATTTCAGACAGGAATATACAGGTCTAAAATTTGGTGCCATATTTATAAACCACTGGTTTAATGCATATAATACTTGTACTTTAGTGGCTGCGTATATTTGTGCGTTTCAACTTGTATTTATGCAATGAATGTAAATACTGGAGACTTTAGGAAAGTTGGCATTTAGTGTGTTTAGTTTGTAAGTGCAATATGGATAACAGACGGCTTTTAAGTATAAAAGACATTGAAGCATTATTTGAAGATGACGAATTTTTTTAAGACTTAGAAAATGCAACCAGTGTTGATATTGCAGTTTTACCACTGGATCCTGATGTTTTAAGCAATTATCATGAAGGTGATGATAAAGAAACGGGTGAAATTGAAGTGAACGATGTTCCTGGTAATTTTGAAGTTCAGCTTCAAGGACCTAGTGTACATAACGATGATGATAAAGATCACACGCAGTGGCCGGTCAAGTGAAAGTTCTTCAAAAACGAAAAGGGACAAATAATAAACAAACATTTCTACGTCCTGATGCAAGTCGCAGTCATTCTATTCTAGTAGTACAAAGGAAATACAAATAAAGAAGGATAAGATTAAACAAATTAGTGAAGTGTTACTACCAATGAATTGAAAACTTTTGTTGGATTTTATTGCTTTCTGGCTATCACATTTTGCCTTCCAAAAAATTATATTGGAATACAGTCGAGGGCGCTGGAATTCAAATTGTAAAAGACTCAATGTCACGAAACACATATTTAAAATGAAATCGGTTTTCCACTATTGTAATAATGATAAGCCCGAACTGACTGACAGGTAATAACCTTTCGCAAACTATTTTGAATGCGTTATATGTTTTATTTAATGTATTACAGGTGCTATAAAATTCGTCCACTCATAACTAAAATAAATACAGCTTTTCAACAATGGGGGAGTATTTTCGACAAACTATAGTCACTCTGTAGCTTAGATGGATATTGTTACAAATTCTCTGTTTATACAAGCAAGGGTATGAATGCAACTCCAGGGATACTGCAAGTTTTCACGAGTTATTTTAGACATTTTGGTAAATAATGAGGATCCCAACGATCGTTTAGTATTTTTGAATATTTTTTTTACAAATTGTGACATAGTAATTCATTTAAGGGCAATTGGGTTTAGTGCTACAAGTCATACTATTATCATGTTTATGATAGTGATAAAGTTAGCTTTGCATGTTACAAGGAGAATGCGTGAAAATCGTACAGAAAAGAACGTGGCATATTTGACCGAAACGGTGAACTCTTGATACTAAAATGGAATGACAATAAGTGTGCACAAACATTGACAGCATTGAACCTTTAGGAAAAGTAACAAGATAGTGTAAGTCAAAACAACAAAAGATTGCAATTCCACAGCCGATGATAATTAAATCACATAAACAATACATGGGTGGTGTCGACCACCATGATTAGCCCGCTGGAAAGTATGCTACCTGAATTAGAAGCAAGAATAGTATTAGCTACTAATTACAAAAATGATTGACATGTCAATTGTAAATGCTTGGATTCTCTACAGAAAAATTCACGGGCCGACTTCCTTATCTTGCTTAAACTTTCGAATGATTGTAACAACATTTGGGCATACAGGGTTAACAAAAATAAATAACGTACCTGGTGTGGTACCTAATATAAGATACGACGGAATGAATCACTGGATAAGGTGAAGAGATAAACAACAAAGATGTCAAGTCCTAAAGTGTTAGGAGAAGTTTTTGACGTTTTGTTATAAGTGTGATATAACATTATGTGTTGAATGCTTAGAACCATATCATATGAATTAATGCACATTTGCTAAACCCTATATACAATTAGTAGAGCATTATTAAGGATCCCAGGACCTCATTTTCTCCAGAATCCCTCATTTCCTTACTCATCTGGACCAATTTACATGTAAATTCCCATAAGGAGGAAATGAGGAGATGAATCTCCACCTTGCTCTCGCCTTGTGGACCGCCTTGTCGGATTTTTTACCCCATCCATCCCTACTCTAAAAAATCGGTAACCTAATTCCTAAAATTTTCGAGATACCTTTCGGTGTCTATAGGCACCGCACCCACGAGATAAATCTATTTGTTTGGTATCAATTAATATTAGAAATTTCTCAGCTACCCGAATCTCTAGGAATTTTATAGATAGCATCATCCCCACAGAGCTACCTTAATTTTAAGATTTTTTTTACCGCTTACATTCTGAACCAAAACTAGTCATTTCCACCCGCGAGGTAAATGTACCTTGTTTGGTATCAATTAATATTAGAATTTTCTCAGCTACCCAAATCTCTTTAAAATTTTTAGATTGCATCATTCCTCAGAGAGCTACTCTTATTTTAAGATTTTTTACCAGCAATGATTTTTAGCAGTCCTTATAAATTTTTTAGTCATGCAATACATCAAATTAGTCTAGAATTTTACGCAGAATCCGAATCTGTAAACAGATTTAAAATCGAACCACCCCTTACCGTTTTACACACACCTTCTAAATTATAACTTACCTGCAGCTCATAACTAAAACAAAATTTAAAACCATTCTTAAACTTTTTACTACAGACAATTTTTACTAATACAGTTTAAATTTTGTAAACCACATTTCTAAATACATATTCACAATTTTTATTCTTAACCTAGAACTCCTCATATCGACTAATACTTATTAATATCTATTTTTATATAGAGCACCTTTTCCAAAGACCAACCGGACCCACATGTTTCAATTTCCTCTGAGTTTGTTCTCATGGTTTCGCTTAAGACTTCGTACATATTTTCTAGAATACTAGAAGACGTTATAACCATATTTTTTGTGTTTAACAATTTCACATCGGTAGTCTCTTCTCTCATTTTGGTGTAAACGCCGTAGAGTTCGCAATAGACTTATATTGCGGTATGTTGTATTCTTTTTTCATTAATTAATCGAATAAATCGCTCTTTCTGCTTCCAAAGAAACTCGGACACCCTATTGTCGACACTGGCGTTCTTTATGCGATAGCTAGCCATACGGTTGTTAAACGCTGTGCTAAACCATTTCTACGCCATCTTCGGCAGGAGCGGTAACTGTGGAATTTTTATGTCTGTTGCTTCTAAAGCGTGCGGCATAGGTAGCCTTTTCCATTTCGAAATCGCTTACTTTACACATAATTCGTGGTAGTTTCGTACAAGACCCTTTAACAGCTGGCGGAGCTGAACGTTTATGGCTTAATGACATACCATGCTGTTTTTCCTTGTGTCGCTGTAAGTGTCCATTCTCGAAAAAGCGATACCGCAAGACCCACAGTTTAAGTACTTTGCTACTGACGGATGTATAAGCTTAACCGTGGATGATGTTACACCACGACATTTGTTTTGGTGCCGTTTAAGAGCATCCTTCCTGGTAAAGTAGACGTGACAGGGCTCGCATTTAAAAACGTTTGCAGGTACCATTTTAGTACAAAACAAAATCCGCACTATAGGACTTTGGCGTAACTTGTAAAAAGTTTACTCTTGCGTACCTGCCTTATGTACCCTATAGAATGCAAACCGAGGGTTTCCGAAGACAGCCGAACGAAGTTGAGGATTCAGCGGGGTACTAAATGACGTCATCTTTTGCCAATCCTTGCTACTCGTCCAGTACATTTAGCACCAATGCATGCACCCGGTTCGCATCGTCCATGCTGCGAATGCAGTTAGTAGAAACACCGGAAACGTTTTGCATGTTATACTGATCAACAATCGCATCACGTGCTTATTTAAAATCCAAAAGGGTGGTAGCACACGCACACGAATTGGCTGCAAGTCGTGCAGTAGAAGATGCAGTGCTACTATAAACAAAAACTTAATAAAACACTTTAAACCTTTACTAAGAGAATACCAAACTTGTTGTCTACAGGATACTTACTAATAAAGCAAATTAATTTTAAATAATTTCTACGTCATATTGTAGAAAATGGCAAGCTTGAATATTTTCTTTGGAAACAATCAAAGATTGCCACAAGCGTGGTCACAAAACCAATTAGCATTAATACCAAGTATTCTGTGGTTTTGTAGGTTGCTCATTTATTAGAACAAAGTCTTCCGCATAGCGGTCGATAGCACGTAATGATTTCTAGAACCGGTAAGTACTCGATATCGCCCAAATAGAGAATTAGATGCTCGATGTCTGGCAACTTCCGATTCCCTCGTTATAGGTATAAAAACTCAGTCAATTATCCATCTAACTTATACTTCGACACGCTCCCGTTCTGATAATTTCCAAACATCTTGCAAACAACAATGGTCTCGAAATTTTTAAACCTTCAAGGGATCTATAAGTCATGATCAATTACACGTTTGAGCTACCCGTAAACT
Organism: Platerodrilus igneus; assembly: GCA_036346225.1. Taxonomy (NCBI): domain Eukaryota; kingdom Metazoa; phylum Arthropoda; class Insecta; order Coleoptera; family Lycidae; genus Platerodrilus; species Platerodrilus igneus. Next base: position 590,367 of record JARFIW010001309.1, read on the forward strand.
AACAGTGCGTTGTATAATACGTGCATACCCTTCTCTGCGGTACTGCTATTCTTGTAGTTGCTTGAAAAGTCAGTCGCTTTTTTTTTTTACTGCTAGAACCGTTGCAAAGCAGCATTCTATACTTTCTTTAAAAGTATAGCACATCGCGCACTTTTTTGTCTGAAAATTAAAATTTGCTCATGTAGGCTTATACACTTTCGCATATTTAAACATCTAATACAATCGACTAACCACTTTCGACTATTCTTACGGGAACCCCCATACATTCCGCGGCAACGTTCTCTTTGAATCCACACTTCCACACTAACACGTAACGTATCTTTCCTACTATTTGTTAAACAAAAACTACTGGCATCGCCATGTCCGTATGTGGACGTAAGCAGATGTTTGTGGATGTGTACAAGAATATGTAATCATATACATTAATCAGTCTCAGCTATTTTATTTAGTTCGCGAAAACTACTATTTTCTAAACCACAATTACTAATCACTTTTATATGTTTACCATTTCCCAATGACTGGTGCTACGTACATGGAAACCTTATTTTCTTATTGGAGAGAATCCTTATTCTTCCACGCACTGCTGCGTAGTTGCATGCCCACCCCTTTTGGGGATATATGCTCGTTATAGGTTGGATGACCTTTGGTTTTACTTAACTACACTTCGTGAGACCCCTTTAATCTTTTTAATTGTGTCTTTCTTGCTTACAATACAGTAGGACTTCGCCCTACTACCAACGAATTCTAATACTAGATCCCCATTAAATTCGTCTTTGAATTTGCCTACAACTTTTTTGTTGACAAGCAGTATATTGTATTTATTATCCGCGGGGTAGTCACTCTTTTAAGATAAACATATTTTGTTTGGTATCAACTAATATTAGATTTTTCTAGGGAGCCCCAATCTGCAAATAGATTTTAAATAGGACCACCCCATACAAAGTCACGGCTTTTAAGGACCCAAATCTCTAATTTTTACCCATCTTTATTTAACTAAATCTTTATAACCCTTTTCTCGATACTCAAGACATATGCTTTAATCAACCATTTCCCTAGAAATTTAAAACCGCTGTGACCCGCGAACACCACGTGGAGATAACACGTATACTCTCTCAGCCAGGATAGAAGCAGGAAGGATTTAAAAGGTGGGCAAAGAACTTAAAAGTTATGGAATTTAAAACTAATATATATAATAGATTTACAAAATCAAACAACTATCTTAGATTTATAGCTATATGACTGCAAGCATAGGTTGATATGCTTCCAGGGATGACGTTACGCTTGTCATCTTCCCTCGATAAACTAATTTTATTAACAATCTGTGTGTACAAATCGTGTTTTTTACTCCGGATACATACGCAGGCAAGTACTCGATACCATCCAAATAAAGAATTAGATGCTCGATGTCTGACAACTTCCGATTCCCTCGTGTACGCCCCAGACACATCCCTGGTGTTGATGTCATAGTCTTTTATAAATATAGGGCAATGTAATACTATTCTAAAAAATTTTATTCTGACATTATACATAACAAAATGTAATGCCAAGCATGGAGTCATTTAAACTTAATTTTAATACAAAGTTATACACAGAAGACAGTCCTTTCTTTATGTTTGTTTGAAGCGGTTTTAATTTTATCTATTTTATTCGCAGTGTAAAATCTAAATCAACACCCAAGTCTATCTCCTTTTCTAGCCAATAGTTTGATGCATAGATACCGTCTTGGTTTTCGAATTGCAAAATGTACCGAAGTTTGCCTCTATATATAAAGTTTTTGATTCCACCAACAACCAGATCCATTCCTTCGTGTAATTCTTGCAGCTTGCGGCAATCTTTTAATCGCGGTTCTTCCACTATATCCTGCATACGTATCTTGTTAGCTTGATCGACTTCTTCTTGTCAGAATTAGAGGAAATCCTTAGTCTACCACGCACTGTCGCGTAGGTGCATGTCCCCCACTTTTGGAAATATATGGTTGTTATAGGTTGTAAGACCCTCGGTTTTAAATGATCCGAAAGGTTATTTACTAGGCAAATATACAATGTTTAACGGAACCCCTTTGCGTGTGGTGTACGCAAAGATTACGAAACTCGCATTCCTTAGGTCGGCTATGTTATCTGCCATTTCAATAAATACGTTTTTAGAATAACTTTTTAAAAAATATACGGATTTAGTACCATCCTTTTCCGCAAGAACGCCTACATAACTAAAAGAGTCTTTTTTACTAACCACAAATGCATACAACTTGTAGAAACCAGATGTATCTAAGTCAGTCCATCGGCACATAAAATAATCTTTTAATTCTTCTTCATTTTCTCTAATACACTCTCTAAAACACTCCCATTTATACCACATCTAACACCGTCTCTAATCAAAATATTGTTAATTCCACAATTAAATATATCTACCAAATACATAAATGGCATCCATAGTATCTTCACCATGACCAAAGACAAAACCCCAAAACCACTACAGAACAACATAGTATACAGCATTCCATGCAGTTGTGGCAAAAGTTACATAGGGCAGTCCAAACAGTGGCTCAGAAACAGAATAACTCAACACAGAAGCGATCACAATTTAAATAAAAAATCTTGCGCTCTTGTCATGCATTTAAATGAACATCACCACAAGGCAGACTATGAAAATACCACAATATTAGAGACAGAAGAAACCTATAAAAAGAGACTCTTCTTAGAAAGCTACCACATTCAGAAACATACAAACACAATAAATTACAAAAACGATATAGAAAACCTTTATAAAAATTATGCTTTTCTATATTCTTTCAATTAAGCAAATAAACAGCACGTCTTAATCTAACTGTAATAGATTAATTAATTTACTAGGTATACTGTTTTCAAAAATTAATTTTAATGATTGCTGTTTTCATATTGTTAATATTTTTATTTATAGTAAGCTTTTAAAATTGTTTAATTCTTAAATGTGTTTATTCAAATTGTACTACACAGATGAATGCACATCATACAAATAAGTATTTTTAATTAGTTTTCGGTCAAGTCAATGTAAGTAAAATTGAATCATTTCCAAATATGTAAACTTTTTACTCTAATTTTAGAACTAAGTCTAAGGGAACATATTTCCCGAAACGCAGTTATTTACAAATGACATTTTTGTAAACTTCAAATTTGGACGAAATAAAACCCAAAAAAGATTATTTGGTCTTAATTTATATATATATATATATATATATATATATATATATATATATATATAGACACACACACACACATAGGACAGCTCTTTCCTTAAAAGCCATAAACAACAACAAAATTTTTTTAGTGCAGTATTAATTAAAATGTATCTATGATTAATAGTTAATAAAAAAATTATAAAATTTTTGTTTATTTTAAATCCCTGTACTTAATGGGTTAGTGACAGTTATAAATAGAATTGCGAGCAAATACGACTATAGTCGAAAATTCTTATAGGAATAGAATGATCTCTATAGCATAGCATTTAATCAAAGCATTTCTGTTTTACAATGGTTTGTGACATGGAAATTCTAAATCTTACCACGGTAGCACATTGCAGGTACATTTTTCTAAAAAATACTAATATTCGATTTCTTCGATGATGAACTCTTAAAGCATAGCGTATTTATACAGCACTTCTTTCCATTGACGATAGCTCCGAGGAGATTTTAGTTTAAGTTAGTTTCAAGTTAGTTATGGTACTTAGTTAGGTTAGATTAGATTAGAAATACAGACCTTATATTCCATTATATTATCACTATCATTCTATAGCAACAAATTACCGAAGCTTGCACAAGAATGAATTCGTTAGCCCGGACATCGCATAATAGTTTAATGCATAATATGTCTAACTGCCTGCTATTGCTTCTTGTACACACTCTTGCCCTATATTAACTTCTCGCAATTAAAGTTTACATCAATACTTTATAAGAGAATCGGCTCATACTGCTAGTAATCTTAATACTACCTGTTATCATTAATTCATAATTTAGTAGGTAATAGCCGAACATAATTAAAATAATTGCGGACAATAATTTTCGACAGTTTCAGAAGAATGAAGCTACACAGCTTGCATAAACTTTTTCAATTTAACTACAATTAGAATAACAAATGTCTTGCAATTAAAAATTTAAGTGTCTTAAACTTAAAATTATTGTAAGTAAATTGCTTCGAATAGAATAATCTGCCTCCAACTAGTCGAAGGTATGCATCGTTCTCCCAAAAACTTGAAATGGCCTCTGAAGGCGCTAAGACTAATAGGTTTGCTGAAAGACACAGAAGACGAAGATGTCTACGTATTATTAACTGTAACTATATATTTAGTTTTGTCTGCTTTTAGTTTCTCTTTCCAAGCTCTTCAGTTTATAAACTTTAGAGGAGATACTTCAGAGTTTGTTAGTATCCTGGAAGCCTTGACTGCATTTGGATATGTATGTATTAACTCCGTTTTTTAAAACCACATACACAAACATATATATATATATATATATATAAATATATATACATATATATATATATATATAAATATATATACATATATATATATATATATATATATATATATATATTTATATAAAAAAGCAAAACTTTCTCTGCAATCTGCAGTTACAATTAAACCAATTACATGAGATGTATCTGTAAATACACATTGTATTTACCTATACAAATCGAACTGGTATCTGCATAGCCGTTCGTATTTGTGATAGCCATCTACAGAACACAGTATAGTTTCGAATCAACTTCTGTACAGTTTCAGCCTTAGTGCTAGTTCTAGCCAACGGATGGCGCTCTATCTTCCTTTCGCTAACGTACAGAGGTTTCTTCGTGCCTATACTTTGAGGTTTCTTGATATTTTGTTAGGGTTAAGACTAGTCCATTCTGACGAGACCCAAGAGGTCGAAACCTGGTCAATGGATGTTTTTTCCTTTGCAAAATGATCAAGTAATTGTTTTGTAATGGCTATGCAGATACCAGTTCGATTTGTATAGGTAAATACAATGTGTATTTACAGATACATCTCATGTAATTGGTATATTTATATATATATATATATATATATATATATGTATACAGGGTGTTTTTTTAAGTGGGAGGTCACCTGTATATGGAAGAAAATGTTAGAAGGAAGCTGAAAATTTGCACTAGAAGGTTATCGAATGTGCCCTAAACGACTAAAGTAGTTTTGATACGAACATACAGAATTTATTTTTTCCAATCACATTAATAATACATGATATTATTTCTACGTGCAAAGAAAATCTGATTGCAATGTACAGGGTGCTGGAAAATTCATTTTATAATTTGATTAATAGAATGTCAAATATTCCGTTTTTTTTAAATGGAACCTACCATATTTTGTTATATTAATCGATTCTATGGAAAAAAGGTATGTAATTACAACGATTAATTTATTTTAAGCTGTTTTTGAGTTATTTGCATTAAAATAGAAAATGCACTAGTTCAGTAACCTAATAACATTTGCTACTATCAAGTAGCTTTTGTTCGATACATTAACAAAAGAATAATTGGCTATTTTTACGAGACGTCAAATGTAGATAATTCTAAGCAGGTTGCAATGCCTGTACTCTAGTTATTTGTAATGGCTAATCGAAACTTTACAAATCAAGATTATCGAAATGATAATTATTTATAGCAAATGCAACAGAATTCTTCAAAGAACTTGCGATGTCTTTCATCAAAAATTTCATGAAAAGCCAGCGCCAAATGTTAGGCTTCTTAAAACTATTCTTGGAGACAGTGCAAATAGTGGATCATTCATTACAAAAAAGAACACGACCGGCACCGTGACGGAGGAAGTAATTGGAGTTACTAATGTATTGGCGTATTTTCATGCAATTCCCAGAGCTTCACTAAATAATGCTGTGCAGGATATAGGAATGAGCCGTAGTTTTTTAACCTTTACCTTTAATAGGTAATTGGTATTACCGGTGCTGTGCTCTAAACTTTACTCTAAGCGGTAGAAAGCATGGTTCAGGGGGGAAATAGATATTAAGAATTTAAACTAAATATTGACCGCCACTACATTCAGAAGAAAAGGGGAATGTAGAACCCATAAGTTAGCTACAACGATGAAATACCTGAAATAAATTACAAGATTAAAAATATAACATATGAGGCAGCAGTTTGCTCCTCCAATATATTTCAAAGTAACATAATATTGTAAGTAACTTTATATATTGTAGTATTAACCTTTATGAAAGTATTTTATATACTTAAAAATTTTATACCTTTTTTTCTTTGAATAAAAATGTTCTAGGTTTCTTAGAAAAGTATAATGTAGCATAATATCCTTTAACAAATTATATGTTATAACAAAAATAGAACTTACTTATAATTCAGGTACAAAAAAATGTTTGTGCAATAGTAACTTAGCTTTCTTTAAATATATTTTTATAAATTGAAAATATAACTCTCTTGATTTTAAATTTCACGTTAATAATAGAATTTAACGTAGGGTTCTAATAAAAATGCAACAATATTTATAGCATGTAGAAATTGGATCCGTTAACTACTTACAATTGGAATGAATTGATCTTAAAATTCATTAATATAGTAAGTAAATGAACAACGTTTTCCAATCAGATGATAAAAGAAGCAAAATTATACTTAGACAAAAAAATTAGATCAGTAGCATGATTTATACAAGTTACATATCTAAGTAAGTTGAAGTATAGAAGTTGATAAGCAAAAAAAAACACATTTCTATAAACTCATAGGAGTATTAAAATGTCCCTCTTTAATCATAATAAGAGGTAGACAATATAAAACTTTACTTGATAACTGTTATAGCAAATTATATTTAATTTAGTAAGAACTATGTTTAGGTTGAAATGTATTGATCAATATTGTGTAATTATTCAATGTGAAATACACCCTGTTCCTAAGTTTTAAATTCACTTTAACTTTACGAAATATTCATAGCCAAATTAGGTTTTATAATACCATTGTTATGATGTAAACAAATGTAGATGACAAGTAGCATCTGTCGAATAAAGGTATAGCTAGTACGCACCTTGAGTATTCAGTTTGACACTTGTAATACTAACCAGATATAAGTATTGATGTCGTGCTGTTTACGTAGCAAATTAATGCTGCTTGAACTTTGACCAAGCCTCTTCGCAGATAATTAAAACATTTATTTAATTTAACTAAGTTGAAATCTTGCGATCTTGTACCAAGCAATTGTAGTACTTTGAAATTCTGTATATCCTAGATAGACGTAAATATATATAACACGGCAATTCTTCAAAAACCCGAAGCTGACAATCTTGAGTGTGCACCTTAAACGATTTATAATATTAGATGTTGAACTAACGTACAGAAAAATTTCTCTGCATTGTTAATACAAATAAAAATCATCACGTCGACCATTCTCGATGCTTTATTCAATTCAACCACCATCGCGATTTTTAGGTCCGAGGATGCTAAACGAGCCATGTTGGTATGATAAGCAGCGACCTTAGACTGCCTTTTCGATTACGAACAAGTTCATATTTACTGGACACCTTCGTCCTTGTACATTTTCGGCAGATGGCTGTGCATATTACCACGTATTTCATAATGATGTTAATTGGGAATATATTTATTTATCTACATTATAAATGTAATAATATATTTTTATTAAATCACTTAAGAATATAAATTAAATGTTGTAAGCAACAACTGGCTCAATTGTTGTGATATAATTATTTTGTCCCGACGTATTAGCCATAGCTAATTAGATATACCAACTGTATAGTGGGCACTACAAGATGTGTTGCATATATTAGGGTTTACGCATGATTACATAATAAAATCCTTATTGAGGTTATTTTGGCAAACGTAACATTTGAAAATGTTACACAGCTCCTCTACAAGATGAAAAAAATCATGGAATATTTAAAGCATTTGCTTTAAATTGAAGAGATTTTTTTTTATAATAAACCTTAGCTGACTTTGACATAGATCTGTCAAAAATTTTATAACTATCGACCTAAGTGCTAAACCTATTCTAACAATAACGAAAACGAAACGAATTCCACAAAAAAAGATAGCCTACTTGGCTTATGAGAAGAGTGTGACGGTAACTTCGCGTACCTGGCGTCCTTGGGGAAGACATAATCGGAAAGGCTAAATAGAGAAAACAGACATAATCGGTATTGTGTCAAATATAGTAGACTACACTCTTGTACGCGGAAAAAACAAAACTAAACGACATTTACTTATCCTAACATTAGATTTAAAGTATTGCTAATTTTATTATTTATCTTATAATTATATTACTTCTTCACACTAGAACAAAAATTATAAGTATGGAACTGTCAGATCATTGTACTTAGAGAGTTGATCAGGTTTTAGACGATTAACTCAACCAATGATATAAAACGATTGTTTCATATTAATAAAAAAATTGATACGACATGGACACATGTCTCCTGAGATGTTGATTACAAAAAAAAACAATTACTTGTGAACTCGTTGTGGATAACTCAGCATATCAACGCTCAAAACGACTCTCCTCTCACGGGTTTGTCGGAAATATTTATCTACATGAACTTTATAAACACAAAAATTCCAATGCGATAAACATACCACCTCCATCATTATGAATGACAGGATGTAACTCAAATGGTCAACACTTCTTAGAATATTTACCATCAGGGCAATAAGATGTATACGTGGTCAACTATCAATGTGGCTAATGACCAAAACAAAAAAATTTAATAATTATCTTTAGTTAATTAACAATGCACATACAAGGTACTTCTAACGTCTAACATCGAGATACTAAACGGCATAAGAAAATTTATAGGAATGCCACAAACATTATCGACGTCGAAACTAGTTGTTTAATCAGTAACTTCGTCATCTACAATACTGGCGTGGAAAGGTTTTAAATCTTTCACGTGCCATTTACCGGCTTTTGATTCGTTTATATTCTCCAAATCATAGACTAAAGCAGAAACTTTTCTCTTTACCGTGCACAATACAAATTTAGGTGCCAATTTAGCTGAAAATTTATCCGGAGCACTAGAAAACACTTTATTAGCTCTCCGTACTCGGTCACCAACTTCGAACGAAATACGCCTTCTCCTTAAATTGTATCGCTTAGTAGCACGTTCGTATGCAAGATGTAAATTTTTTCGAACATGTCTGAAAATCTTTTCCAAACCTTGACGGTCAGTCGCGTATACAGGTCGACTACCGGGAATAATTTCAAAGTCATCCTTGGGCTCTAAACCTTCGCCATAATATTTTCCACTTACGGGAACATGTCTCTCAAACACTAGGAAATTAGGGGTATAACCAGTAATTTCATGTTTAGCCGAGTTGATGGCAAACTGAATTCTAGGTAGTTCGATATCCCATGTATGATGTGTACTAACATAAGAGCGGATAACTGTTCCAACAGTTTTATTAAATCCCTCCACAAAATTACATTGAGGCGAGTAAACAGAAGTGAACCATATTTTTTGTATTTCAAATGTATCACATAAAGTTACAAATTCACAACCAGCAAATTGAGTTTCATTATCACATATGATAAATTGTGGGACTCCAAACATAAAAAATAATTTTTCTTTGATGATGCGAATAATAGTGGAGGCCTTTGCACTACGTAATGGAAAAAGTAAAGTATATTTAAAAAACCAATCACCTTAGACTAAAAGGAATGTATGTCCAGTTTTCGAACGTGGAAAAGAACCCATAATGTCAACTGCTGTTACTTGAAATGGGAAGTTGACTTTCTTTTCACGACCCATGAGGCCTAGTGAAGACGTATTAGATGATTTTTGCGCTCCGCATACCAAGCATTTATGACAAAATTTCAACACATCTTTATTCATTCGTGGCCAATAATATAATTCTTGTATACGATATAAAGTTTTTAAAAAACCAAAGTGGCCAGCAGAAGGGGGATCATGACAAGAACGAATGATTTCTTCTTGTTGAGATTTAGGAACGAAATATTTCCATTCCGCGACATTAGATGTAAGAGGCAAATTAGATGGAATAAACTTGAAAACAAAATTATTTTCAACCTTCCACTGAGGGTAATCATTAGGTGAAGCTAACATTTTTGTCCTAAGAGACTCATACCAAGGATTTATATTATGAGAGTAACTCCAATTAGATTTACCATTTGTTTTTCTACCGTATCTTTGCTACAAATTTCATCAAAGAAATCAATCGTGGTTTGCGCTATAACACGTTGCGTCTCTAATAAAGTATCTAAGCTAAACAAACAATCGGTGCCTTTTGCTGGTATAAAGAATTGACCAATATAAAGGATGGTATTTTTTATTTCACCTTGGACATGCCAAGAATTATTTTTAAAATTCGCTACCATACCAAATAACTTTGCGAAATCACTACCAAAAATAACAAAATGTAGTAAAGTAGGAACAACCAAAGCATTGATGACACGACATTGCTGTCCTATGCATATGGGAAGATTAACTGATCCTTCTACAATCTTCAATGAACCATCTGCTGTGGCTACACCATTATTTTTTGACTTGTAAATTTTTAATCCTAATTCTTTAATTAAGGGAATAGCTAAAGATTCTATAGTTGTAGATGTACATCCGGAATCAAATAATCCTGTGAATTTTCTATCAATAAATTAACCATTATATACGGACGATTATCTCCTAGTTCTTTATGGAACATATTTTCAGTCTTATTTTTAACTGGAGTAGCATAAAAATTTTTTACTACTTTCAACCAATCTAACCATTCCTGTTTATTAAACAAATTTCTTTTTTGGCAAGTCATAATTGTAGTCTTATTGGTAAGAAATAGATGTCGACTACGACACATCTTTTCCTTTAATAGTTTTTTGAACAATTTGGGCAGTTTGGCATAATGACACCTTTATGTCCACAACCATAACAAAACAAAGTCTTAGGAGCTCTACATCTCCTATAAGTATGACCAGAAGTTGCACAGTTCCAACAACTAACACTTTTTTTTCTTTGAAAAGTAGGTGAATTATTTCCTACCGGTCTAGTGGTATCATGACTAAGGACGTATTGATGAAGAAAATGACTTATTACTTGAAGGACTACTAGTCGGTAAAAATTGTTGAACACGAGATGGAGGTTTATATGGGAGTGGAGAATTCAGATATTTTAACTGCTTACGAGCGCTAACTGGAGGATTAACCATTACTTTCTGTTTTATTCTATAAGCTTCTTCTAGTTTTTTGCACAAATTAACAAGAGTATTCATATTTTCTATTTCTGATAATGCTAGATGTGAAATATAATCAGGTAACAGATTACTACGACTAATTCTAACCTTTGTACATTCTGCAGCGGGTTTGGGTAAGCGCTTAAATAAACTTTCCATATGTGCCAAGAATATAACTACCGATTCTCCTTGTTTTTGACGACAATATTTTATTGATTCCCAAATTTCATTCTCAGAATGTGATGGAAGAAAATCTTCTTTTAATTTATTAACAAGAGAATCCCGACATTATACTGAATTTTTAATACTACGAAGCCAAATAAGCGCATCTCCCACTAGAAATTCTGAAGCACCAGCAAATAATTCTGTCTTTGTTACGTTACGAGAGTCTGCTAATTCATTAACTCCTTCAAAAAATTTATAAACTTGTTTCGGACCTCCAGAAAATTTAATTGACCAAGAATCTAAGCGTACAAATGGAGTAACAATGATAAATAGTCGGAGCTGGGACACTAACCGTAGCACCAGTTGCGCTTGCTATATTAATAGTCTCGCTTTGACGTTCTTCTATTTTAATTTTACTATATAATTCGGCTTCTATAAGTAGAACAGTTGCTAATGATTCATTTTTAAAAATTTGTGCTTCTTCTATGTTATCTAGCGGTAGTATCATACGATTTATTCGCCCACTAAGATGGTTTAGTCTTGAAGTTATTTTTTTAAAAGTGGAATCCAAAGGATCACCTTCAGATTCTGTCAAAACATTTTTTATTGACTTAATAGAGTCGTCAACTTCTTTACATTCGTGATTAAAATCTTCTTTAAATTTATTTAAATTAATGAGACACCCTGGATTAATTTTTTCTTTTGCTAGAAATCTACCTACTTTTATCAGATGGTTCTTTTTTATTTATTATCTCTCGTATTCGAAGTTTATAATTTACTTCCTCTATATGTAAGTAAACAATTTTGAATGGTTCAAACATTTTGAACTAATATTTCTAATTAATTATTGGAAATTTATAAGATTACAAAAATTATTTAAAAGGATGGCAAGGGTTCAGAAAAAAATATAGAAAATTGGTATCTTCCTTTCGAATTATAACTAACTAGACCAATAAAAAAACTATGAAGCTACTATTTGCTGAACCAATTTCTCTCGTCTCACGTTGTGTGCGGCAGTTTTAGCAATCTAGCCCCACGTTCTGGGCGCAAGTTTTACCCTTTACCTTTAATAGGTAATTGGTATTACCGGTGCTATGCTCTAGACTTTACTCTAAGCGGTAGAAAGCATGGTTCAAGGGGGAATAGATATTAAGAATTTAAACTAAATATTGAGCGCCACTACATTCAGAAGAAAAGGGGAATGTAGAACCCATTAGTTAGCTACAACGATGAAATACCTGAAATAAATTACAAGATTAAAAATATAACATATGAGGCAGCAGTTTGCTCTTCCAATATATTTCAGAGTAACATAATATTGTAAGTATCTTTATATATTGTAGTATTAACCATTATGATAGCATTTTATATACTTAAAAATTTTATACCTTTTTTCTTTGAATAAAAATGTTCTAGGTTTCTTGGAAACGTATAATGTAGCATAATATCCTTTAACAAATTATATGTTATAACAAAAATGGAACGTACTTATAATTCAGGTACAAAAAAATGTTTGTGCAATAGTAACTTAGCTTTCTTTAAATATATTTTTATAAATTGAAAATATAACTCTCTTGATTTTAAATTTCACGTTAATAATAGAATTTAACGTTTGGTTCTAATAAAAATGCAACAATATTTATAGCATGTAGAAATCGGATCCGTTAACTACTTACAATTGGAATGAATAGGTATTAAAATTCATTAATATAGTAAGTAAATGAACAACGTTTTCCAATCAGATGATAAAAGAGGCAAAATTATACTTAGACAAAAAAATTTAAATCAGTAGCATGATTTATACAAGTTACATATCTAAGTAAGTTGAAGTATAGAATTTTGATAAGCAAAAAACAACACATTTCTATAAACTCATAGGAGTATTAAAATGTCTCTTTTTAATCATAATAAGAGGTAGACAGTATAAAACTTTACTTGATAGCTGTTATAGCAAATTATGTTTAATTTAGTAAGAACTATGTTTAGGTTTAATGTAAACAAATGTAGTTGACAAGTGGTATCTGTCGAATAAAGGTATAGCTAGTACGCACCTTGAGTAATCAGTTTAACACCTGTAATACCAACCAGATATAAGTATTGATGTCGAGCTGTTTACGTAGCAAATTAATGCTGCTTGAACTTTGACCAAACATCTTCGCAGATAATTAAAACATTTATTTAATTTAACTAAGTTGAAATCTTGCGCTCTTGTACCAAGCAATTGTAGTACTTTGAAATTCTGTACATCCTAGATAGACGTAAATATATATAACACAAGTTATGTATCCCCCAATTATCTATATATATATATATATATATATATATATATATATATATTGAATATATTGAATCTAATAGGAAATATTAGAAATTGTTAAATAAAGTATAAGTTCATTGCAACAATGTAATACAAGGATAACCCAGAGAGGTTATCGACAGTTCATGAAAACGGACATGCAACTTTGCGTCCGAGAGGGCAGTGATACTGCAGGTGGCAGGTCACAAGCGTTTAACATACCGCAATTACTTAGAAATAAGATTGTTACAATGTAATAAAGTGTACAATTAAGAGAAAAGCAGACATGAGTTCTGCAAGTTCCCACAGCTCTGTGAGGGGCAGGTTGTTATAAAAGCCCGGGAGCTCAAGACCCGGCAGTCAGTCTTCGAACTCCATACTTCGTTGTTCAAGCTACTCATCTTACTACAATTAATTAAATGTTTTTGAATTAAAGTTATTTTACAAGTTATTCAAAATTCCATGTTAATTTCTGTTTTAAGAATCAATAAAAATTGTTAAGTGTTTGGAAGTGTTTTTAAAAACACCGCTCCAAAGGCCCGAACCTTAACTCACGGCGTTTCTTCAAAAACCCAAAGCTGACAATATTGAGTGTGCACCTTAAACGAACTATAATATTAGATGTTAAACTAACGTACCGAAAAATTTCTCTGCATTGTTAATACAAATAAAAATCATCACGTCGACCATTCTCGACGCTTTATTCAATTCTCGCACTATCGCGATTCTTAGGTCCGAAAACGCTAAACGAGCCATGTTGGTATGATAAGCAGCGACCTTAGATTGCCTTTTCGATTACGAACAAGTTCGTATTTAGTCGACACCTTCGTCCTCGCATATTTTCGGCAGATGGCTGTGCATATTACCACTTATTTCATAATGATGTTAATTTAGAATGTATTTATTTATCTACATTATAAATGTAAAAATATATTTTTATTAAATCACTTAATATAAATTAAATATTGTAAGCAACAACTGGCTCATCTGTTGTGATATAATTATTTTGTCCCGACATATTAGCCATAGCCAAATAGATATACCAACTGTATAGTGGGCACTACAAGATGTGTTGCATATATTAGGGTTTACGCATGATTACATAATAAAATCCTTATTGAGGTTATTTTGACAAACGTAACATTTAAAAATGTTACAATTATACAAGTATACAATATTTTGAAGGCAAATAATTTTAAAAGTTGGTCACTTTATCCTGTACAGCACCTTAAGGAAACAGATTTCGAAAGAAGGATGTTGTTTTGCGAATTTGTATTACTTAGAACGCAAGAGGATGGACAGTTATTGAAAAATATTATTTGGAGCGATGAAGCAAAGTTTACGAAAAATGGAGCGTTTAACCGACATAATTCACACCATTGGTCCACAGAAAATCCCCACCAAGCATACATAACAAATTTTCAGGAATGATGGTCTTAACGTTTTCTGTGCTATTAGAGATTCGCGAATCGTATGCGTAGTGTTTTACCAGGAAAATTTAAACGGTAAAGTACATATGGTTTTAGTAATTCTTTTTCTTCTCAATGAAAACTTTTTACAGGAAAACGATATTTAGAAATTGTGCGTGGAGAAATTGTAGCATATTTAAACAACCTCCCACCTAATGAACTACGCAAAATATTTAACCAGCCCGAAGGTGCTCCTGCGCACAATGGAAACGTTGTAACCGAGTACTTACATGCCTTGTTTGAAGACCAATTTATAGCTAATAACGGACCTCACTTATGTATACCCCGATCTTTTTCTATGGGGTATGTAAAAGATACAGTCTTCCCCCCCGCTCCTACTACTGAGAAAGCTTGCAAAAGACGAGTATTAAATGCTCTAAGTTCTTTAACTCCAGAGCAAATACAAAAGGCAACAAATAAAGAGTTTAAAAGAAGCATTTTAAAATGCTTGGATCAAAATGGCCGACAAATAGAACATTTATAAACAACCTATTATGTTTTTATTTATTTTTCTTTAGGTAAAATATTGTTAGATGAAATACATTGTTCCATGTTTGTGTAGCTTTTAAACATTATTTTTCAAAAATGTTCTTGCGCTGCCATTTTTGGCAACTAAAATGTGCAAACGCATTTCCTGCTTTTTAAGTACAAAGATATTAATTCCATAGAATTGAATAATATAACAAAATATTGGATGAAAAATATCGCCAGTTCTTCGAAGAAATCTAATACATTTGCCATAAATAATTATCATTTCGAGATAATCTTGATTTGTAAAAGTTTCGATTAGCCCTCGTAAATAACTACAGTATAGGAATTGCAACCTGCGTCGAATTAATTACTTTTGACGTTTTGTAACAACAATCAAATACTCATTTGTTAATGTAGTTCATAAAAGCTGTTTGATAGCAGCAAATGTATTATGTTAATGAACTAGTGCATTTTCTCTTTTAATGCAAATAACTCAAAAACGTCTTACAATAAATGGATGGTTGTAATTACATACCTAAGGTATTTGTTTTCATAGAATCGATTAATATAACAAAATATAGTAGGTTTCATTTAAAAAAAAGGAATATTTGACATTTTATTGGTCAAATTATAAAATGAATTTTCTAGCACCCTGTACATTGCAATCAGATTTTCTTTGCACGTAGAAATAATATCAGGTATTACTAATGTGATTGGAAAAAATCAATATTGTATGTTTGTTGAATTTCGAGATATTCCAATTTAAGTGACTACGCGAGTTAAGGTTTGTGACTGGGAGCGGCCTTTTTTAAAAAACCATTACCAACTTCTTAACAAATTTTATTTATTTATACAGAGTTGAATTGGAATTTTGACAAACTTGTATGAATATTACTTTAATCGAAATACATTAATTAATTGTACAAAAATGAGTAATCAACGAACTGCAATGTTAAAGGTGAACGATGGATTAACTGTCGTCGACTGGGGCTCCGGGCGTTTTATAATATCCCTACCCCCTTACATGGCTGTGGGAACTTGCAGATTTCATGTCTGCTTATTCTTAACTCTATTCATTAATACACTGTTGCAATCTTAATTCTAAGTAATCTTGGTACGTGACTGTCGGTGACCGCCTGTGACCTGACATCTGCAGTGTCATTATCGTCTGTGCTACAAAGTAGCGCTTTCGTTCCCATGAACGTTAATAAACTGTATGAAATTGTCCTTAATTTAGTTTGTTGCGCTTCACTTAACATTTCTTAATATTTCTAATAATTTCCTAATTTATTCTATTTCTTTATGTATAATTCAATTGGGGAATTACATAACTCGCGCAAATGTCAAATATCTACTAAAAGTCAAAATATCTCGAAAACGGCATTAGATAGAGGTATGGTTGTGTTATAAAAGTTCACATAAAATTCGACAAGGAATTCGAAAATGCATAAATATACTATTTAAAATAACGATTAAAATAACTTCTGGTATAACTGGAAGTGCTAACGTATCAAAACTATTTTAGACGTGTAGAGCACCTTTGATAACCCCCTAGTACAAATTTTCAGATTCCTCCTAACATATACATGTGACCTCCCACTTTAAAAAAACACCGTGTATAGCGACATTGATGGTAGTAATTCGTTGGATTGTAGTTCGTAACCAATAAACAACTGTTATGAAATAATCATTTATTGTGAAATCTACGTTTAAACTTATATAAAGTAAAACCACAGTCATTAACTTAAATAAAATAAAGAATCTTACACACAATTTGATATTAATACATGGACTGCTTTAACATAAAGCAGGATCCCAAATAAAGAGTAATAACATTTAATGTAAAAATAAAATTAAAACTATAAACAGCATACAATACGGACGAACACAGAATAAGGACTAACGTGTAGCAATTAAATAAACTCCAACAGCAAAGTAGGTTTGTTTTATAGCAGAGCTGATAAATACACCAGGTGATAGATAGCAAATAGAAAACTTTATATACAACTATTACAAAGACATGAATGTATTATGTGGATGTATTACAAGTCCTTAAAACATTGTCATCATCATTAGGTCTTCAGTCCTAGAACTGGTTAGACGCGTACCATCATTGTTCCCTATTCTGAACTAACCTACAGATTTCCCTGAAATATGCACAGTTTGCATCTATACCTGTCTGATCTAGGTCTACATCTACCTCTTTTTTCCTATCTCTGCTTGTAATATATCACATACTATTCCCCAAAAATGCCTTAGAACGTATTCCGCCCTACTATTTCTCTTTTTCCCCAGATATCCTTGTTCCCCTACTATTTCTGTAACTTATTTGTTATTATCTTTGTCTGTCCATGCTATCGTTCTCATACATCTGAAGCACAGCATTTCAAAAGGCTGCTACCGTTTTTCTGTCTGCGTTTCAGACTTCCCGTATTTCATAGGCATACTGTGCTGTGCTCCACACATATGCTTTCAACAATTTTTTTCTTATTCTATGTTTGTTGTCTTTCCTCATAGGCAATGTTCTTTCTTGTTAGATGCAGTTCGATCACTTTCTATTGCTTTACAGTTCTATGCCCTATTTCTCCGATTGCCTTCAATTTGTATTGCGACCTGGGATCGGCTTTCTTTAGGTAGTCAATACGCTTAAAGTGAAATCAGTTGATTAACTTTTATTGGTGAATTTTATATAAATTCAATAACTTGGAATTGGAAAACATTTTTTTCATGTTTCTATTTATACAATTGAGAGGATAGTTATTAAAGAAGTGTGCGATTGCATTATTGAAAGGCTTAAGTAGTCGTTTTTTTTATATTTATTTTGAAGGGGAAAATGGCGGGTTTACACTTGTCAGATACCAATGTTGTTCTATGAAGATTGTATATGGATCTGAGGCGACCCTATGGCGGGTTTACACTTGTCAGATACCAATACTGTTCAACGGAGATTGTATATGGTTTTGAGGTAACCTTATTGTGGATTTATACTTGTCAGATACCAATGCTGTTTTACAAGGATTGTTAATATGCTTATTTTTATGTAATTAGTTATTTTATGTATAAATAGAAATCATGTATGTAAGCTGTATTTCATGTTAATATTGCAAGGAAAACCCAGGAAAAACTTGCAATGCTACCTAGATATTGTGGGCATTTGATTTTCATTTGTTATTTCTTTTGTTATTTCTTTTAGTAATGGAATCCATTGTTTACTGAAAGTCAGTTATTTTTATGTAGGGTTATATAAGCAGCTTCTTTGATTTTGCGTTTTTGGTGGTTTTCTTCTTTTTCTTCTTTTCAGGGAGTTTGTGTATTCAGCTCATTCCCTTTCTATTATTTTCTAATTTTATACCCTATTTTACCAAGATTCAGTGAAGGAGGTTAAGCAACCTGTGGCTACCAAGATCCCCCAACACTTAGACATTTGCCGAAATAATGGTTTTCCAGTAAATCCTTTCACACACTTAACATTATTCGAGAATATTGCCCAATCAATTCTTGTAGTTACTTATAATAATCATCATATTTAAGCACAGTTATCTTTTCGTCATTACTTTATCCATCTTGGGATTGGTTGGATGCGTACCTCCATTGATTTCTATTCTGGGCTAGCCTACACATCTCCCTGAAACCTCTACAGCCTACATCTTTTACTATCTGTGTGCAGTAGTCTAATCTAGGTCTGCCTCTCCTTCTCTTTTTTCCTATCTCTGCTTCTAATATATTCCGCACTATTCCCTCATGTCGTAGTATGTGGCCTATCATCCTATCTCTCCTATTTTTTACCGTTTTCCACATATTTCTTTCTTCCCCTACCATTTTTAGTACCTCTTCGTTCTTAACTTTGTCTGTCCATGATATCTTCATCATACGCCTGTAACACCACATTTCAAAGGCTTCTACCTTTTTCTTGTCCGCTTCTCCTACTGTCCAGGCTTCACAGCCGTACAGTGCTGTGCTCCACACATATGTTTTAAGCAATCTTTTCCTTGTTTCTATGTTTGTGGTCTTTGAGCACAGTAGTTGCTTTTTCTTGTTAAATGTCGCACGACCTTGTGCTAATCTTTGTTTTATATCTTTTGTGCTTTTCCCATCTTGCGTTATTTGGCTTCCTAGGTAGCAGAAATCCTTAACCTCTTGTAAGTTCGTGTTACATACTTGTATACTTGTTTTGATTTATTTTCCACACCTTTGCATAGTAGAACTTTAGTTTTAGTTTTGTTAATTTTCATACCGTATCTCTCTGTTACAACCGTTTCCATTTCATTGAGAGCAGCTTTTAACTCTTCCTTGCTAGACGCTAATACCGCTATATCATCTGCAAATCTAAGCATATCAATTTTTGTCCCTGCATAGTAATTCCAAATGTCTTCCTGCATTTGACAGTATTCATTGCCTCTTCTATGTACAAGTTAAAAATCAATGGGGATAGGGCACATCCCTGTCTCACCCCTTTCCTAATGTTTACTTCTCTACGTTCCTGCTCTAATTCTATTACTGCTGTTTGCTCTTTGTATAAGCTATGTACTATTCGTCTATCCCTAATAACTCATTCCAATCTTTTTGAGTATTTTAAACATTTTTTTCCAATTTACATTGTCGAATGCTTTTTCCAGATCTACAAACCCTATATACCTGCTTTCCCCTTTTT
Source organism: Platerodrilus igneus (assembly GCA_036346225.1). NCBI lineage: Eukaryota > Metazoa > Arthropoda > Insecta > Coleoptera > Lycidae > Platerodrilus > Platerodrilus igneus. The sequence goes on from JARFIW010001309.1 coordinate 610,611, forward strand.
CTATTGTTTTCTCCATTATCACTCTCAGAGCTAAAATAGCCTCCCGTGTTCCCCTGTTTCGCCTAAACCCAAATTGGTCTTCTCCTAGTATTTCTTCAGGTCGTTTTTCCATGCGTCTTTGTACAATTCTAGTTAATATTTTTGACACGTGTGCTGTCCAACTTATTGTTCGAAAATTTTCACATCTATCCGCACCTTTCTTTTTGGTATAGTTACTATGATGCTACGTCTTAAATCTTTGGGTATCTCGCCTGTCTCATACATATAGCTTACAAGTTGGAAAAGACGTTCTGTTACTGCTTGTCCAGCGGCTTTTAGAGTTTCTGCTTGCACCTTATCTGTACCCGGCGCCTTACCATTTTTCAGACTCTTTAATGCTAATTCAAATTTATCTCGAAGTATAGGATATCCCAAGTCATCATTTTCAATGTCTGATTCCTGTTCTAATGCAGTTAGTTCCTCTCCTGCATATAAATTCCCTATATTTTCTTGCCATCTACTCACTTTCGCTACGTTTTCTATAATGACGTTTACTTGTGCGTCCCTTATATTTTTGCTATACGGTTTTATATCCTTAAAATTGATTCTAATTAATTTGTATGCTTCGTCTGTCTTTCCTATTTCCATCTTAGTTTGTACTTCTTTGCATTTTTCATTAATCCATTGTTCTTTAGCTTTCCTGCATTTTCGAATAATTTCCCATTTTTTGACTTTGTATCTCTGTTTTCCTGTTTCGTCTGATTTATTTTTGTATTTTCGTCTTTCTTCTATTAAATTCACGATATCCTTTGTTATCCATGGTTTCTTATTTTCTTTTTGTGTATACCCCAAAATATCTCTGGCCGCCATGTCTAGGCTGGATTTAATGTTATTCCATTCTGTTTCTACTTCCTTAGTTTCAGATATTTTCCCGATATCATTCAGCAATTCATTTGACTTTTTTTCGAATCTTACTTGAATATCTTTATCTTTTAGTATCTCTAAGTCCAAGTGCCTTTTTCCGTTCTTTTTTTTCAGATTTTTAAATTTAAGTGCGGCCTTCATAATTACGATGTTGTGGTCAGTATCTATATCTGCTTCTGGGTAGCTTCTACAGTCTTTTACTTGATTCCTAAACCGTTGTCTAACAAGAATGTAATCTATTTGATATCTTCCTATATCTCCTGACATCTTCCACGTATATCGTCTTCTAGCATGATGTTGAAATAATGTGTTTGTGATGATTAAATTGTTCTTGTCGCAAAATTCTACCAGCCTATTTCCCCTGTCGTTTCTCGTGCCTAAACTAAATAAACCTACTACCGCTCCTTCCCTACCCTCACCTACCACAGCATTAAAATCCCCCGTAATTATTAAATTTTCATGTCCTTTTACGTATCTTAATATGTCTTCGATATCTTTGTAGATGGCTTTTACCTCTTCGTCACTATAGCTAGAGGTGGGCATGTATACTTGTATTATTACTGTGTTTACCGGTTTAGATTCTAATCTAACCATGATTACTCTTTCGTTCTTTTGTAAGTAATTTTCTACACAGTATCTTATCTTTTTCCGCATAACTATCCCCACACCCAAATTTCCGTCCTCTGCTCCTTACCCTGAAGTCTCCACTCCAAAAATCCCCCGCCTCTGGCCACCGAACTTCGCTGATTCCTACTATGTCTAGTGATAACCTATTCATTTCGATTTTTATGTTCTCTAGCTTACCTACTTGCTTCATACTTTTAACATTCCACGCTCCGACTCGCAGAATGTTCCCGACTCTTATTTTTAACTTTCCGATCGCATCCTCCAAAGTAGTCCCCTCCCGGAGATCCGAATGAGGGACTATTTTAACTCCGGAATCTTTTACCCCAGAGAATGCCATCATGTTTGTTACAATTTAAGTACGCTGTGTACTTGGGAGATAATGTGGTGGTTTCCCGTTGCCTTCCACATCGCGGTAGTGTGTCTTAGACTGCCATACCGACCTCTATGGTCTCTGCCAATCTAAGTACCGAAAGAGCCGCTGCCCTCTTTCGGGGACCTGTCTTAGTCTGGTTCCTCATTAACGACCCTACTACTTTGGTTGGACCTGTAGTTTGGCTCTTTAGCTCATTAGAACACGCAAGCCATTTCACCTGTTCTAGTAATTTAGAACTTCGGCAAGGTGCAGGTCCATTCGAAATGGCATTGTATAAAAAATTTAAAGACCCATTTAATTATAAACCCTAAGATATACTATTGGATCACATATATCTATTAAAACTATATAATAAAGCATAAGTAGTAAATAAATTATTAATGTCATGTTTGTTATTAATACAGTTGACTTGACGTTCAATATGGTAAGATTCTAGATAAAGTCTCCGTTTGTAACAATCTTCTCGTTCTAAAATTTCAACGTCATCGTAATTAGGAGAGTGGTGGGTTAGGTGGACATGTGAGAATAAAGCGCAACAAGATTTACCAACTTTGGCATCACTACGGTGATGGGTGAGGCAATTACGCAGCCATTGTTGAGTTTGGCCAACATACGAGCTGTAGACAACGTTACTGACTAAAGATTTGGAGTTTTGTCTTTAAGAGGAGTAAACTATGTGTTAATAGATTTTTGATGCTGAGAAAGAATGGAAGTACCAGATATTTTTAAAAAAAAATTAAGTTGAGGAGTGAGGCTTTGGATATACGGAAGCATTCAAAATATGGCGGTATTCTGTTTGTCTGTGGAAATTCGTAAAAAATAGGAGACGTAGGAAGATAGGCCACATATTACGGCATGAGAGAATAGTGCGCAATATATTAGAAGCAGAGATAGGAAAAAAGGGAGTTAAAGGTAGACCTACGTTGGACTACTGTATACAGATATCGCCTTCCGCCACAAAAATAGTTCTCAGCACAAACGCGAAGTAACTTCACACCGTAGTAATTCTATAAATCCTCAACTATTGGAAGAGCACAAAAGATATAAAGCATGCTACATTTAGCAAGAAAAAGCAGCTACTGTAATAAAAGACAACAAACATATAAACAAGAAAGAGATTGCTTAATACATATGTGTGGACCACAGCACTGTACGGCTGTGAAACAGTAAGAGAAACGGACAGGAAAAAGATAAAAGCCTTTTGAAATATGGTGCTACAGACGTATGACGAAGATATCATGGACAGACAAGGTTAAGAACAAAGATGTACCAGAAATGATAAGGAAAAAAGAAGTATGTGAAAAGCGGTAAAATATAGGAGAGGTAGGATGATAAGCCACCATGTGAGAGAAAACCACAAAATTGTCATTAATGATAATGAACTCTACGATGATGTTAAGAAAGTAAACAGGATTGGTCCACAAAAAAATTAAACCAATGGAAAAAAAATAAAATGAAGATTAGTTGGCGTTGTGGAGAAATACACACATATTTTACAGATACGCGTATCCCTAGAGATAAGCTTGAAATTGCTTGTTAAATTTGCTGTGTTCACTAAATACCAATGCTACCGTAGATAAGTATTTGCAACTATTGATTTCTTAAGCAGTAACAAAGTCTGTATTAAATATTAAAACCTTATCGTCAGTGACTGAGGTGAATCTCAAGTATACGTGTGACGAATTTTGTAATGTTTTAAAGAAAAGTATACACTATTAAAAAAATTGCTTCAAAAGATAAGTGTGGTTATAGAAAATTAAAATGACAAATATTTTTCCTTTTTAAAATTTTTTGTAAAGCACATGCATAACCAGCATCCCACCAACCACTGCCATCTCCACCTACCACCACGCCCCACCACCAAAGTCTCATCCTGTGCACTGCTTGTGGGTTTAAAAAATGTGGGCTGGTTAGTCAAATGTTGTCCAAAGATTCCCAATAACGCAATACTTACACGAACCTACTAGTCAAAATTTTTTATATAACTGTATAGCTTTTTCATTAACTTTTACTAACAATTAGTAATAGCCGAATTACTTAATCCTATTTATACTGCAATGGAAGGTTACCAAACATACGTTATTTAAATACGAAGGATCATTCAAGGTATTGATCTATTTTTAAAAGGATATATATTATATATTCTCTGCTGAAAAAGATATGGTAAAAATCTATTGCAATTAGTAAGGTTCTTATAGTTGTTATTTTTTTAATGTTCTATAGCAGTAAAGTTAGATGTGGGTTTTTTAGTGCATTGGATTATATGCAGCGTTTGTGTATAAGCGAAAAGATTTAAAACATATGATTAAGCTAACGAAATACTTTTTAAAAACGTACATATGTCCAAACAATCTAAGAGCAAAATTGGATTATATTTTGATAAAGAATAAAACGTTACAATCTATGTTCTATACAACGATGGCAATATCAGTCACTGCTTTTTTTGTATCCTGTCTGATTAAACAAGATATATTTCTTGGAGTTTGGCACTTACAAGGTCATAAGATTTTGTTTATCGTAGTATTTTTTGCACAGGTTATAACAATTGTAGTTATATTGCAGTTTACGTTTGCTTACGACTGCATTTTTATGACGTGCTGCATAGAGACGATAGTCCAACTTAGAATCTTACAATATATGCTTGAGCAACTAGATGTTTCTTATTGCAAGCAATCACAATCGGAATGGAATAAGAAGTTAAAAAAGTGCATTTGCTATCATTCGTTTCTCTTAAGGTATATATTCCAAATTGTAGCATAAGTTTATACTTTTTTTTTAGATTCTTAAAGTTAATGCAAGAGGTCTATTCTCCTGGAGTGCTAACTAAATTTCTTATGCTAACACCTGTGGTATGTGTCCAGATGTATGCAGCTTTAGAAAGGTGCCTAGTATATTATTCATGAGCTTTAAATTTTCTGCAACTTTTTATGGTCCTCTTAAATAGACCTAGATCCAAAAGTCCAGTCAATGCGCTAAAACGCGAACGCTTTGCCGATTTATTAAGTCTTTTTAGTTTAATTTGTGCATAATAACGTAGAAATACTGGAGGGGTAGGTAATAATTTTATGAATCATAAAAAATACAATATAAATTTTTTAGGATTACGTTCAGAACAATTGCACTTAGGTAGTACTTACGAAACCGGAACTGTGTCGCAAACAAAGACAACCTTTAACAACTTTTTGAAAACGGTGACTGAATTAAACAACGTGTAAAAAAATAAGTGTTTACATACTGCGTTTAAATATTATAGTTCACCTTATTGAGTGCAACTTAAATATTAAGACAAGGTCAGCATTTGAAACAACGGCAGGTATCGGTAAATTAACTAGAAGGATAATAATATGTACTGCAAAAGATAGGTGTTCAAACTTCTTATTAGAAATCGAAGGGGGGATGATAATTAACTAAAAAGAGCCCAAATAATGATAGATTTTATGGCTTCTTAGTAAAGGATTAGCTTGTCGACAAAACACTAATGGCTATGCGAAGCTTCATCTTCTAAACCGGAGTGATAGAATTATTATCATTCAGACAGAAGCCTGGTGGTCTAATAATAAATTCTGTAACTTTTTCAATAGAAAGGACTGTAAATCAAATAGTAATAGATAAATCACGCTGATTCATTTTAATTCAACTTAAAAAGACAAACTTTTACATTCTACAAAAGAACTAAAGTGTCAAAATCAAAACATTGGTAGTTCTCAAAAATCAATGAATGTTGCTTGGCAGCACAAACTGTTACACCTATTAGGGTGCTTGATGCAACTTCAATACATGAGCTTCCTTTTGTTAATGCCAGCTCCTATTTATCAAACCATACTCCTGTCTTGAACGTTTGCGAAACGTTCAACATGGCTTAGAATCCATGAAGTACTAATTGCACACACAAGCACACGGTATATGGGACATACTTGTGAAATTCCACGTTTTAAAAATCCGTTGGGAACTTTAACTGTTATCATGCGTACAATACAGTCTTTTCCTGGATGTGTGTCTATAATTCTTCCAAGTAACCACTTACAAGAAGGTAAATTGTCATTTTTCACTAACACCATTGTGTCTATGCGCAAAGCAGCACAACTACTTGTTCATTTATGGCGCAGTTGCAGTTTTGTCAAATAAAATCTATACCATCGCTTCTAAAAACTTTGGTTTAATTGTTGCAGAACTTAATATCTGGCCAACTGATTTAACTTCACTTTTTCTGCAAAAATTGGATCAGGCACTGTCGTTAGGCACTTACTAAAAAGTGAGAGGTAGCCAGGGACTCAAAATTGTTGGAGTCGGAGGACATTCTATGCAGAGGTCTAGAATTGAGTGTTGTCTCAATTTGCACAAGTAGTGTATAAATCTCTTTTTGTGCTAAAATAAAATCCCTAATTACACGATATAATTAAGATTTAACAACTTTAATATTACTCTTCCACCGTACACAAAATTAGTAGTATTAGGCGGAATAAAATGCCATACAATTTTGTCATTAGCACAAGTACGGACAAATTCATTTACAGAGTTTCTTAAAAAATGTAACAATTCTCTTAATTCTTTGTTAACACACACAGGATGGGATGCATTGTCAGAGTATAAATAAGGTGGCTTTCCTCGACGGCATGAAAATCGTCTGAATGTAGCTAAAAATGCTTCCATCGTTAAACTACTCACCGCTTCTAAGTGAACAGCATTAGTTGAGAAACAAATAAATAAAGCCTCGACCTTTGCGGTTTTTTAATGTAATCGGACACGCATAATCTAATCTAGTAATATTAAATGGGATAGAGACTTTAACTCTATTTTCTGGTAAATCGGCCATTGTAGACATGGCTGTTTCTGGTTTACATCTAAAACATTTTAAACAATTTTTCACCACAGACTTAGCGAGTGAAATACGTGCAGTGGGCCAATAATGTTGACGCACACTGTATAATAGAAGCTGAGAACCTGCATGTTGCAACTTCAGGTGCTTAAGGTCAAAAAGCAAACGAGCAAATGGATGCTTTCCATCTAATACAAGGGGATATTTTTCTTCATAACATAGAGATGAATACTTTAAAACGCCCTCCTAAGCGTAATAATCCATTTTTGTCAAAAAAAGGTGCCAAGGAAGGTAATCTGTTTTTACTGTAGCACCCTTTTAGAACGCAATAATCTTATCTCTTATAAGAATGACTCATCTTGATTTAATTAAATCAATTTATGTCTGATTTTATACAACTCAGAGGCAGTTAATGGACCTAAATCTATCAATCTATTCTTTAAATTGTGAATAAATCAACAATAATAAGCAAACACTCTAATTAACTTGAGAAAACTAGAGAATCTAATGAATAATTCAAAAGTCTCGTTTTCTGAAACTGGAAAAACTCTAGCTTCAATTTTTAATTCGGGAATTTCGTTTAAACGCGTTATCTTAAAAGGGGGAGGCCAATCAGAATCATTTTTTCAAAAATAAAAGACCATTCCACCATAAATCACAACTCAATAGCTCGTTAGGGTATAGTCCTTTTGAAGCTATGTCGGCAGGATTTTACTTAGTGGTCACAGAATTCCATTTCTTGACTTCTATCGAGTCTACAATTTGAGATACCTGATTTGCTACAACTACCCGAAGTGTCATCATTACTTGAGCTAATTAGTAATGATTCACAAAGTTCAAGCCTTGGAATTGTAACAACTTTGAAACGTGCTCCTTTCATTTTGGCACATAACAATTGAACACGCATTTCATTGTTTGAATTGATTGTGTTTACATAAATGGTAGCACTATAAACAGTTTGTTGAATCACTAATGCCATGAAGTTCGTTAATACATGGACTATCACTGACTACAGATTTCGAAATTTTTAAATCATTTAACGCATTTAAACTGTACTGAAAGTTTTGTCACTTCAATCGTACATTTGGTGACACTTCAGTGTCTCATACAAGTTTTAAGAACATAGAGTTTGAATCCTTAATTGAGCCAAAATTACGCATATGCTAATCAGACCAAGGGGATCATAAATCTTAGCAATTGAAGACAGAATAGCTCTTTTTGTAACAACCGAGAATTTGCTATTAAAAGTGACTTCATAGGACAACAAATCTGTTTGACTCAACTATCGAACTCCTAAGGTTTTTATGGTATCATCATGTCCTAAATTGAGAACACTCAAAGAATCAGGATCATCTTGAAACACATTCAAGATAACCTTACTATTCGAAACCCATTTTCTCAAATGAAAAGAGGCCGATTCTAAGATATTGCATATTTCTTTACAAATCAAAATCGCTTCACTTTCATCTACAAATAAATCCACAAATCAAATTATCTACGTAGGAATCTCTATCAATAATCTCAGAAGCCTTAGGAAATATCACTTTATTTTGTAACGCTAATTAATGCATCTAATTGCAGGATTAAGGGCACTCAACGTGCCATAGGTCACTGTATTTAACATAAAAATAGAGAACTCTATTGAAAGACCATCGCTCCAAACAATTCTTTGCAAGTGTCTGTCATTAGAGTGAATTAAAATCTGTCGATACATTTTTACTATATCAGACCCTACAACAAATCGATGTTCTCTAAATCTTAGAGGAATTCCAAAATATCATTCTGAATGGGAGGACTTGCAATATGCCCTAAATCGTTATACTCATTTATGAAGGAACATAAGGTTTTTTAAAATCGATATTTTTTCAAATCGTTTTACTAATCATAACATGCATTTTTCAAGAGCGGAACCTTTCAGCGGAACTCTCTCAATAAATTTACCATCTTCGTCTCGTGACGTGGTACCTTTAAAATAATCTGCAAAAAATTTATAATCCGCTGATAAAAAACGTGCTTTTGTTGGCTCTTCTATGACTCAAAACTTTTGTAAAACGTTTTCAATCGAATGTGTTGCAAAACAACATTGAAGCGTTTGTACTGAATGATAACAAATCCCAGACACTACATACCCAAGTACAGTATTTTGCAAAATCGGAAGGTTCTTTCTTAATAAAATCTTTCTTTCACAAATCAAATTCCAAAATAAGTTTGCACCAATCAAAATATTAACAGTTCTACTAACATTAAAATTGTGGTTAGCAAGTTGAACATTTTGAGGAAATCTACAACCAGATATCTCAAAATCACAAGTTGGCAAATCACCTGTAATCCTTGGTACAGCAAAATACGAAATAATCGAAGGAAACTTGTTAAACATAGATCGAATCTTAATATTGCACCTTTTATTTAAGGTAGACGAAACATTGTTGATCCTTGTTATGCAAATCTTTGCATCGAATCGAGTTTGTTACAAAATTGCTTGGTGATAAAACTCGACTAGCTATCAGAATCTAAAATTGCTAACGCTCTATCACAAACAAAAATCATTTCAGTTGACAATAAAACAGAATCTCTTCTTGAGCTGTAAGACAAAACGAATACCTTTATCTTTGACAGCTCAAACTTCATTATTATTAGTGTTAGAAATAGAACTTTTTGTAGTGGTTACAATAATTGAAAAGTAAGTTCCATCTCCACGCAAATCATTCAAATTTGTTTGCGGCTTTTCTGCTTGACTGTGTAATGACTACTACGTCGTTTATGAAGTATTTACAATTCTTTGGCCTGCACTGCTTATTCATATGGCCAGTGAATAAACAGTTACAACAAAGTTTCAAAATCTTAATCCTTTTCTATCCTTCAGGTATTGATAATCTTAAAAATTGTTCACAATCTTTAATCAAAAGTAACTTTTTACATAAATTGCAACTACCTGCTGTAAAATTGTTGACAGGTAGTCAATAGGTTCTTTAACCATATTGTTTAATTCCAAGATCTCTAAGAAATCAGTACGGTTTTTCAAAAATTCAAGAAATGTAGACAATTGTGGCAATTGATTGTCCCTTTTTAATTGTTCGCATTCCCTGGATGTGACTTTATCCAGTTTCAAGGAAATCGTATAGATAATAACATCCCAAGAATCAGTGGGCACGCATAGAGTTTTTAAAGATCGTAAGTGCTTGATGACGCTGTCAACAAAATTTTTCGGGCCGTCTGCTGACATCTTCTCTTATTCAAGGAATCGGGGTTGAACAGTAATTTCAAAAGATTAGTAACTAACGTCCGTAAATTGACAAATCAACGACAAGTCGTGTCCCAAACTTGGGTATAATTCTCTGACGAAAGGTATAAACTTTAAATAATTTTAAGGGTTTCTGGACCCAAACACGATCGCAAATAATGGAAACGCTGAAGAGTAGAAATAGAATTTTTGTTATTAATTAAGCCATCAAAGATATTCTCAAATTCAATCCATGATAAAATTTCAGAATTAATATGTGGTAGCTTTATGGGTGGAAGCTTAACCGCTTAAAAACTATTTTTCAATATTTTAGAACTGCTAAAAGCTTTACCTGAGCTTTTATTGCTCGAAGTTGTACTTGAATCGGAGCTAGAATCCATTTCAGGCACCCTTACCTTAAAAAATATGCCTTAGCCATAGCTAAATTTTTAGCTGTTTTACTGAATCACATTTTCTAGTTAATTGCTTTAAATCACTGCGATTACTAGCCATTTTTTAATGCGTAACGTAATCTTTTAATCGAACAGTAATAATCAATGCACCAAATTTAGTTGGAACTTATTGCAATTAACACCAAAACTAGAATACTTTGTTCTGGGGCGATTAAACGCAGTATATAGCACTCTATTGCACACTAAAGACAATTGTAATCGTAAATCAAATCAATAGCTCCTCTTTAGTGGTTTATAAATTGTACTACATATGCAAATACAAGCTCTAGATTACTATACCGTTTAATATAACCGTGTAATCAAGTATACAGGTCTAATACTTTAATCGCATATAGAAAAGCTACTCTTCTCTATTGAAATTCATGTAAATTAAAGGATAAATACCTAAATAATTAGAATGAACTCACTTTTGATCTCGTGTGCCGTAGAAGTGCAAAAAGCAGTCATTACAGTATCAAACCTATGTTCTTCATGTTGCAATTAATTCAATAATCACTAATCAATACAGTTCGATGTGACCAAAATGTAACTTCTTCAATAGAATGGACTGTAAATCAAATTGTAATAGATAAATCACGCTATTTCATTTTATTCCAGCATCAAAAAACAAACTTTGCATGCTACAAAAGTGTCAAAATCAAAACATTGATAGTTCTCAAAAATCAATAAATGTTGCTTGCCAGCGCAAACTGTAACAACCATTAGGGTGCGTGATGCAACTTCAATTACGTGAGCTTCCTTTTATTTATGTCAGCTCCTAATTATTAACCAAATTTAATATTCAAAAAATTACACCCTCATGTTTGAATATGAGTACGTTACGCAACTCTTACTATGTGAATTTAGATTTAGACTTGCAACTGATTGATAGTGCTTTATGGCCAACTTGACAACTTCGGTCATTTAAAGAGTTACGAGGCCGTTAAACACCATCTAAATGTTAATAGTTACACGATTTATTGAAGTTGAACGTGCGTGTAGCTTTTTTAACTGAATACCTGGGCACATGAAGGGCGATTTTGTATTTATTTGAAAATGTAAAATAAGAAACAATTGGGAGTTGGGTATTTTATACTGTATAATTTGAGTAAGGACCACTACACTTCCGGACACGTCCGCGATAATTTACCCAGAGAAATTACCTACTTCATATAAATCTGACTTCAAAATTAATTGACTGTTAAACATAATATATTAGCTATCACTTGAGTTAGTATTTAAATCATGGTGCCCATCGCGTTGACTTTAGGGTGTCTCAGATCAACATGACACTAGCAAAAAGTAAAAAGGGTGGCATCCGTAATACCGGATAATAGCAGCCGCCGGCTCTGCTTACCGGTGTGACCTAAAGGGTCGACTTAAAACGTTTTAAATCAAGCAAAATTAGTATTTACTAATGAATTCGAACTTTTAAGCATACGCCAAATTAATTAGTAGCTTATCCAGCCACTTATTCCTACTGTATAAATTTACAATATCGGCTTCCCCAATCAAAGTAATTTATTCTAACTTCAGCCTAAAGGTATTTTATACCACACATTCACACGCACACTCTCACATATACATACACGCACTTCTCTAGCTTAGTGGGTAAAGTTCCTAAAATAATCACTTAAGCCTATAAAGATAATGCCGTTGTGTAAGACTTTTTGCAAAGCGTTTATTTTAAGCAAGAATCATAAATTTATAAATGCAATTTATAGTGTCTTATTTCGTTCACGTTTACACCTATTTATTAATGTGAAAAATGTATTTTTGTAGATCTTTTTTTCATTTATTTGGTAAGACAGTCTTTTCAATTTAATCATTTTTTGCTAATTTATGTCATGATTTTTCAGTAAAAGAGCTGTTGAAAGATTTCAACATGGACAAACTTGTATAAGTATATTATCAGTGTTTGCATTTTACAGTATCCCTTCTGACCATGTTCTAGATGAAGTAAGCGGTTCATTATGCAAATGTGATTGGTATTATTTTAATTTTTAGGCAGCCGCCGTGGGGCGTGCAATATATAGCTCAAAGTGGTATGGCAACTACTTTCCAAATATACGAAATTCAATAGGACTTGTAGTTCAAATGTCAAATAACAAATGCGCATTTAAAGCAGGAGGATTATTTGAAGTTAACTTACCGTCTCTTATTTCAGTAAGTTTCTAGCATTACCTACAATTTGTGTCAAATAAAAGGTACGTCTTGGTAGAACAGAAAATTTTCTTGTATTTACTATTAGAATACTTGGAACTTCATTATATAAAAGCAATTGTCAAAACATAATTGTTTTATGTAGCTTCGAATAGAGAGAAGTATAGTACAGACTTTTTGTCGTCTAAGAATTACTATTCAAACTAGCGAACAACAAACAACAGTCACGATTCACAACTACAAAAAGTTATTCATAGAGCACGACTATAGCAGTATTAGCATCTAGCAAAGAAGAGTAAAAAGTTGCACTTAATGAAATGGAAACAGTTCTACCGGAGAGATATGGAATGAAAATTAACAAAAATAAAACTAAGTATTAGTATGCAAGAAAGGAGAAAATAAATCAAAAACAAGAATACAAATAGGTATCGAGAAATTACAAGAGGTTAAGGATTTCTGCTACCTAGGAAGCCAAATAACACAAGATGGGAAAGGCACAAAAGATATAAAACAAAGATTAGCACAAGATCGTCGTGCTACATTTAACAAGATAAAGCAACCACTGTGTTTAATGACATCAAACATAGAAACAAGGAAAAGATTGCTTAAAATACATGTATGGAGCACAGCACTGTATGGCTGTGAAGCCTGGACAGTAGGAGAAGCAGACAAGAATCTTTGAAATGTGGTGCTACAAACGTACGATGAAGATACCATGGACAGACAAAGCTAATAACAAATAGGTTGTAGAAATAGTAAAGAAATGAAGGTATATGTGGAAAACGAAAAAAATAAGAGAAATAGAAGGACAGGATACGTTCAAAGGCATTTCTGGTGAATAGTACAGGATTTATTACAAACAGCGATAGGACAAGAGTGGTAGAGGTAGATCGAGATCAGACTTTCGCACACAGATAGTGATAGATGCAGGCCGTACAAAATTCAGGGAAATGTGTAGGTCGGTGCAGACTAGGAAACAATAAGGGTACACGTCCAACCAGTTCTAGAACTGAAGACCTAATGATGATGAGAGCACGATTAAACGAATACAATAGGAAAACACACGCATATTCCTGTAGCTTTTAAAATGATAAAAAAGACCTTGTCGTAGAATAGAAACAGGATGTTATTCAAATCGAGCATCTGTAACACGAAGAATATATTGATGATGTTAAAATAAATGTTGATTTATTTATTTATTTATTTATTCATTTCGTTTTGTTTTAGATACTGAAGCTGTCTTGGTCCGCATGCACGTTGATGAGAAGACTAAGACACAGCCATTAACATTGTTCAAACCACTGAAGTTGTTATAACGGATACCAATTTTTTGTGTCGTAGTTACTAAGAATTAACACACTTCTTATTGTAACTTTATTTTACTGCCATATTAAAGCAATCAAAATACGTACAGCAGTTTTCTTTAAATACTTGTGACACGTTAATAAGGTGCTTTCGACGGGGTTCTTTATAAAATGGTAATAACTATTTTTATGATACTGTGACAACCTTTTTACTTAACCAAAAACGAAATAAAAGAAAGTAGGATTGGGACCCTTTTTAAAGGAACTTATAATTAATTAATTAATTTGCTTATCAAACACACTAAATTTTATGCTGATATTTATCAATGGGTTCTATATGTTATTCAATGTTAAGTTTTAGAATTGAAACTAATTATTTATGTGTGTGATATATATATGTATGTGTGTGTGTGTGTGTGTGTGTGTGTGTGTGTGTGTGTGTGTGTGTGTGTGTGTGTGTGTGTGTGTGTGTGTGTGTGTGTGTGTGTGTGTGTGTGTGTGTGTGTGTGTGTGTGTCATATATATATATATATATATTATATATATATATATACACTTCTTTGTAGTTTTAGGTCTGCTGGATTTAAATGAATACTCTTTTATGGCCTAAATTTTCATATATTTTTATGCTTGATCACAGGCTACAAAGTGAGGATGGTTAAAATTGACATCAGTGTTTGGAAGGAGTTAAAATTTCTTATAGAATAAATATTTATGTAAATAATTTACATAAATATTTATTCTATAAGAAATTTAACTCCTTCCAAACACTGATGTCATTTTTAACCATCCTCACTTTGTAGCCTGTGATCACATAAAAATATATGCGAAAATTTAGGCCATAAAAAGAGTATTCATTTAAATCGAGCAGACCTAAAAACCTACAAAAGAAGTGTTATTCCTGCAAGGTCACTAAGCATTATAGTATATATATATATATATATATATATATATATATATATATATATATTACTCATATTTAGACCAGGGTAGAAAATTAAATAATCACATCAAATAATTTTAATCACCGTGTAGAAGCTTTGGGAAAAGGTACGCGCTATTAAAAACCGTGGAGAATAAAAATTCATTCGTTTCATTAAAATAAGAGATTTAAATTATTTACAAGACGCTTTATATAAAAGAAGCAGTATTAAAATGCTCCACGTGTAATATAATTATTCCGAGTAAAGAAACAAATGGAAATTACGTGCAAAATTTATATTAATTAACTCAATTTTAAGTAACCGGCATTAAACAAAACGTACAGATAATAATTAATATTTGATTAGGAGTCACTAAAAATTAAAGGGTATTATTTTAATTGGAGTTAATGGAACCATTATTAATAATATAATAAGCATAAAAGCTTGTGAAAACCCAATAATAGTCAAATCGTAGAAGGGTTATTTAAAATGTTACGTTTGAACACACCTGCGTATTTTTAAAAGGCAATTTCAGTTTAATTTGTTTAGATAAACATGTCGATTCTACGGATATTGGAAACGGTCGGATGCTTTAGCACGAAATACAAAACAGGGTTTATTTAAAAAGCTCGTTCTGCGTAAATTTTGCAGATAACGAATGGTTACAGAGAATCTTGAAGAAACCGTCGTTTAATATTCACGGGAAGGCTAGATACGGGATTATTTAACCCAGATAAGAACACACGTGGACTGAAAATAATCGATAATAAAGAATATCAATTTGCACCAATAAGAACAGGTTAGATAGAGACAGATAATATGCACAAGACCAAGACACATATAGTAAAAGGCGTGAGTGGAGCAACGTCACTAGGTTGCGATTGGTTGAAAATAAAAGGCAAACTTGAGAGGTAAAAATAACACTTCTATATAAAAATTAATTAGTTATTTCCAGACGTTGCGAGCCGTGTCAAAATTTCTGAGATTTAATTGGTGCGAGTGCGAATTTAATAAAAACCGACGCACAGGCGGGCGAGATGGGAACATAGTACACGAAATTCTAGAAACTGGCCGTTTTGGGGACAAGACCGACAGACAGGCTAACCACTATTTAAACCCGTGTTGATAGGAGTGGGGCTCTCGTAGATTTTCGACTTGATTCAATGCGTTAAACAGTGCTTTTTAGTTTTCCGATTTTGATTAAATAATTTAAACAGTTTGCTCGTATATTTTGGTGATTTAAAACAGTTTGTTCTTTACGTGCTACAATGAATGTAATTTAGTGCACTTAGAAAAGAAGATACAAGGTAATAAAGTTTAGTATCACTGTACCAATTAGTCAAATTTGCAACGATAAATGAATACACAAAAGTAGGCAGTTTTGGCGTATATTTGTGAAAGAAGTATGAATTTCTTTGCTATTTTTCGGGGGTGTTAATAATTAAATGATTCGTAAACGTGTCTGGATCCACAAAACAAGCTTCTGATGTACACAGATGAGTTCCGGAAAAGCACTGAAACAACTTTAGATGAATGGTGGTGTAGAGAAAATGTTTAAAAGCGACCAGTAATCCGAGGACGTGAACATAACCCAGTTGGATTGGTGTGATTAACAGAGGACGATGTACATTGGAGCCCGAGTGCATTAACCTTCAGGTAACTTATGCTTTGTTGTTCGATTTTTGATGTTTGGTGTGTGTCGAATAACTTTATAATTTATTTACTTAAAATGGACAGTAGTGAAATTGTACTAACAACAAATTTTTAATTTTAAGGTGACATTTTCTTGTTTAAGTAGAAAGGGGTATTTAGTATTTATGTTCTGGATTATGATGAAAATTTGGGTATGTTTTGAGCTCAATTAGACGAACCTGGTTAATTAACGTAAAGGGTGGAAGATGCTCCTTTGTACTCAGACTCAGGTCTGCATATATTGTTATAGTAATTAGTAGGCATCCTACAAGGACTTTAATTCTGGATGCACATTAAAATGATAACAGATTTAATCTTGAGATTTTCTGATACTGAAATTTATGCTGAATTTTAATTTTGAAATTTTAATGTATTGTGAATATTGATGTAAATAGAGTTAACGTTGATGTTTGTGGTAGGAATGTGTTTGTTTTTTTTATGAATGAGGATGAAGGTTTAACTAGGTGAGCAGCCGAGGCGGAAAAGAGTAAAGAGGCGAGTAATAGAAGAAAATGACGGACTAGTTAAGTTAATAGCTTTTTGTAGGTTTCACAGCATTCTTGACGCCCAATCTGTGGGGCTCGATTCGAAAAGCGTAGTTCCCGGATTTTGGTGGAATCACAGCAATATATATATATATATATATATATATATATATATATATATATATATATATATGTTACCCATAATGTGCGAAAATCAGTTAATCTTCGATTCAACTAGGTAATCTGCAGGTAATCTGAGCAGATGCGTTAGAGTGCACAATCGTTGCCTTGTTTCCACATTACCTAGGCAATCTGTAGATTACCTAGGTAGTCTACAGATTACCAGCCGATCTCTAGTTAATGTGCAAAAATGTAATAAAATATGCCTTACTGGTTCAGATAGAGTGAGGCCCACCGCCGCTATAATAATAATAGGAATATTTTCTTGGTTAAACAAAACAGAAATATTCTACATTTGATGTTTATTTATCGAAGCACAATTTTAGACAGCTGGTCATACCAAACGTCTGAAAAAGAATTACCTACAAATTGACGTAACATAAAAAATAGGTAATTAGTTTATATTGTTTGTAGCGTACTGTATTAATGCAATCTATATCCGTAAGCACTGATATCGCTTCGAGTTACAAAGTATGTGGTTTCGATTTGAAACATACGTACGGCAGATTGTTTGATAACATATCGGCACTTAAAATAGTGAGAAAAAAAGTTATAGAATTATTTAAGTAAAATTTTAGCTAATTACAATAAAGCTTAAAACACCTAAAAAAGAAATTATTTACTTGTACAATCTAAGGACAGATGACACTTTGAATTACACATTAGTTTGTTATTACAACATACGCACTTCTTTGTAGCGTATTTAGTTTTATATCCACACTTCTTAAAACCTTGACAAGAACCAAGAGACTGGCTTGTTGCAGTAGTGCGTTAGGAACATCATTTTTTGAAATAAATTATTCTTTACAAACACTGAATTGGGATCTAGTGTACAAC
This sequence comes from Platerodrilus igneus, assembly GCA_036346225.1. Lineage (NCBI taxonomy): Eukaryota > Metazoa > Arthropoda > Insecta > Coleoptera > Lycidae > Platerodrilus > Platerodrilus igneus. Next base: position 628,586 of record JARFIW010001309.1, read on the forward strand.
TGTTTTAGAACACCAGTTCTAGTGCCAAGTTTGTAGAATCCGTCGTTTGTTTTACTAAGAACTACAGCTAGAACTGAATGAGCATCAGTTTTTGCTCGATTCACATCTAGAATCTTTACTCTTACTGTCCTTAGCAGCTAGGTGATTGGCGTCAGACACTGCTAGCATATTTTTTTTCGTTTGTATTTCCAGGCCTTCTTTGGCTTTTATTTGTTGAATGTTTTGATCAAGATGATTTTTACAGATTCTGCACAGTAAGTTCTTGCTTAAACCTTCTTCTAAGCCATCGGTTTCACCACAGATGGCATGCAGAGTCATATTACATTTATAACAACTATGTACGCCTGATGTTATTTTGGAGCAAACACTGCAAAGTAGAGTTTCATCTGCCGTTAATTGGTGTGAGGAGGGTCAGTTCTATCTCCTTCTTGAATCTGTGATCTAGGGATATAAGTGGATGTATTGTCAAAGCGCTTTGTTGCTGCCACTTGTTGTGTAGCACTGAGTTCTAACGTTGAGCGATTATGAATGATATAATCGAAATATATCGATTATGGCTGAATAATCGACTATTCGATTATGCTTTCGAGATATCATTCGTTAAAAATCATTCGAATAATTTTACATATCAAACATTTGCTGTATACAGCTGTATTCATAATCGACCTTTCGCACTCATATTTCAATATCACGATTTAAAATTCAAACTCGGTTGTACACTACAACAATTATTCATCTCATAGCTTTCTGCCTAATACAATTGCCAACGCATTTGTTTCAGTTACATATTAACTTGCTTCTTCTCGCTAATCTACAATCAATTTAAGTAGACAATAATTGCCCATTTAGTATTAGAGAATGCAGTTCTCACATTAAACAAATACCATATTAATCGCAATTTTATGACTCGTAGGCGCTGAGTACGGAGAGGCTCCGGGGCTCGAGCCCCAGGATATTATAAGGGGGCCCCCTAAATAATTTTTATATAACTGAGCAAAAAAGGAGCTTAATAGCGAAGCAAAGACTGGTGTTCATGTCATTATGAGTCATACTTAGAGTAAAAAAGTTTACGGTTTACGGCGCATCGGAATTCAGGTTCAAAACACAACTTAATTAATTTAGACGTACAATCATTTGAGTGGGCGAAAGTTGTAATAGTATGATAAATCCAGAAACCTTCTGCTGCGCCAACTTCCATGTCTTTCGAGGTTGGCTGATGGCTATTCTTGAAAGAATTTAACACTTATGAACTTGACGGTGCCGCACGATCTAAATTTTATGTTTTTCCGACTTCAAATGTTGTTCAAATAAGTATATTTAATGCTGTAATTATAGGGTTAATTTAGGGGTAGGTTAAGTCATTGGGGTCGTAGAATAAGCAAGGGAAACGACCAAGTAACAAAAACTTATAATTATAGATATTAGAAGAGTAAATAGGTTATTATAAAAATTATTAGTTGCGAGCACACTGTATATAGCAGTACACACAATTAAAACACATATCTAAGAGTAGCCACTAGCGAAGATTAGAATTTAAAAAGGTAACGTAACGCATTAAAATTAAATCAGTGAAAAACCTGCATTAATTGGCTAGATAAACATTCATAAAGTGTGTTAAGATGTTAAACGCACGCAGAAATTATGCATTATTTAAAAGCGTACGTGATCTAAGAGAATCACAGTTGTTCGAAAATCCAATTTATTCGAGAAATAAACAAACACCAAGTTTATTTGATTTAGATTAGAATAAGGCCAACAAACAAGACTACGTGATCAATATGTACAAAAATTCCTGGGATTCCTGAAGTAGATATAAGGTATAACATTTGAATTACGTGACTTGGAGCACCGCGTCATGCAATTAAAATACATACAATTGGTAAATTTCCCAAAATAACAAGTGATAATATGCTTGACCTCGCCTACCATGTGAAGCCAGCGAATCACAAACAAAAATGGGACGATCCGATAAATATCTTGAGAATTGAATATCGAGTTAGTATGCTTTAAAACTTGGCAGTTACTATACTTAAAAGTGCCAAATATTTACGTGAATGATAAATATTTGTTAACAGTGAAATTCTAGAGTGTATATTTGTGAAAATTGTGCCGTACTTCTGAGACGTAAGTAAATAAGATTTAGGAAATTATAACATTTCTAATAATAAATAAAACAGGGCTCTGAATTCCTATCTAAATGTCGATCTGAATTCCTATCTGAATGTCCATCTGAATGACAATCTGAAATACGATCTAAATTACAATCTTGAATTACAATTAAAATAATGTTACGATTCCTGTAGAACTTTAAATTGTGAGCCATTACGATCAAAAATACAATTTTGGAGAATGCTGCCTATACAAGCAAATTGATGGTAAATTTGCGGAAATGAAAATCTTTCATTGGAACAAACGCACTAATAACTGTTTTATCTCAATCATAATTTAAAGTGTAAAAGCCGACAAATTGGGGGTTTCTTGCGTAAATTTTATGAAAAGTTATAGACAGCTTGATACGTTTCAATAAGTCTTTAAAGATAATAAAAAATCTCGTTTTGCTGGCTTGATTTTCTAATAATTTGACAGATGTATATGATTTAAAAAGGGAGAAAATATTTAAAAGGGTTGTAAATATTCAATCATTATACTGTGTATTATAGAAGTGCTTTATTTAATTGAATCAGCTAGTCCGAGGCAAATGAAAATTATAAATTAACAATTTCACATGTGTTTGAGTGGTATAAGGGGCTGAGAGATTATCACAGCAATATATATATATATATATATATATAGAAATAAAAATTAGAACTCCAGTTTAACTTCATAATGATTGCAATTTGCTTTAATAAAACATTTTAACGGAAACAAACACTTCAAAGTAAATATATATATATATATATATATGAAATATATGAAATCTACAGGTTAAACAACATGCATAACAACATCGGCATAAAATTACTACGCTTTGGTTTTTATATAGACTGTAAATAATTTTTCTATCTTTATGAGAGATTCCTATATTTTGCAAAACCCTGAACATAACAATCCAATTAACCCTATCAAATGCTTTTTCTAATCTACAAACGCGAAATGAGTCTTTTTATTTTTTTGTAACCTTTTTTCGATAATTACCCTAATCATTAGTATCGGTTCTCTAGTCCCTCGGTCTTTACGAAAACGGTATTGGTCTTCGCCTAAATAATTCTCAGTCAAAGCTTCTACTCTATTTTTAATTATTATTGTTAGTATTTTGGAAGCATGAGAAGTTAAACTAATCGTTCTAAAATTCTCACACCTATCAGCTCCTGACTTTTTTGGGATTGGGATAATAATATTTTTTTCGAAATCTATTAGAACCTCACCAGTGTCATATATTACATTTACTAGTTCATATAATCTGTCCAAAGTTTTCTGACTTGAATATTTTATTAATTCTGCGGGAATATCGTCTATCCCTGGCGCTTTATTTAGTTTAAGATTCCGAACAGCTCTATCAAATTCCTCTCTTAATATTGAGAACCCTATTTCTACATCCTCTTCTTGGTCGTTCTCTAACTCATCCATATCCTCTCCCTTATATAAATCTTCTAAATATCTTTTCCATCTATCTGCTATCTCAACTTTATTTATTAGAAGCTCATTATTCTCGTCTCTAATACCATTATATTTTTTCCTATCTTCCCCAAAAAACTTTTTAACTGCCCTGTAAGCCCGGTCTGTCTTACCTACTCTCAAATCATCTTGTATTCCCTTACAATTCTCCTCCATCCATTTATATCCGAAACGATCGTCACAACGTTATTTACAAATACAATTTTTCAATGATTAAAAATTTTCAAAAGCTCTAAAGATATCTGGGCTCTAGTTTGGCTGTCTTTTACTTTATTTGTACTCAAAGTCCTGCATTGTAGCTGTGTATCGTCTATGTAGATTTAATTTCTTAACTAAAATTATATTTGGTTTCAATTTAATGTTCTTACCTATAAAATGAGTAGTAACTGTAATGCAATGTCTGTTATTGTCCGAAGTCCATAATTCTGTTGTCACCCCAAGATACTTAACCTGTGATAATCTTTGGCGTAATTTATTTACCTCGTATTTATAATGGCTGGAAATTAATTTTGTAGTTAAAATTTTTCGGGATGGAATTTGATAGAAAGTATTGCGTTTTTTAATGAACTCCCGAAAACCTTTGTCCTCAACAATCCGCAGCGATTGATAACCGAATACAACCATTTTAATTAAAGGAACGGTTAAATCTTCAATTTGCTTATCTGATAAGCTTGCTTTTGTTCTGGAGGATCCAAACAAACGCAATTGTTTGGTGCCTTTTTGGATTGTGTGCGATATAATGGGTTCTGTTCTTACATTTGCTAAACAACCTTGCACCACTGCACAACCCGAAGCCGATGGTACAATAAACGGTGATCTTTCAAAACCGCAATTTTCTGTGCCAGAAGTTGGCAAAGCGGCCATATCGTCTTCTTCATTACTCTCCAACTCTTTTGTAGGAGGCGCTAATAAACAGCTAGAGTGAATTCTTTTAAAATGCTCCTTAAGATCGGTAGTATCTTTAAAATATACAAACTCCTTTTTACACAAACTACACGCTACATATGTATTCTCTTTAGTAAGACTGAGGAAATCCCACACTACTGAACGTTTTTGTCTAGACATAATTTCAAATCGTATTACAATACACACTCGTACGAATCGGGTGGTATGCGAGAAACTGGTCGTGTTTACAAGACAGTTAATTACTGACAGGCAGAACAGAATTAGAATAAATTACATTGTCCACCCAGTTCTATAGTCATGACATTGACAGACAATCACAGGATATGTGCCCTTTGGCTAGAAATAAAAATTAGAACTCCAGTTTAACTTCATAATGATTGCAATTTGCTTTAATAAAACATTTTAACGGAAACAAACACTTCAAAGTAAATATATATATATATATATATATATATATATATTGCTGTGAAACCTCTTGAATCACCTGGTCCGTTGATTTTCTTCTGTTAATCGCCTCGGCTGCTCCTCTAGATAGCTTTCATCCTCATACATAAAAAACAAACACATTCCTACCACAAACATCAACGTTAACTCTATTTACATCAATATTCAGAATACATTAAATTTTCAAATTAAATTTCAGCATAAAATTCAGTTTTCAAAAAAATTTCAAGATTAATTTTATTATCATTTTAATGTGCATCCAGAATTAAAGTCCTTGTTGGATGCCTACTAATTAATATAACAATATAAGCAGACCGGAGTCTGAGTATAAAGGGAGCATCTACCACCCCTTTACGTTAATTAACCAGGTTTGTCAAAGACATACCCAAATTTTCATCATATTCCCGAACATCAAAACAAAATACCCCTTTTTACTTAAACAAGCAAATTTCATCTTAAAATTAAACTTTTATGGTTAAAACAATTTCACTAATGTCCATTTAAAGTAAATCAATTATAAAGTCATTCAATACACACAAAAATGTCAAACAAAATAGTATAATTTACCTGAAGGTTACTGTCCTCGTAGCTTCAAAGTATCGTTTCTTTAGTTAATCACACCATTCAACAGGATTATATTTACGGCTTCTGATTCTCTACGCTTTTAAAGTTTTCTCCATCACCATCCATTCAAAGTCGTTTCTGGGCCTTTCCGGAACTCATCTGTGTTTATCTGACCCTTGTTTCATGGATCCAGACACGTATTTGAACCATTTAATTATTAACACCCCCGAAAAATAGCAAAGAATTTATGCTTCTGTCACCAATATACGCCAAAACTGCCTACTTTTGTGTATACATTCGTCGTTGTAAATTTTGCTAATTGGTACAGTGAAACTAAATTTTATTACCTTGTATCTCAGTGCACTGAAGTACATTCATGTTAGCACGTAAATAACAAGCTATTTTGACTCACTAAAATATACTAGCAAACTTTAAATTATTTAATCAAACTAAAATGCACGGTTTAACATCTTCAATCAAGTCGCGTATGTACGAGCTTTTAACGCATCGAATCGTCAAAAGTCTAAGAGTCTAAGAGAATTTGTTTACATTCATCTCGGTATATATAGCAAAAAGCCTGTCTGTCGGTCGAGTCTCTAAAACGGCCAGTTTCTAGAATTTCTCATGCTCTGTTCCCAGTCTGTCGCCCGCACGTCGATTTTTACGAATTTTCACTCGCCCCATTCAAATCTCAGAAAATTTCCACACGGCACGCAAGCATGTCCGAGAAAAACTAATTGATTTTGTACAGAAATTGTTGTTTCTACCTCTGATATTTGCATTCTATTTTCAACCAATTGTGACCCTCGTGACGTTGTTTAAATCACGCCTTTCACTATATGTGTCTTTGCTTGACGCATTTTCTCTTTCCTTTTCTAACCTGTTCGTATTGGTGCAACTTGACACTCTTCATTATCGATTATTTCAGTCCACGCGGACTGTTATCTGGGTTTAATAAACCCGTATCGCACATTCTCGTGAATACTAAGCACCGGTTTCTCCAAGATTCTTTGTAAACATTAATTATCTGCAAACTTTTCGCCGTATTTGACATTTAAACTACGCAGGTGTTCAAAATAATATTAATTCTCAGAGCTTTATTCCGTGGTATTTTAATCTTGGGTTTTTACAAGTTTCTATAGGTATTATATGTTATTAACGGTTTAATTAACTCCAATTAAATTGATTTCTATCCTTTCATTTTTAGCGAATACAACTTAAATATTAATTATTATAGGTACACTTTGTTTTACTACCGGTTACTTAAATAGAGTTAATTAAGATAAATTTTGCACGTAATTTCTCTTTGTTTAGGAATAATTACGTTACACGCAGAGCTTTTCAATACTGCTTCTTTTGATATAAAGCGTCTTATAAATAATTTAAATTTCTTATTTTTACTGAAACAACCGAGTTTATTTATGCTTCATGGTTTTAATAAAGCGTATTATTTAATGAAATTCCTTATACACGGTGATTAAAATTATTTGATGTGATTATTTAATTTTCTACCCTGGTCTAAATATGAGTAATATATATATATATATATATATATATATATATATATATATATTGCTATGATAGTGGGTTATTTAGGGGTATATTGGGTCGGCGTCGCCGTGGATCAATGTAGTAAGCGTAAGACTACGGATTCCTAGGTCCTGGGTTCAAATCCCGACACGGCCGACTGCTTGAAAAGTGACAAGTGAGCATTTTTCACAAAAATTACGCCTTCGTTCGGATGAGAGGTTAAATGGAGGTCCCGTGTGTGAGTGTTGTCACGCACGTTAAAGATCCGTACCTTTCCTGAAACGGCAAGGGTTCGGCAAAATTCTAAATTTTCAGGCAACAAAAAACTCGCCTCCTGGCCAATGTAGTACCTTCTGGTGAAGCATTGGAAATATAAATGCACGGTATATTGGGTCATAATGTTTACTCAATACGTGTAAATAGTACTAGGAGTTAGAAAACCGCATTTATTTAGCATTAAAAATATGTAATTTGTATATTATGCAAAGAGCAAACATTTAACACCCTGGTTAAGAATCGCAATTAACTTTAACTAATGCCGAGTAGCATATCATTCAACAATACACACTCATTCAGCAAAAGAAATAACTTTACACGCAAAGAAAATTGTCCAAAAACCAAAAATATTCATAGATTGTAACATTAATACTCGTGAAATGCAGTAAAAACCTATAAAAATCATAATACAATTCACATTAAACAAGTGATAATGAAAGCAGATAACATAGTGTCCTGATAAGAAATGCATTTTTCAAAATAAATACGCTTTGGAAACGCAAAAATCTAAACAGAAATATGTTAATCTACGTCACTTTGCCTACGTGATTTTCTACATAAAGTTAATGCAGATCCCAAAAGTATTATTTTGACAAACGACGCCATAGTGAAATTACGTGCCAAAGCGAATTAGAAATTCCTGTAACAACATCAAAAATAGACGCATAAATTAAATACAAACCAGAAACATACGAGTACCAACGTGATCAATGGACCGTTCCAAAAAAGCAATATCAGTGATAAACCTGTAAAAACCCACAAATATCCAAAACAACTGATGGTTGGTTGGTCATACACTTGAAACAACAGCTCAGATAAACCAATGAATTTAAATGGAGCGTAAGCTAAATAATGTGGCAGGTTTGATAAGCTGACAGTCTTAGTTTAAACCACGTACAAGCTGCATCACTGATACTTAAGAATTTACGTGACGATTAAATATACAAATTAAACAATGAAAATTTTGCGAAAAGTGATGTTATAAAATATTTTGAATTAATATAGCGAAAACATAAGAGACAAGGCTTGACCGTTTGCTAGAAAACGTAAGTAGAAATTTATTAATTAATTTAGCTAAAATATTTATAACTCGGGGCTCTAAGTAAAGATCATCTACTAATGATTCTAAGAATCAATCGAAGTATAACTCTACAAAGAAATCTAAAGATAAATCTAAGGACATTACGACGTTATGAAAAGTTAAGGCAGACCACATTCAACGGGTTAGGACTTGGAGACTAAACAACTCAACTAAAAGCAATATGGGGGTACTGATTCACGGCACGCAGCTGAAAGACGATCAAAGAAAAATACAGGTAAGAACTATCTTGCATAAGACATTATTTACTATTTATTATAATTGAACATTGATTATACTAAGGCGTTATTTTCTATTTAGTATATATGAACATATTTTAAACTTGAATAATTTATGTAAGGAGTCAAAAAAAAAATTATGTTGATAAGTGCAAAAATTTCGTAAACGAGGAAAAATGTTGAACGTTCCGAAAAATTTCTAGTAGAGTACAACGTCCTTTTGCTGGCTTTAAAATAAGAAAAGGGAGCTTTAAATTTTGGAAATAAATAATTTAAATTTTATTATCATCTAATTCAAGTGCTAATTTTAACATACAGTCAAACAGATTAATCTGTGAAGTGTAAATCATTCTTCTTTTCTCATTATACAAATATTAATCGACTTCGTTTTATCATTCAAAGCAGTTAAAGTTTTAGGGAAAAGGAGTAAACTATTTAATTATTGTAACGTTGAGCACTCTGTGTGAATTAAACTGGGCTAGCCGAGGCAGATTTATAATTTCAGGAAATCAGAATACACAAAGCGGTGGTAGTTAGAAGAAGAGTATTGGAATAATTACATCGACGTACAGCGTTATCATAACCATGTATATATATATATATATATATATATATATTGCTGTGATAAGGGGTTGCTTAAGGGTGCACATTATAGTAAAGGTCGTTCGGGAATGAGTAATTAGAATAGTCAGCAGAAAACTACACTTATTTAAGGAAATAATTAAGAAATAGACATAGTTTGTAAATAGTAAGTAGTCAACACCCTGTATATAGAGTAGAGATAGTTTTGGGCGACGCAGGTAAACATAGGAAGACGCATAGTTGGCGTAGGAATGAGAAGTACATGTATTAAGTAGATAGTAAATATTAAATACCCTGTAGATAAAGTTTAGTTAATTTAGGTAAAACAAATAAGGATATTTTTCAGTGGAAGCACGCGTATATTATAAAGTGTAATTAGACACGCATTAAGAAGAAGAGTTCCAGACTATTAAATTAATACGGATATAGAAATAGAGTTTCAGGTAGTTAATATAAATGCGTACAAAGATCTAACCATATTGATAAGAGAAATGATTAAAAATTGCGTGAATCGCATGTAAACATGAAAATTTAAAGTCGAGTTGCATCAGTTGTTTACGGAAAGGCAAGTAATCTATCAAAATACAGCATGTTGACAATGTAAGACAGATGCGGGCAGGTTGTGATTATGGGAAAACGTAGAGCATTGCATCAGAAACTGCTCAATATGTACATATTTGATTGGTCAGAGACAAGCGACGAGTTCTAGACCAAACCCACGGATGGAGTGGGAATTCGAGGTTATATTAGCAAACACCTTGATAAGAAAGTCAGTTTTAAACTCAATGAAGGCCGAAGTGCATTGCCATTAAATAAAGTAATACGTAACAAGTATAAAAGTCAAATAAAATGAGTGCTAATATGAAGATTATAATTGCTGTTTAAACGTAAGTACGTTTTTAATGAATTTATTGTAAACTAAGACATAAAAATAATAGGGTTTTGAGGTCTGAGGGAAATAGACTAGGATTCTGATGTTAAGAAAAAAATACAGTAATACAATTTAAATGTCAAGGAGAAAAGAAGAATAATACAATCTTGAAGTACAGGGGTGAAACAAACTACAATTTTAAGTCTGGGGCAAGAATGATGAAAGTCTAAGTTTGAAGAATTGAAATAAATTGGGGTATATAATATAATGGTGATGGTCTATAGTGTAATAATTTGAATGGAATCCAGAATTGAGGAAGATCATTTTTATTGGGAGCGTTGATGTGAAAAAGATAAAACCAGGTCAGATTTTTAGTTATAAGATATTTGTTTTTCTATATGGATTTTTATTTTATTTTAATATTGAATTTGCTAAATATGATATGCTTGTGAAGAAGTCAACAGAGGTTGCATACATATTGAATGAGTAATAAGAAAACAGGTTTAGAATATTCTACACTTTGTTCGTAAAGATAATAAATTTTCTTTGGTGACTTTGGGTTTTGAGTAAATGATTGTTAATAAATGAGATTTATAAAATTAACTGATTGAAAAGTGTATTTCGAATAATTTCAAACGCTGTATATAACATATTGGTTTCAATATATAAAATCTAAATTTACTGAATTTTATAATTGCAAATAAATGCTAGCCGAGATAATAAGATTGAAATAGTACAAAGGCGGAGCCACAAGTTGAATAGGAAAGGGATAACCCGCAAGGCGGTAACGTATCGAATTTTGCCATTGGTAGATAGAGTTGTTTAAAGATAAAGTCCAGTTGATAGCCATATTAAGAAAACAGCTGGAGGAGGAGATAATTACACTTAATCGTGAATATTAAAATGGTGGTCCAATAATTTAGAGTACGTAGCAAATAAATATAACAGCCCAACGTCGGAGCATGATAATTCTTCTAATATCATAGCAATGAAGATGTCGCACCAACGTTAGGGCACGGATTATAGAGATCATAGCAATAAAGATGGCGCCCAACGTGGGGCATGAATTAAACCACAATAAAATAACCTGAGATTAGGAGGCGCGAATTAAATTAAAAATAAATTTTAAAATACGATTGCGGGATTTCAGATAAATTAATTAAACTAAACCGGGGATTTGAAAAGTTTCAATTAAAGGAAAAATAGAGAAATTCGTACAGTAATTAAAGTTAGGTAGATTTATTTAGTATTTAAAAGTTTAGAGTAAAAATAGTAATTTCAAAATGGAGAAAGGATCCCAAGAAAACATAACGTTGGAGAGAAGTTTGAGTGAAGAAAGGCGAACTTCACAAGATACCAAAATGTTGGATATCTTAATGGCATTAAATGATAAAATGGATAAGAGTGAACAAGCCATAAATACAGTTAAAACAAAAATGGAGGAATACAACGAGAAATTGGAGAGTGAAATTAAGATTCTTAGTAATGGGTTGCAAGAGACGAATCACACTATCGCGGAGATTAAAGCACAGTTGAATATAAAAATTGGGAGAGTTTCTGAGGAAATAGATGGTTTATGGGATGATATTTCTTTAATTAAAACGAAACGAGAAGAGTACGAAAGGGAGTCCAACAATAAAATTACGAATTTAAATATTAAATTAAACAAAATTGAAGAAAATTGCGAAACGGAATTCAGAAGAATAAATCAAGAAATAAATAATTTAAAAGGTAATCCAATAAATTTTAATAGAGAATCAAATAGGTTAATTCAAACGAATCTTTCAATGGAACAGTTTACGAAATTTTACGGGGACGGAAAATTAAATCCTAAGATATTTCTGAAAAATTTTAAAATGTTGACACAGGGATCTACAGATGAATTATTGAAATTAAATTTAATTAGGGCAACATTAAGAGGGAATGCTGAAAGATGGTACAATTTAGTTGAGAGTGAAATAGAAACGTTTGAACAGTTTGAAAGCAAATTTTTACGTCAATTCTGGAATGACAATCAGCAAAATCGAATTCGAAGTAACTTAATTATGGGAAGATACGATTCGGCGAAAGGAATAACGCGAGAATTATATGCGATTGAGAAATTTACTGTAGCGAAGCAATTGGATCCTCCTTTAGAAGATAAAAATATTATAAGATATTTAGCAGGTCATTTTAACGCTGAGGTAAAGCGATACATAACGACGCAGAATATAGTAGATAGAAATACGTTTATTGATTATTTGCAGAGATATGATGATTTGGAAAATGATTATGAAATGGAAAATAATGTTAGGGATCGACGCACGAATTTTATAAGGAATACGGAGACTCGGAATAATTATCGAAGGAACAATTATAATTATGATCGCGGAAGAAATTTTAATAGGGGGAACTATGGAAACTTTAATAATGATTTTAGGCAAAACAGGAATAATGGTCAGATACCAAGGCAACGAATGGAGAGAACGAATCATGAGGGAAATAATAGAGTAATAAATAGACAGGAAAATGACGATCGACGGACGCAAGCTAGAAATATTAATGGTATGGAAATAAGAAATATGAATTGCACAGATACAGACGACTGTTCATTGAACAATTTTGTAGTAACACGCACCAGACAAACATTAAGACTAACTTAATCACAGGACACTACAGCAAACTAAACGGGTCACGCGAAGAATACGTTATAGACAAATATAACCAGGCACAACATCTGACACCGAAATTGGGGGAGGACGACGTCATACTACTACTTGCGGGACATATGGAACCGGAGGTGACAAAGGTGGTTGTGGTGCAAAACGTAAAGACCTTACAAGAATTTCTAGGGGTGATGAGGAATTTTAACTTGGCGACAGCACCAGAGACAAAGAAGCGTGGAACTGATTGGGAAGAGGGTCGGGGGTATAATGACAAACACCGACGATAGGCATACCACAACGAACACAGACAAAGCCACAGACAGGAGAGTTTCAACAACGGACATCGGAACCATTGGGGACACGACGGCAATAGACGTCAGCATTTCAATAGAGAATACCGGGGAAACGATTACAGGGAACAAAATAGGTACAAGCACGGCGACAACATGTGTGACGGCCGTACTACGGGGGCGGAACGCGTGACCGATACAGCCGGACTGACAGGGACATAAACGTCCAACATATAACGACCAGCGCTGCGATAAATGACCCAGACAAGATAGAGGTGGTACAAGTGCACGAAGCACTGTTACGTAGATTTATTACCTGGAACAAAAGAAACGTTGCTTGTTTGTACCGCGGCTAGGCAGAAGCATAATGGGTCGGGTTCTGAAAGCGAGATGGTACTAATATTTTGTTGAACGCCAAGGCGGGCTCCGCGCAAAAAAGCAACTATAATGTAAAACCAACCTTACCTGCCTAATTGGCTGATCCAGGATCCAGGACTAATATTACTGTAGATATTGTGTGAACTTCAGGTTTATGAGAACTACGATTAATATTTGCACGCGCTATATAAATATGTATATATTGTAAACATTCAAATTAACACTAATTGAAGGGAAACAGCTGATTGCACCTGTAACTCCTAATAAGTCGCATAAAGTTAAAAACCAGTACTAGGGGTTGGTTTGCGCAAAACAACACTTTATATATAGCAAAATGTATATAGGAAAATTACCACTATAGGCCCTTTCAACTGCTTTAACAGTGATAATGGAACAAAGTGAAATTATTATTTTTATATATGAAAAATCTAGTAAGTTGCAAAGTAAGCAACTAAGTCCGTCGGAGTATTCTTTATTCTTCCCAGGCCACTTACGTAAAAAGGGATACGTTAATACATCCTAGTGTGGTGTTTTGCTCTCTGCAGGTAGCACTTGTCCCTCGCTGTAGATATGTAACTAAGCGATCAGTGTACAAATGAATAACAAGAAATGTAACATCTGGATCAAACTTGTATCTACTGTACGTATACCAAAAATACAATAAGGCAATTCCAATAAAGGAAAACCAAAACGAGAACCATAACCACGAAAATACCAGAGAAGAGGATAAACAAAAAAAAACCAGTGGATAGAAAAAAATAAAAAACCCTTCAACGCTAACCAGCGTAAGGGTTTAATAATATTTTTATAGCGACGCTATCTTCAAACAGGTAGCAACTTCAAACAATTCAATAAATGTGGACCATCGACCTATAACATTCAAGTACTTGAACCAAAGTTGCAGAAACTTCCAAATAAGCACAGCCCACGCTATATGCAACTCCAGAAAATTAACGTTTTGTTATATTTATATCCTGCAACGCAGCTAGGGAAATATATTTTAGCACACGCTAACCCTTGGATAACGAAAACGTGTAGGTCACTTCACGAAGCGCATTCAAGACGAACCACGTTTAATCAAGAATGTATTAATTCGTATTTCTATTTATCAACAATTATCACACACCTGTCGGACAGATAAAGTCGCGTTGTATTTAATATTAAATGCTTGGCCCTGAATCAATATTTTACAAATAAATTGTTACGTCTGCCCGCGTCTTCATGGACTCCACGTGGATCGAATACGTGCCTACTCAAATGAACATTTTTATGCCCGTCTCATTCTGAAGCATATTATTGATTGTTCATCCATTCTGCTTTTTAAGAAACCTTTGTTAGCGTTTATGCGAAACCACCGACGGTTTGAACAATATTTCCTTGAAGCTCGCCTCGTTATCTTCACAAAGAAGCGGAAGGTGACCTTTCCAACATGCAGGTGTGCTCAATTAACGATCGTTTAAAATAACACTTCTCGGATCTTACATTTCACAGTATTTTATACGACCAGCGTTTGTTCGTTCGTTAAAAAAGTTTTTCGCCTTGGGGTTATCGATTTTTCATGCTCTGATGCGTGTTCTGACGTTATAACCCGTTGAATTAAACTAAACTAAATTAATTAATAATTGCTATTGGCTTATACGATTGATTTTCTTTATGAACCTATTGCCTTTTAATCCCTAGTTATAAAATTATGTCAATACTTGTTACTTTAAATTAAATAAATGAAATAAATTTTGCGCGTAAATTTTATGTTCCTTTCTCTACACAGGGTGTTTGAAATTGAATTATTTATACCCAAATTTAACCCTTTAAATTCACTACATATATATATATATATATATATATATATATATATATATATATATATATTGCTATGCTATTCGCGGAATTTTCATGTCCCTACTTTGGGCTGTTATTTTTATTACTATGAACTGGCATTCTTGATCCCCTACGTTGTGCGCCTTATTAATTTTCTACGTACTCTAAATTATTGGACCACCATTTTAATATTTACTATAAATTGTAATTATCTCCTCCTCCGGCTGTCTTCTTAATATTGCTATCAACTGGACTTTATCTTCAAACAACTTTATCTACCAATGGCAAAATTCGATACGTTACCGCCTTGCGGGTTATCAATTTCCTATTCAACTTGTGGCTCCGGCTTTGTACTATTTAAATCTTATGACCTCGGCTAGCATTTATATGGAATTATAAAATTCAGTAAATTTCGATTTTATATAATGAAACCAATATGTTATGTACAGTTTTTGAAATTACTTGTAATACATTTTTCAATTAGTTAACCTTATAAATTTCATTTATTAACAACCATCTACTATTTACTCAAAACCCCAAAGTCACCAAAAAACTTATTATCTTTACCAACAAAGTGTAGAATATTCTAAACCTGTTATCATATCACTAATTCTATACGTATGCAACCTCTTTTGTTGACTTTTTCACAAGCATATCATATTTAGCAAATTCAATATTAAAAATAAAATAAAAACTTATATAGAAAAACAAATGTCTTATAACTAAAAATCTGACCTGGTTTTATTTTTTTTCACATCGACGCTTCCAATAAAAATGATCTTCCCCAATTCTGGATTCCATTCAAATTATTGCCATTACGCTATGGACCACCATTATTAAATTATACACCCCAATTTATTTCAATTCTTCAAACTTAGACTTTTATCATTCTTGCCCCAGACTTAAAATTGTAGTTTCTTTCACCCCTGTACTTCAAAATTGTATTATTCTTGTTTTCCCCTGGACATCTAAATTGTATTACTGTATTTTTCCCTAGGCGGCTCCGTGGCGTAGTGGTATGTGTGTGACTACTACGCCCAAGGTCCCGGGTTCGAATCCCGACACGGTCCGCTTGAAAAATGTTAGGCGAGCATTTTTCGCAAAAATACACCCTCGTTCGGATGAGAGGTAAAATGGAGGTCCCGTGTGTGAGTGTTGTCACGCACGTTAAAGATCCCTACCTTGCTTGGAACAGCAAGGATTCGGCAAAATTCAAAATTTTCCAGGTAAAAAAAACTCGCTTCCTGGCCAATGTAGTACCTTCGGGTGGAGCATTGGAAAATCACATGTAATGTATTTTTCCCTTAACATCAGAATCCTAGTCTATTTCCCTCAGACCTCGAAGCCCTATTATTTTTATGTCTTAGTTTACAATAAATTCATTAAAAGCGTACTTACGTTTAAACGGCAATTATAATCTTCATATTCGCACTCATTTTATTTCACTTTTATAATTATTACGTATTACTTTGTTTTAATGGCAACGCACTTCGGCCTTCGTTGAGTTCAAAACTGACTTTCTTATCAAGGTGCTTGCTAATATATTCTCGAATTCCCACTCCATCCGTGGGTACGGTCTAGAACCCGTCGCTTGTTTCTGACCAATCAAATAATTTCATTTAGAGCAGTTTCTGATGTAATGCTCCACGATTCCCCATAATCACAACCTGCCCGCAGCTGTCTTTCGTTATCAACATGCTGTATTTTGATAGATTACTTGCTTTTCCATAAACAACTGATGCAACTCGACTTTAAATTTTCATGTTTACATGCGATTCACGCAATTTTTAATCATTTCTCTTATCAAAATGGTTAGCTATTTGTACGCATTTATATTAACTACCTGAAACTCTATTTCTATATCCGTTATAATTTAATCGTCTGGAACTCTTTTTTTTAATGCGTGTCTAATTGCACTTTATCATTTATTTCTAAATATACGCGTGCTTCCACTGAAAAATATCCTTATTTGTTTTACCTAAATTAACTAAACTTTATCTACAGGGTATTTAATATTTACTATCTACTTAATACATGTATTTCTCATTCCTACGCCAACTATGCGTCTTCCTATGTTTACCTGCGTCGCTCAAAAACTATTTCTACTTTATATACAGGGTGTTGACTACTTACTATCTACAAACTATATCTATTTCTTAATTATTTCCTTAAATAAGTGCAGTTTTCTGCTGCCTATTCTAATTACTCATTCCTAAACGACCTTTACTATAACGTGCACCCTTAAACAACCCCTTATCACAGCAATATATATATATATATATATATATATATTGCTATGATCTCTATAATCCGTGCCCTAACGTTGGTGCGACATCTTTATTGCTGTGATATTAGAAGAATTATCATGCTCCGACGTTGGGCTGTTATATTTATTTGCTACGTACTCTAAATTATTGGACCACCATTTTAATATTCACAATTAAGTGTAATTATCTCCTCCTCCAGCTGTTTTCTTAATATTGCTATCAACTGGACTTTATCTTTAAACAACTCTATCTACCAATGGCAAAATTCGATACGTTACCGCCTTGCGGGTTATCTCTCTCCTATTCAACTTGTGGCTCCGCCTTTGTACTATTTCAATCTTATTACCTCGGCTAGCATTTATTTGCAATTATAAAATTCAGTAAATTTAGATTTTATATAATGAAACCAATATGTTATATACAGCTTTTGAAATTATTCGAAATACACTTTTCAATCAGTTAATTTTATAAATCTCATTTATTAACAATCATTTACTCAAAACCCAAAGTCACCAAAGAAAATTTATTATCTTTACGAACAAAGTGTAGAATATTCTAAACCTGTTTTCTTATTACTCTTTTAATATGTATGCAACCTCTGTTGACTTCTTCACAAGCATATCATATTTAGCAAATTCAATATTAAAATAAAATAAAAATCCATATAGAAAAACAAATATCTTATAACTAAAAATCTGACCTGGTTTTATCTTTTTCACATCGACGCTTCCAATAAAAATGATCTTCCTCAATTCTGGATTCCATTCAAATTATTACACTATAGACCATCACCATTATATTATATACCCCAATTTATTTTAATTCTTCAAACTTAGACTTTCATCATTCTTGCCCCAGACTTAAAATTGTAGCTTGTTTCATCCCTGTACTTCAAGATTGTATTATTCTTCTTTTCCCCTTGACATTTAAATTGTATTACTGTATTTTTTTCTTAACATCAGAATCCTAGTCTATTTCTCTCAGACCTCGAAACCCTATTATTTTTATGTCTTAGTTTACAATAAATTTATTAAAAACGTACTTACGTTTAAACGGCAATTATAATCTTCATATTAGCACTCATTTTATTTGACTTTTATACTTGTTACGTATTACTTTATTTAATGGCAATGCACTTCGGCCTTCATTGAGTTTAAAACTGACTTTCTTATCAAGGTGCTTGCTAAAATAACCTCGAATTCCCACTCCATCCGTGGGTTTGGTCTAGAACTCGTCGCTTGTCTCTGACCAATCAAATAATTACATATTGAGCAGTTTCTGATGCAATGCTCTACGTTTTCCCATAATCACAACCTGCCCGCATCTGTCTTACATTGTCAACATGCTGTATTTTGATAGATTACTTGCCTTTCCGTAAACAACTGATGCAACTCGACTTTAAATTTTCATGTTTACATGCGATTCACGCAATTTTTAATCATTTCTCTTATCAATATGGTTAGATCTTTGTACGCATTTATATTAACTACCTGAAACTCTATTTCTATATCCGTATTAATGTAATAGTCTGGAACTCTTCTTCTTAATGCGTGTCTAATTACACTTTATAATATACGCGTGCTTCCACTGAAAAATATCCTTATTTGTTTTACCTAAATTAACTAAACTTTATCTACAGGGTATTTAATATTTACTATCTACTTAATACATGTACTCATTCCTACGCCAACTATGCGTCTTCCTATGTTTACCTGCGTCGCCCAAAACTATCTCTACTCTATATACAGGGTGTTGACTACTTACTATTTACAAACTATATCTATTTCTTAATTATTTCCTTAAATAAGTGTAGTTTTCTGCTGACTATTCTAATTACTCATTCCCGAACGACCTTTACTATAATGTGCACCCTTAAGCAACCCCTTATCACAGCAATATATATATATATATATATATATATATATACATGGTTATAAAAACGCTGTACGTCGATGTAATTATTCAAATAGTCTTCTTCTAACTACCACCGCTTTGTGTATTCTGATTTCCTGAAATTATAAATCTGCCTCGGCTAGCCCAGTTTAATTCACACAGAGTGCTCAACGTTACAATAATTAAATAGTTTACTCCTTTTCCCTAAAACTTTAACTGCTTTGAATGATAAAACGAAGTCGATTAATATTTGTATAATGAGAAAAGAAGAATGATTTACACTTCACAGATTAATCTGTTTGACTGTATGTTAAAATTAGCACTTGAATTAGATGATAATAAAATTTAAATTATTTATTTCCAAAATTTAAAGCTTCCTTTTCTTATTATAAAGCCAGCAAAAGGACGTTGTACTCTACTAGAAATTTTTCGGAACGTTCAACATTTTTCCTCGTTTACGAAATTTTTGCACTTATCAACATAATTTTTTTTTTGACTCCTTACATAAATTATTCAAGTTTAAAATATGTTCATATATACTAAATAGAAAATAACGCCTTAGTATAATTAATGTTCAATTATAATAAATAGTAAATAATGTCTTATGCAAGATAGTTCTTACCTGTATTTTTCTTTGATCGTCTTTCAGCTGCGTGCCGTGAATCAGTACCCCCATATTGCTTTTAGTTGAGTTGTTTAGTCTCCAAGTCCTAACCCGTTGAATGTGGTCTGCCTTAACTTTTCATAACGTCGTAATGTCCTTAGATTTATCTTTAGATTTCTTTGTAGAGTTATACTTCGATTGATTCTTAGAATCATTAGTAGATTATCTTTACTTAGAGCCCCGAGT
Source organism: Platerodrilus igneus (assembly GCA_036346225.1). Lineage (NCBI taxonomy): Eukaryota > Metazoa > Arthropoda > Insecta > Coleoptera > Lycidae > Platerodrilus > Platerodrilus igneus. The sequence continues at coordinate 648,832 of JARFIW010001309.1, forward strand.
TATAAATATTTTAGCTAAATTAATTAATAAATTTCTACTTACGTTTTCTAGCAAACGGTCAAGCCTTGTCTCTTATGTTTTCGCTATATTAATTCAAAATATTTTATAACATCACTTTTCGCAAAATTTTCATTGTTTAATTTGTATATTTAATCGTCACGTAAATTCTTAAGTATCAGTGATGTAGCTTGTACGTGGTTTAAACTAAGACTGTCAGCTTATCAAACCTGCCACATTATTTAGCTTACGCTCCATTTAAATTCATTGGTTTATCTGAGCTGTTGTTTCAAGTGTATGACCAACCAACCATCAGTTGTTTTGGATATTTGTGGGTTTTTACAGGTTTATCACTGATATTGCTTTTTTGGAACGGTCCATTGATCACGTTGGTACTCGTATGTTTCTGGTTTGTATTTAATTTATGCGTCTATTTTTGATGTTGTTACAGGAATTTCTAATTCGCTTTGGCACGTAATTTCACTATGGCGTCGTTTGTCAAAATAATACTTTTGGGATCTGCATTAACTTTATGTAGAAAATCACGTAGGCAAAGTGACGTAGATTAACATATTTCTGTTTAGATTTTTGCGTTTCCAAAGCGTATTTATTTTGAAAAATGCATTTCTTATCAGGACACTATGTTATCTGCTTTCATTATCACTTGTTTAATGTGAATTGTATTATGATTTTTATAGGTTTTTACTGCATTTCACGAGTATTAATGTTACAATCTATGAATATTTTTGGTTTAGGACAATTTTCTTTGCGTGTAAAGTTATTTCTTTTGCTGAATGAGTGTGTATTGTTGAATGATATGCTACTCGGCATTAATTAAAGTTAATTGCGATCCTTAACCAGGGTGTTAAATGTTTGCTCTTTGCATAATATACAAATTACATATATTTAATGCAAAATAAATGCGGTTCTCTAACTCCTAGTACTATTTACACGTATTGAGTAAACATTATGACCCAATATACCGTGCATTTATATTTCCAATGCTTCACCAGAAGGTACTACATTGGCCAGGAGGCGAGTTTTTTGTTGCCTGAAAATTTAGAATTTTGCCGAACCCTTGCCGTTTCAGGAAAAGTACGGATCTTTAACGTGCGTGACAACACTCACACACGGGACCTCCATTTAACTTCTCATCCGAACGAAGGCGTAATTTTTGTGAAAAATGCTCACTTGTCACTTTTCAAGCAGTCGGCCGTGTCGGGATTTAAACCCAGGACCTAGGAATCCGCAGTCTTACGCTTACTACATTGGTCCACGGCGACGCCGACCCAATATACAACTAAATAATCCACTATCATAGCAATATATATATATATATATATATATATATATATATATATATATTGCTGTGAAACCTCTTAAATTAACTGGTCCGTCGACTTTCTTCTATTACTCGCCTCTTGACTCTTTTCCGCCTCGGCTGCTCACCTAATTAAACCTTCATCCTCATTCATAAAAAAAAACAAACACATTCCTATCACAAACACCAACGTTAACTCTATTTACATCAATATTCACAATACATTAAAATTTCAAAATTAATATTCAGCATAAATTTCAGTATCAGAAAATTTCAAGATTAAATTTTCTATCATTTTAATGTGCATCCAGAATTAAAGTCCTTGTAGGATGCCTACTAATTAATATAACAATATATGCAGACCTGAGTCTGAGTACAAAGGGAGCATCTACCACCCCTTTACGTTAATTAACCAGGTTCGTCTAATTGAGCTCAAAGACATACCCAAATTTTTATCATAATCCAGAACATAAATACTAAATACCCCTTTCTACTTAAACAAGAAAATGTCACCTTAAAATTAAAAATTTGCTGTTAGTACAATTTCACTACTGTCCATTTTAAATAAACAAATTATAAAGTTATTCAACACACACCAAAAGATCAAAGTTCGAACAAAATAGTATAATTTACCTGAAGGTTACTGCACTCTTAGCGTCAATGTACATCGTCCCTTTGTTAATCACACCATTCCAACTGGGTTATATTTACGGCTTCTGATTCTCAACGCTTTTAAAATTTTCTCCATCACCATTCATCTAAAGTTGTTTCAGGGCTTTTCCGGAACTCATCTGTGTATATCTGAACCTTGTTTTGTGGATCCAGTCATGTTTACGAACCATTTAATTATTAACACCCCCGAAAAATAGCAAAGAAATTCATACTTCTTTCACCAATATACGCCAAAACTGCCTACTTTTGTGTATTCATTTGCCGTTGTAAATTTTACTGAATTGGTACAGTGATACTAAACTTTATTACCTTGTATCTTCTTTTCTAAGTGCACTAAAGTACATTCATTGTAGCACGTAAAGAACAAGCTGTTTTAAATCACAAAAATATTCGAGCAAACTGTTTAAATTATTTAATCAAAACCGGAAAACTAAAAAGCACTGTTTAACGCATTGAATCAAGTCGCAGATCTAAGAGAGCTTGTTCATATTCACCTGGGTATATATAGAGGTTAGCCTGTCTGTCGGTCTAGTCCCCAAAACGGACAATTCTAAAGAATTTCGCATGCTAGGTTCCCATTCCGCAGCCCGGCATGCGATTTTTACGAAATTTGCACTCGCACCAGTTACATCTCAGAAATTTCGACACGGCTCGCAACGTCTGGAAATAACTAATTGAATTTTATACAGAAATGTTATTTTTACCTCTCAATTTTGCCTTTTATTTTCACCCAATCGCAACCCCGTGACGTTGCTCCACTCACGCCTTTTACTTTATGTGTCTCGGTCTTGCGCATATTATCTGTCTCTATCTACCCTGTTCTTATTGGTGCAAATTGATATTCTTTATTATCGATTATTTCAGTCCATGTGGACTGTGAAATAACCCACCTTTAGCATTTCCCGTAACTATTAAGCTCCGGTTTCTCCAAGATTCTCTGTAACCATTTGTTATCTGCCAAATTTACGCAGAATGAGCCTTTTAAAAATACGCAGGTGTTCAAACATAATAACACTTCTACGATTTGCATTTTATTGGGTTTTTTCAAGTTTTTATAGATATTATATGTTACTAATGGTTCAATTAACTTCAATTAAAATCAATAACCTTTAATTTTTAGTGACTCCTAATCAAATATTAATTATTATCTGTACATTTTGTTTAATACCGGTTACTTAAAATTGAGTTAATTAATATAAATTTTGCACGTAATTTTCTATTTGTTTCTTTACTAGGAATAATTAAATTACACGCAGAGTTTTTTAATACTGCTTTCTTTTTTTTTTATAGCAAGCGTCTTGTACATAATTTAACTCCCTTATTTTTAATGAAAAGAATGAATTTTTATGCTTCACGGTTTTTTTTAATAACGCGTACCTTTTCCCAAAGCTTCTACACGGTGATTAAAATTATTTGATATACTTCATTAATTTTCTACCCTGGTCTAAATATGACTAATATATATATATATATATATATATATATATATTATCGTGTAAGTTATATGTAAAGTGGGATAGATAAGTCAAGATAGTAATTTTGTAAGGACCGTGTATATAGAAAGCAGGAATATATTATTTACGCTCTAGATTAATTAGTTTGACCTTAAAACAAACGGATAATAGCTTGCATTTGTATTAATAAATCGTAATGTTAAAGTTGCATAGTGTGGAAGCTCGGTAGGCCATAAAAACTCAAGGAGTATGCGAGGACAATTAGCTTTAATATTTGAAGGTTGTAAATCGAGCACATTAAATAATAAGAAAGAGCTTTTGTATATAAAATCGATAATGTAAACGCATATATTCATTTAACTAACAAAGTGTTCGTTAAAAACAAATCTTGTGAAATCTACAGGTTAAACAACATGGGAAAGTACAATTTCAAACTGGCAATCGGTTCATAGAATAGTCTGACAGACAAATAAACCATTCAACAAATCAGAATGTACGTTGAAACATAATTCTTTAAAAATTTGAGCTAACGGTCAAAGCGAACGCTGAGAAATAGCAGAAGATTCGAAAACAAAGCAGGGAAGGAATACAAATAGCATAGGGTAAACGAGGATGACAAATAACATACGTTGAATAAAACAGCCATTTAAACACGCGATATAACAGCCATTTAGAACACGCGATAAAACAGCCATTTAAAGCACGCAATAACTTGTTGGGGCTAACAACAAAATTGATTTTAGGTTGCTATAGTGGGATTTTAATAAAGACAGTAATTATGAGTTAGACAAGGATAACGTAGTTGGAAGATGGACCTACATTGGGAGAAATGTTCTGAATTGGCTGATTGCGAGTGGAGTGAGGGATTTTTCTCGGAGCATTGCGGCCGTTGTGTATGATAGTCAATATTTTTCGGTTACAGTGTTGGTGTTTTTTGTTGGAAACAGGGTACAGGAGGAAGGCTGGAACGCTTATAAATACACTAGGAGATGTAGTGGGGCTCTCTTATTTCTTCTGTTCGCTTTAGTCCTATATGGTGTAACATCTAAGTTAAATCGGTGATAGTGCAGACCGTTTAATTTAAATTAAAAGTGTTTGAAAGCACGAGTTGGTGCTATGTTATAAACGGGGCTGTAAATAAATACGAATAACAACAAAAGATGCTACTAAGGTAAGCGAGACTAGATATTTTTCGAACGTGGGTGCTGGTTGTATGGTAAATTCAGAAGCCGATCAACATATTTGGACAAGTATATGGGTAGATGTATTAAAGGCGTCTGCATAGAATTGGATGAACAAGTGGAAATGAGTTTGTTGCATATGTAGCAGAGGGAAGTTGAATGGAATGCAACGACGAGGATTTGATAGACACATCTTCAAAGGTGATGGTGCAAAAGCTTACACCAGGTAACCAAATTTGTTTCCTTTTGTTATTGATTGAATATTTTGTGCTGGTATTTTGTGCTAGAATGATTTGACATATTTGGTGTATATTTTATAAATATAAAATCTACTTTGAAGGTTATATAGAAAAGACAATTTGAATTTATTACGTGAAGGTATAAATACATGATGCATAATTTTGATGTAAAGAGTACACGGGTCTTTAAAGTTGTTGAAAACAAAATGCAATTTATTTATGCATTCAGAGTAACAGGATTTATACTGAGCTCATCATAGATCAGGGTAAATTTCAATTTAGGGTTTCAAGGTAGGCTCATCTACTTGAACTGTATATAAAGAAGTGTTGAAATAAACTAAATTCATTAAATTTAAAAGGATTTAATGGTTGATATTGTAAAAATTTATGAAGATGTTTATATCCAATTTGTAAATATTGAGCTGGTGACGTAAATTTTTTGATTTGTATGAATAAAAAGGTTGTATGTTTCGTTGAATTATTTGATTGGTAATTTTTATTGGTAGTCTAAGTGAGAAAGAGTAAGCATAGGTTGGGTAAGTATCTCTGAAGAAGCTGGAAGCAGAGCTAGCCGTGGTATGCTGATTTAGAGGAGCTTTTCAGAGGTATTGGAATTTTATATTTTTCAGGAATAAATATTTATAACGGCCCAATTTGTGGGGCACGATTTTAGAGCTTAACCACGACAACTTTATGACAGCCCAATCCGTAAGGGTTCGATTCTAGGGATTAATTCCAAATAGAAACCTCTCTGCAATTTTATGGCGCCCAATTTGTAGGGGCATACTCCAGGAAACCACTGCAATATATATTGCTGTAGATCGTGGGGTCAGTCTCTGGACCTCCCTAAAACCTATTCAAATTCTAACATTTGGCTGTCATAAAATTTCTGTGATCGGACTTATGGGTTTGACATCGCCCTTGTCAACACTGATTTTCAAAAAAACAATAAACAAATTTATAAAAATATTCGTACTCGTTTATTCTGCTGCAACAATCTTCAGCAGCTTCCCTGGCTAGCTCAGCTGTGCCTCTTCTTGGATACGTAAATTTACAATCATTCTTCCTTCCCACTCATACATCATTCAATAAAATCGCCAAATAATACAACAATCATACAATCTTTATTTATTACTATTTACAAACAATTATTCATAGATATATACAGCTTGGTACACTAATTACAACTCAATAAGTGATATTTTTGTAAAATCCGTGTTTTAAATTTTTAATTGCAAACACATTAAATACAACAGGAGTATATGGGCCCCAAATAATACCCTATATTTATTGCACACTGGAGTATTGTGAGCTCATAATAACCCAGTTTATTAATGTATGCCTTTGACCTTGCATAAAATTACTACAAAACTAATAAACCCATGTACCTTTAGCAATCCAATTTAAAATCGTAATGAAGTTTAGTAAGCTATACATACACCGTTTTTTCAATCTTTAAAATACCCTAATAATTGTCAAGTATACGTATCTTTTCCAATACGTTAAATAAACATAAATAACCTCTAAAGTTCACTCACACATCACAAATAATTCCAACAGTTTATCAAATAACAGCAAATTCAAATGAGTTACCTGGAAAATGCTTCAAGTCTCCATCTCTTTCAATGATGCTCTATCCTCCAGAACCCCTTGGCTTCGTGACTATGCGCTTTGATCTACTAGATATTTATAGATGATAACCTCTGTATACGCCAAGCTCCGTGCTACCAATTACCATTCCATTCCAGCATCCAAATTCGCGTATATTATACTTTTGTTTATTGCTTTATTAGCTTGTTATGGTATTAGTTAGAACTCTGTTAAATTAATTCACTGGACACTACTCACGTTACTAACTATAATGCCTCAACTTACCACTTTACAAGTGCTAATACTATGTTTACTGAATCATGAAATTTTTCAATACCCACAAGCCTCTACTATAACGTCGGTTGGTTAATATACGTAGTCTAAAGCGAAGAAAATACAAAGAGAGCACTGCTAATTTTCTTAGAGAATTTATACAATTCAAAATGCCACCTCTAGGCCACTCTCCATGCAAAATAATTAATTAAAAATAATACTTCTGCAAATTTTGATATAACCGCCTTAAAGCATCCATAAATTCACCTCGTGTACGCGCTATATAGTCCAAAAAACCGCATTTAACTGCCGCGTGTTCGTCCGTTGTAAAACTACCAGTTTCAACCAATGATACTGTTCTGTGTCGTCATAAAAATCCTCCTGTAATGTTTTTATCCCTATCTTATGCATATTTGATGTCGCGTTCCAAACCCCACTTGAGTTATAGAAAATCGATGTTGCTGACCGCGTCGCATAACTCCATGTGAATTGAATTACGTGCGTTTTGATACCAATGCTTTTATATCCGTCTCTATCTGTAGCATATTACTGATCGTGCATCTCCTCCGCTCTTTAAGAAACTTTGTTACCTTGTTATTCGAAGCAACTGGTGGTTGGAAATATATTCTATAAAGCCCGTTTTATTATGTTGATAAATTCGAAGAAGGTAACCTTTTAAACATACAGGTGTTATTAATTATTGACCGTTTAAAATAACAATCCTTGGAGTCTACATTTCACGGTATTCGATACAATTGACGGCCTTGTTTGCTACAACGAACATTTTGCCTTGGGATTATTGATTTTCTATACCCCGGTGTGTTTTCTAATGCTATTACACCTTGAATTAAAATTAAAATTTAATTATGCGTTTATATTTGTTTTTAAAACTGGTTTTCTTTGTGAACCTATTACTTTTTAATCATTAATTATTAAAATACGCCAATACTTGTTGGTTTAAATTAAATAAATGAAATAAATTTTGCGCGTAAATAAATTGTTCCTTAATCTATACAGGGTGTTTGAAATTGCATTACTTACCCCAAATTTAACCCTTTGAATCCATAACAATATATATATATATATATATATATATAAGACGGCGTTTTCCTTGAAAACCATAAACAACAAAATTTTTTTTAGTATAGTATCATTTAAAATGTATCTAAGATTAATAGTTAATAAAAACATTATAAATTTTTGTTTATTTTAATGACCGGTACTTAATGGGTTACTGATAGTTATGAATAGTTTGGCTTGCAATTACGACTATAGTCAAAAATTCTTATTGGAATAGGATGATCTCAATAGCACAGCATTTAATCAAACCATTTCTGATTTACAATAGTTTGAACATGCAAATACTAAATATTACCACGGTAGCATATTGCCTTGCATTTTTCTAAAAAATACTAATATTCGATTTGTTTGGTAAATACAGCAAATTATAGTGTACAATTTTGATAAAAATTCATAAAAATTATTCACCCATTTGGAAAAATTACTGGTTTTATTTAAATGGCTTTGTTTCCAGCAAAACAATATTCTTTTGTAATTGTTATATGACTTTTAGATAGAGACAATTATTTAAAAAAACCTTTATTAAAATAGTTTTTAATTTGGGTGCCTAATAGGAAAGAAATGTGGAACTTTAGAAATTTCAGGATGGTCGCACTGTGATGAACTCTTAAAGCGTAGCTTATTTATATGGCACTGCTTTTCATTGACGATAGCTGCGGGGAGAATTTTAGTTTAACTTAGTTTCAAGTTAGTTATGGTACTATAAGTTAGGTTAGATTAGATTAGAAATACAGACCTTATATTCCATTATGTTTTCACTATCATTCTGTAGCTCAAATCACCGAAGCTTGCAAAAGAATGGGTCCGTTAGCCTGGGCATTGCATAATAGTTTAATGCATAATATGTCTAACTGTCTGCTATTGCTTTTTGTACACACTCTTACCCTATATTAACTTCTCGCAATTAAAGTTTACATCAATACTTTATAAAAGCATCGTCTCATACTGCTAGTAATCTTGATACCTGTTGTTATTAATTCATAATTTAATAGGTAATAGCCGAACATAATTAAAATAATTGCGGACAATAATTTTCGACAGTTTCAAAACAATGCAGCTACACAACCCGCATAACCTTTTTCAATTTAACTGCAATTAGAATAACAAATGCCTTGCAATTAAAAATTTAAGTATCTCAAACTTACAATTACTGTAAGTAAATTGGTCAAATAGAATATTCTGCCTCCGACTAGTCGAAGGTATGCATCGTTCTCTCAAAAATTTGAAATGGCCTCTGAAGACGCTAAGACTAATAGGTTTGCTGAAAGATACAGAAAACGAAGATGTCTACGTATTAATAACTGTAACTTTATATTTAGTTTTGTCTGCTTTTAGCTTCTCTTTCCAAGCTCTTCAGTTTATAAACTTTAGAGGAGATACTTCAGAGTTTGTTAGTATCCTGGAAGCCTTGGCTATATTTGGATATGTATGTATTAATTCCGGTTTTTAAAACCATTTAGAAAACTTTGCAAATAATTTATTCGAATATAATAAAAGACAAGCTACTCAAGTAAGTTTAATAGAACTGAACCAAAGTACTGTTCTTTAGAATCGTAAAGTGGAAGGGCAAAGGTGGTTGATGAAAATACAAGCAGCAAAACACAACATGCGGGACAATTCTGAGATCAAGTTGAACGTATGGAATTTTCGGAACTGCATTATAATGTTTCATAGCGGTTGATAAGTAGATGCAAAAAGAAATTGATGACCCTTAACCTAATCTTTATTATTGCCCTCCTTTATTAATTATATATCAGGATCGCGCAGCCGTATGGCTGCGGAAATACATAATATTCTAAATAAGATCATCCGTGTTTAAACCAAATATCATCTTTGTTTGCACTAAAAAGAATCTGATCTATTGAATGAAATTATATTTTCTATTAATCACTAACAAAAGCAGAAGTCTTCATATGCTTGTGACTACTTTTATATATATATATATATATATATATATATATATATATATTCAATGGCGAACAGCTGCGTCGAGGCTGTGCTTATACCAAACATTTTTACATGATTATCCCCAGCAGCTGTATTCTGTTTTACTTGAAGTAAGTAAGAGATTAGCAAACTATGACAAAGGTTTTGCTTGAAATGAGCAGGTGCTTAAATTATAATAAACCGGTCAGCGGTAATAATTCCAGGTAATAGTTTCTTTGGACAATATAGAATGCCACACGAAAGGAATCGTTATTTTGTATTCATCATTAATAGGTCTTCAGTCCTGGTACTGGTTAGACGCGTACCTCCATTGTTTCCTAATCAGAACTAACCTACATAATTCCCTGAAATTCATATAGCCTTAATATAGCTCGGTTTTCTTTCTATTGTTTTCTAACTATGTACTCTATTTCACCGATGTTCGATGGAAGTTAGACAACTTACAGCAACCAAGATCCTCAACACTTAGACATTTGTCTGTTTTCTAATAAATCCTTTCACACAATCAACATTACTTAAGAATATTGCAAATCCCATGCCTGTAGTTGCTTATAATAACCATCAGGTTTAAGTAGAACGAACAGTAGTTGCAAAAAGATATTTCAAGTATATCCGTTCATGTAGTCTTTGGAGCACCCTTCAGGGCTAAAAGTGTAATATCTCATTAACAATCTACATTTGACATACTCACAAAGCTGAACTAAGAATAGCGAAAGACCTTGGGCAGTTTTAAGTGGTTTCAAAATCACGCCCACATAATCCACTATATTGAATTAATTGTAGATTTATCAATGCAGTAAGCTCCATGGTTTAGACAACAGGGGTCCAATATATTTTTCAGTTTGAAATTAATGAAAGTCAATTAGCAGTATGTGATTATACTCGTATGTGACTGCGTATTTCACATTTAATATAACATAGTGGTACTTGCTTTGGTTACTTTCTGTATTAGTCATAACTAGGTCTTCAGTTGTTTCCTGTTCTGAGTTAACCCACACGTTTTCCCGAAATTTCCACAGCCCACATCCTTCACTATCTGCATGTAATAGTCTGATCTAGGTCTATATTTACCTATCTTTTCCCTATCTCTGTTTATAATATATCTTGCACTATTTTCCAATTGCGTTAATACGTGTTTTGTCCTTCTGTTTCTTCTATTTTTCTGTTTCCCACAGATATATTTCTTCCCCTACTATTTCTAAAACCTCTCTGTTGTTAACTTTATCTATCCAAGCTGTCTATCCATTCCAAAAGACTGCGACCGTTTTCCTGTATGTATCTCTTGCTGTTCGTTTCTATTTCATAGTTTCATAGCCAGACAGAACTATGCTGTACACATATGCTGTCAACAATTGTTCCTTGTTTCTAAGTTTGAGTTTATTGTCTTTGAACATAGCCGTTGCTCTTTCTTAATATATATATATATATATATATATATATATATGTATATACCATACTGTACATAAGTCACTGCAAGCGTCAAGTAACTTCTTTAATTTTTTTTAAGAAAACGTTAATTCCAACACCCAAAAACGAAATAGCAATAATTTGTTTCAATCTAGAGATATAAATTAACAAGTGTAATTTTTTTTACCACTCTGCGTATGCAAAGCTTTATAGCAACTTATACCTCATCATAAATTTGGAGTGTCATAAAAATGCATTGCATTTCAATTTAAATAACATTTCATAGTAATGGCATTTTAAATTAAATATTCAAAGGTAATGTGAAAGTCGAGTTGTTGTGAAAACCAATCTTTTCGAATATAACTTTACTTAGAAAACATATTAAAGGTGGTCATGGCCAGACGGTATAAATGTTCTATGTTTATCAGAAACGCAACAAGGTTACCCTTATCAGGAAGAATACTACAGATGTAGATAAGCACATGTACAATTAACACTGAAGAGAGTACAAAGCTATTTTGAAATGGTTGGAATGGTTTGAAAATATATATTGCTATGAAATTTGCTCCACGATTAGACGTACTATTTTTATTGCTTTGATATTCCTTATTATGTCCCAATGTTGTACGTTGTATTTTATTTGTTAATCACGACTAGCTCATTGAATATATCTTATTTTAACCTTTAAATGGATTCAAATAAAGCAGTTCTAGAACACACTATATAATAATTGATAAAATGTACAATGCTGTGTAAACTCATAATTTTTTCTTGGATAAATTATTTACATTTACAAAATTTAGGCTTTCCTGAAAGCCAGCAAAAATATCTTTTAATTACTCTCAAGTACCTTCAAACGCTCCAAGATGATTTTCCCTGTTTTTTATTTTTCAAATGATTTTTTTGATGACCCTTACAAATACATAATGTATAGCAAATATTAAATTTGAATATTAGGACATGAGAGAATAGTGCGGAATATATTAGAAACAGAGTTAGAAAGAAAAGGGAGGTAGATGTAGACCTACGTTAGACTACTGTATACAGATAGCGCCTTCCGCCACAAAAGTAGTTCTCGGCACAGACGCGATGTAACTTCACATCGTAGTAATTCTATAAATCTCCAACTATTGGAAGAGCACAAAAGATATAAAGCATGCTACATTTAACAAGAAAGAGCAACTACTGTGTTCAAAGACATCAAACATATAAACAAGGAAGAGATTGTTTAAAACATATGTGTGGCCCACAGCACTGTACGGCTGTAAAACAGTAAGAGAAGCGGACAGGAAAAAGATAAAAGCTTTTGAAATATGGTGCTACAGACGTATGATGAGGATATCATGGACAGACAAGGTTAAGAACAAAAATGTACCAGAAATGGTAAGGGAAGAAAGAAATATGTGAAAAACAGTAAAATATAGGAGAGGTAGGATGATAGGCCACATATTAAGATATGAGGGAATAGTGCGGAATATATTAGAAGTGGAGATAGGAAAAAAGGGAGGTAGAGGTAGACCTAAGTTCGAATAATGTATACAGATATTTAGAGATATAGGCTGTGGGAATTTCACTGAAATGTGTAGACTAGCTCGGGCTAGAAATCAATGGAGGTACGCGTTCAACCAGTTCCAAAAGGGAAAACCTAATGACGAAAATATAATTGTACTTAATTCTGATAATTATTATAAGCAACTACATTGGTTTTCCAATATTCTTAACTAATGTTAATTGTGCCAAAGCATGTACTGGAAATCTATTAATTCAGCAAATGTCTAAGTGTTGGGGGATCTTGGCAGCAAGGGGCTGCTTAACTCCTTTCATATCTCGGTAAATAGGACATACATATTGAATACAACATAAGGGGAACCGAGCTGTATCTAAGCTGTAGAAATTTCAGGGAGCTGTGAAATCTAGCTCAAAATAAAAATAAATGGAGGTACGTGTCCAGCCTGTTCCAAGACGAAAAACCTTGTTCGAAAGGATATATTGGGAAAAGTATTCTTTCGGTAACTGTTCGAGTCTTGTGGGATCTTGGTAGCAGCAGGCTGCTTAACCCCCTTTACATACCACTGAATATTAGGGACGTTACGTATATATTTGTAAAACAACAGAAGGGGAACCGAACTATCTCTAACAAGAAAGAGCAGCGACTACGTTCGAAGACAACAAACATAGAAATAAGGTGAAAATTGTTGAAAGCATATGTGGAAAACAAAAAAATAAAAGGATAAATAAAATGACAGGATATGTTCTAAAGCATTTTTGGGTCATAGTGCAGGATATATTACAAGCAGAGATAGGAAAAAAAAAGTAGAAGTGGGCCTAGATCAGACTAATGTTTGCTATAGTGAAAGATGCAGACTGGGACATTTCAGAAAAATGAGTAGGTTAGTTTAGAATAGGAAACAATGAGGGTACACGTTTAACCAGTTCCAGTACTGAAAACCCAATGATGATGATTTCTTCTACAAAAACATTTTCAATATTTTAACTGTATCTGAAAATAAATGTTCACAATCACTATTAATAAAAATTAACATGTTATTAAAAACCGGCGTCTTGTTAACACACAACAAACTTAAATGAATTTAAATTTAAAATCAAGGACAAATATTGTAGCTTCAACATCCTTAAAAACTCATTAAGTAACTAGTCGTAGGTTTTATAAATTTATTTTGATTATTTCTCTAAAGCAAAACTATTAATCCTTGTGTAATGTAAATTTTAGAAGTTAGTACAAAAAAATATTAAGACCATCTAATTCTTTTTCTGGTGAAAGGTCCCCAGGAATGATAAGGAATGTTAGTCCTTTTTTCTTATAGGACGACAGTGATCGATTGCAAAAGCACCTAAAGGACTTCTTTTCCTCTCAAAAGGTATCAGAATCATATAAGAAATATTGATTTGCTTACTTGTAGTGCGACAATGTTAGATTAGAAAACCATCTAAAGGATTTCTTGTTTTGCTTAAATGTATTAGGATCTTATAAGGAATATTAGTTCTCTTTTTTTTGTAATCCAAGGTGGTCGATTGCAAAAGTATCTAGCGAATTTTTTTTGCTAAAAGTTATTAGTAAATTCAAAAATATGTTATTCCTGTTCCTTGTAGAGTGAAGGTGATCGATTGTAAAACAATCCAAAGGGTTTCTTATCCTGTTAAAATGTATCAGGAACTCCTAAAGAATATTGGTTATCTTTCTTGTAGAGCGAAGGTGGTCATATGAGGAATTTTGTTTTCTGTTTTATAAGGCGAGGATTTCTTATATCCCGAAGGGAATCAAGAGCCTATAAAGGATATTGGTTTTTCTTCTTGTAAGGCGATAGTGTTAAATGGTCAAATCATCTTAAGACTTCTTTTTCTGCCAAAATATATCAAGAGCATATAAGAGATTGCACTAAAAAAATATCAAGTCACCAATAGCATACGGAGTCAAAATACTTGGAGAAAATTATCTATCGTTCGACCAACAGCAAAGCTTAATTGTCTCTGTGGTGTCACAATAGCCCTTCTCAGCTAGTCTGGTATTAAATGCTATAGTACGGATATCGTACTGGGATCAATTGCTTCTTCCTAAGTGGTATTTATTTGTTTTTAATTATTTTAGTTAGCAGTTGCTAATTATTTCCAAGAACAACACATTTGTGGTTGGATAATTTTAAATTCCAGTATAAATTGGGCGATTTTGATAACAGTTAACCATGTGAGAGAAAACCACAAAATTGTCATTAATGATAATGAGCTCTACGATAATGTCAAGAAAGTAAACTGGATTGGTCCACGAAAAAATTAAACCAATGGAGGAGAAATAAAATGAAGATTAGTTTGCGTTGCGGAGAAATACACAAATATTTTAAAGATACGCATATCCCTAGAAAAAGCATGAAATTGCTTGTTAAATTTGCTGTGTTCACTAGATACCAATGCGTAGAAAAAGTATTTGCAACTATTGATTTCTTAAGCAGTAATAAAGTCAGTATTAAATATTAGAACCTTATCGTCAGTGACTGAGGTGAATCTCAAGTATACGTGTGAAGAATTTTGTAATGTTTTAAAGAAAAGTATACACTATTAAAAAAATTGCTTCAAAAGATAAATGTGGTTATAGAAAATTAAAATGACAAATATTTTTCCCTTTTCAAAATTTTTTGTAAAGCACATGCATAACCAGCACCCCACCAACCACTGCCATCTCCACCTACCACCACGCTCCACCTCCAAAGTCTCGACCTGTGCACTGCTTGTGGGTTTAAAGAATGTAGTCTGGTTAGTCAAATGTTGTCCAAAGATTCCCAATAACGCAATACTTATACACGAACCTACTAATCAAAATTTTTTGTATAGCTCTAGAACTTTTCCATTATCTTTTACAAACAATTAGTAATAACTGAATTACTTAATCCTATTTATACTGCAATGGAAGGTTACCAAACGTACGTTATTTAAATACGAAGAATCATTCGAGGTATTGATCTATTTTTAAAAAGATATATATATATATATATATATATATATATAAAGATATATATATATATATATCTTTATATATATATATAAATATATATATATATATATATATATATATACTATATATTCTCTGCCGATAAAGATATGGTACAAATCTATTGCACTTAGTAAGGTTCTTATAGTTGTTATTTTATTAATGTTCTATAGCAGTAAAGTTTAATGTGGGTTTTTTAGTGCATTGGATTATATGCAGCGTTTGTGTATAAGCGAAAAGATTTAAAATATATGATCGAGCTAACGAAATACTTTTTAAAAACGGACATTTGTCTAAATAATCTAAGAGCAAAATTGGATTATATTTTAATACAGAATAAAACGTTTCAATCTATGTTCTATACAACGATGGCAATATCAGTCACTGCTTTTTTTGTGTCCTGTTTGATTAAACGAGATATATTTCTTGGAGTTTGGCACTTACAGGATCATAAGATTTTGTTTATCGTGGTATTTTTGCACAGGTTATAACAATTATAGTAGTAGTGCATTATACGTTTGCTTACGACTGCATTTTTATGACGTGCTGCATAGAAATGATTGTACAATTTAGAATCTTACAATACATGCTTGAACAACTAGATGTTTCTTATACGAAGGAGTCACAATCGGAATGGAATAAGAAGTTAAAAAAGTGCATTTGCCATCATTCGTTTCTCTTAAGGTATATATTCAAAATTGTAGCATAAGTTTATACTTTTTTTTTAGATTTTTAAAGCTAATGCAAGAGGTCTATTCTCCTGGAGTGCTAACTAAATTTCTTATGCTAACACCTGTGGAATGTGCCCTGATGTATGCAGCTTTAGAGAGGTACCTAGTATATTATTCATGAGCTTTAAATTTTCTGCAATTTTTTATGGTCCTATTAATTAGAGATAGATCCAAGGGTCCAGTCCATGCGCTAAAACGCCAACGCTTTGCCGATTTATTAAACCTTTTTAGTTTAATTTGTGCATAATAACGTAGAAATACAACAGGGGCGGGTAATAATTTTATGAAACATGTAAAATACAATATAAATTTTTTGCGATTACGTTCAGAACAATTGCACTTAGGAAGTATTTACAAAACCGGAACTGTGTCGCAAACAAAGACAACTTTTAACAACTTTTTGAAAACGGAGAATGAATTAAACATCGTGTAAAAAAATTGTTGTTTAACTACTGCGTTTAGATAACATAGGTAGTACATCTTATCGAGTGCAACTTAGATATTAAGACAAGATTAACATTCAAAACAACTCCAGGCATCGGTAAATTAACTAAAAGGATAATATGTACTGCAAAAGGTATGTGCTCGAACTTCTTATGAGAAATCAAAGGAGGGATGACAATTTACTAAAAAAATCCTAAATAATCATAGATTTTATGGCTTCTTAGTAAATGATTAGCTTGTCGACAAAACACTAATAACGATGCGAACCTTCGTCATCTTAACCGGAGTGATAGGATTTTTATCGTTCAACAGAAGCCTGGTAGTATTATAATAAATTCTGTAACTCCTTCAATAGAACGAACTGTAAATCAAATTCTAATAGATAAATCACGCTGGCTCGTTTTAATTCAACTCAAAAAAACAAACTTTTACATGCTACAAAAGTACAAAAGTGTCAAAATCAAAACATTGGCAGTTCTCATAAATCAATGAATGTTGTTTGGCAGCACAAACTGTAACACCTATTAGGGTGCTTGATGCAACTTCAATACATGAACTTCCTTTTGGTTATGCCAGCTCTTATTTATCAATCAGCCTTGAACGTTTGCGAAACGTTCAACGCCGCTTAGAATTTATGAAGAACTAATTGCACACTTTAATACACGATAGGGACATACTTGTGAAATTCCACGTTTTAAAAATCCGTTGGCATCTTTAACTGTTATCACACGTACAATACCGTCTTTTCCTGGATGTGTCTATAATTCTTCCAAGTAACCATTTACAAGCAGTTAAATTGTCATTTTTCACTAACACCATTGTGTCTATGCACAAAGCAGTGGAACACTTATAGTGCAGTTGCAATTGAGTCAAATAAAATTTAGACCATCTTTTCTAAAAAGCTTGGTTTAATTGTTGCAGAAACTGAAATCTGGACAAGTGATTTAACTTCACTTCTTCTGCAAAAACTGGATCAGGCACTGTTGTTAGGCACTTCCCAATTAAAAAGTGAGGAGAGTTAGGGACTCAAAGTCATTGGGGTCGGAAGACATTGCATTCAGAGATCTAGAATTGAGTGTTTCCTCAATTTAAACAAGTACTGTATAAAACTCTTCATATGTTAAAATAGTATCCCCAACTACAAGGTATAAATGAGATTTAACAACTTTAATATTACTCTCCCACAGTCGACAAAATTAGGAGTAAGAGGCGGAATAAAATGCCATACAATTTCGTCATTAGCACAGGCACTAAGAAATTTATTCACAGAGTTTCTTAGAAAATTAAACAAAACCGTTAATTCTTTATTAGCACACACAAAGTGGAACGCATTGTCACAGTATCAATAAGATAACTTTCCTTGCCGGCATGAAAATCGTTTGAATGCAGCTAAAAATTCTTCCATCATTAAACTACTCACCACTTCTAAGTGAACAGTTTTACTTGAGGAACAGATAAACAGACAAATGTATGCTTTAAATTGTTTTGATCCTCGACCTTTGCGGTCTTTTAATGTAATCGGACTCGCATAATCCAATCCAGTAATACCAAATGGGATAGCGACTTTAACTCTATCAGCCATTGTAGACATGGCTGTTTGCGGTTTACATCTAAAACATTTTAAACAACACCTCCCTACGGGCTTAGCGAGTAAAATACATGCAGTGAACCAATAATGTTGACGCACGCTGTATAATAGAAGCTAAGGACCTGCAGGTTGCAACTACACGTGCTCAGGGTCAAAAATCATACGAAAAAATGGATGCTTTCCATCTAATACAAGGGGATGTTTTTTTTCATAACTTAGAGAAGAATACTACAAAATGCCTTCCTATGCGTAATACTCCATTTTTGTCAGAAAAAGTTGCTAAGGAGGATAATTTGTTTTTTACTTTAACATCCTTTTCAGAACGCAATAACCTTATCTCTTGTGAGAATGAGTCACTTTGAGCAAATTGAACCAATTTATGTTTGCTTTTATACAACTCAGACGCAGTTAATAGACCAAAATCTATCAGACTATTTTTAAAATTATAAATAATTCGGCAACAATAGGCAAACACTCTAATTAACTTGAGAACTAGAGAACCTAATGAAAAAATCAAAAGTCTCCTTTTTTGAAACCGCTAATACTCTATCTTTCATTTTCAATTCAGAGATTTCATTTAATTCCGTTATATTAAAGGGAGAAGGCTAATCACAATCATTTTTCAAAAATAAAAGACCATTCTACCATAAATCACAACTCAATAGCTCGTTAAAAATAGTCTTCTTGAAGCTACATCGGCAGGATTTTACTTAGTGGTCACATAATTCCATTTCTTGACTTCTATCAAGTCTATAATCTGAGATATCCGATTTGCTACAAATACCTGAAGCTTGCCTGGACACGTATTTATCCAATGCAGCACCATTTGTGAATCACACCAAAGAAAATAATCAAAATCGTCAGTTAAAAAAGTGTTAATAGCATAAAATGTCTTATAACTAAAAATCTGACCTAGTCTATCTTCTTCACATCGACACATCCATTTGAATAAAATTATCTTCCCCCAATTCAGTATTATATTGTCTATCCGCACGCTTGAACCATTGCATTTAAATTATTACCATCACCCTCTGGACTACCATTATTAACTTATGCACCCCAATTTATTGTCGTTTCATTTTAGACTCAGAATTACTTCTTATCAATTTCCCCAAACTTAGAATTGTATTATCATCATTTATTTTTCCTATTACATTTATTCTCCACGTACTCGAATATCGTAGTTTATTTTCTCCCCTTACTCGTAGCCCTATTATTAATATACTTTCGTTTAAAATAAATTCACCAAATTCTACTTACGTTTAATCGGCAATCGTATTTTTCATTTTAGCACTTTTGCAATTTTTCACTTTGAATTATTATTATTACGTACCACTTTATTTCATAGTGGCGTACTGCGGCCTTTGTTCAGTTGGAAACTCCCTTCGTTATCCCTGTACCTGCTAATATATTATTGAGTTCCCACTCCGTCAGTGGGTATGGTCTACAAACTCGTCGCTCATTTTTAACGAATCAAATAATTACATTTAAAGTAGTTTCTGATGTAATTTTCTATGTTTCCCAATAATTGTGACCTGGTCTCAGCTGTCTTCGTTATCAACATGCGGTGTTTTGATAAATCTAATTGCTTTTCCATAAACAACTGATGCAATTTGACTTTTAATTTTCATATCTGCATGTTATTCATGCAATTTTTAATCTACTTTCTTATCAAAAATGGTTGACTATTTGTACGCATTTATATTATGCTTTCTGAAGCTCTATTTCTATCTCCGTATTAATCTAATCGTTTGGAAGTCTTTTCAATGCGTGTTTAATTACACTTTATTATGTTTACATATAAATATACGCGTGCTTCCACTGAAAAATACCATTCTTTGCTTTACCTAAATTAACTAAAACTTTATCTACAGAGTATTAAATATTTACTATTTACTTAATGAATGTCTTCCTTGTTTCTACGCTAACTATGCGTCTTCCTATGTTTATTTAGGTCGCTTAAAACTACTTATACTTTATATACAGGGTGTTGACTGCTTATTATCTACAAACTATCTCCATTTCTCAATTCTTTCCTAAATAAATGCAGTTTTCTGCTGCCTATGGTAATTTCTCATTTCTAAACGACCTTTATTATAAAGTACACCCTTAAACAACCCCTTATCACAGCAATATATATATATATATATATATATATATATATATGTAGAGGTTTTTTTTCGTTGTCTAGGGTTGTTATTTCAATTAAAAGGTCCGGGTGCTTTAGACATCATTTACTAAACACAAAGATAATATTTGAGTCAACTACATCTGAAATTATCAATACTTAACAAAACTGATGTTAATGAAATACTTGCTATAAACAATACGTGCCACAATTACTTTCCGGTATAAGTTCTAAAAATACGCGTTGGAAACATAACCTTATCGACATCGACTTTTGTCATGGGCTTTACGTCTTAAGCTTCCACCTCGTCTTGCTGCCAAGGACTGACTGCCGTTACCCTCGTCAGTAACCCTTACTTAGAACAACCTTTACACTTCCCCGCTTAATCCCTGAAGCTATTCGGCCTAGCAGTGACGCCGCATGTTCTACACTATTGTAGTATGAAGTTACTTAAACTAGTTCTAGAAAAATGATTTCAATAACTACTATCTATAAAATTATCCTACATTCGACCATCCGACGTTGAATCCGACCCGGATTCACTTTCATTTTCGACCCACGGCTTCATATTTTCTGCGCAAGTAGACCTCAGTATTGGTCCTTCACCGTGTCCTACCTTTTGAACATCGTATCTGTCTTTTGGCTGTACCTTTACTATCTTTTAAGGCCCTAAATATTTCTTACTTACTTTCAATCCTGATCCAAACTGCGTTCTCTTTATTGCTACCAGCGCTCCCTCTTTATATACTTTAGGCGTTTTTCTTCTAAAATTGTAAGTCTTCCTATTTTCTTCGTGTACTTTTAGAAGTTGCCGTTTACATTCTTTTCTCAAGTTCTTCCTATCTTCATAAGCTTGCTCTATAACTTCTTCTTCTATTAACTCTATTATGCGTATAGTTTCTTTGTTTCGCATTTTTACTACTATTAACACTTCAAACGGAGTAGTATTAATGCTTCTTTGAACTGTTGAATTCAGCGTCTGCTGGACGCGATCTACATACTTATACCACTTTGTAGAGTTGTTTATACTAAGCTTCGTAAAAAGTGGAATAACAGTTCTGTGTATTCGCTCTATCTGATCGTTTCCACGAGGCACTTCAATGGTGATTGTCATGCGTATTATATTTTCTTCGCTACAATACTCTTTAAATTCATTCGCGGTAAAAGCAGGTCCTTTAGCCGTCATAATTCTATATGGATTGCCAAATGTCTTTTGTTGTTTGATTAAACAACTGACAGTCTTTGCAGCTGTGGTAGATTTCGTCGGATAGAGCCAGGTGAATTTAGAAAAAACGTCGATTACTGCCAGGATATACTGATAGTTCTTATTTGTCGATGGTATATGCCCTAAATGGTCGACATTATACGTGTGAAGGGGTCCTTCCTGTTTAGAAATTGGGTGCAAAAGCTCTTCTTTCCTTCCTTCCTTCTTGCTTCCTAATATACAAGGTTTACAATTTCTAATAATGTTTTCAATTTTTTCTTTTGATTTTCGAATGTAAAATTCCCTTTTAACTATTTCGTCTGTTTTTCTAACAGAAAAATGCCCTACCTCATGCGCTCTTCGGATTACCTCCTTCTGCATTGCCTTGGGAACTACCATTAATTCACTTCCTTTCTCGTATTTGTATAAAATACCATGTTTTAAAAGATAGTTTTCGTATCCATTTTGTGCTTCTGATAATTTTTTTATTATCGACAGATGTTCATCTTTCTCTTGGGCCAATTTGAGTCGAGAGATAATACCGTCTTCCTCCATTATAAACATCGTGACAGGACAACGGCTTATTGCATCTACGTGTTGCATTCGATTTCCTCTTCTATGTTCAATTGTATAATCATACTCCTCTAATAGTAAGGCCCATCGCGCTAATCTAGTGGTTAGGTCGTTAGGTCGTTAGGCGTTGTTTTTTTTACTCATATAGAACACGTATGCAAACTTACTTGCATCAGTATGTATTTCAGTTTCTAACACCTGTTGATAAATGTGAATAACCGGTTCCATCGTTAATCGTTCTTTCAGTTTCATAAAAGCGGCTCTTTGGTGTTCTCCAAAATTGAAACTCTGATTCTTCTTTAGCAAGTCACTCAAAGGTTTTGCTAATGTAGCATAAAAGGGTATAAACTTTCTAAAATAACCAGTTAAACCTAGGAACGACTGAATTTGCTTAAATGTCTTTGGCTCTGTAAATTTTCTTATAGCGGCCGTTTTTTCAACCGAAGGCCGCACTTTACCGTCTTGGATAATAAAACCAAGAAAACTTACTTTTCTTTTCAACAATTGGCATTTTACTTTGCTAATTTCTAATCCATAGTCTTGGGCTACTTTAAAAACAGATTTTAATTTTATTATGCCCTCTTCTTCGTCCTTACTGGGTATAATTAAATTATCCATATAATAAATTACTGTGTTGTTCGCCGTTAAGGGTCTAAAAACGTGGCTAATAAATCTCTGGAAAACAGCTGGACTGTTACACAATCCAAAAGAAACCCTCAAAAATTCATATTGTCCATTATGTGTTACAAATGCTGTGTATTTTGTGCTACCGTCTTCAACAAACACGTGGAAAAACCCATCTTTTAAGTCAATGGTGCTAAAAACTTTTGCTCCTCGTAAACCGTCTAGCACATTTTCAATGAGTGGGAGAGGAAAACGATCTTTCACCATTTTTTTGTTCAGTCTCCTATAATCGCAGCATATTCTTGTTCTGCAATTTTTTTTTCTTTACAAGTACTAATGGACTTGTATATTCAAATGAACTTGGTCTAATTATTTCTTTTTCTAACCATTCCTCTACCAGCTTTTTCGGGCGCTGACAGTCGTCTCGGATGTTGATATATCGGCTTTTCGTCTTTTAAAATTATTTTCATTTGAATATCCGCGATCTTAATTTGCTTTGGCTTATAGTTTTCCATCAAGTGCTCCACTGTCCGCCTATGTTCTACTTTATTTATGTGATGTACATTAATTTCTGTTTCTTTCGTATCACCGCCAACTGTTATATTCATCAAAAAATTGTCTTCTTGTTTTTTATAGACCATCAGTCCATCCTCTCGTATACTGACGTTAGCGTATCGTAATAAATTGTTACCTATAATTGCCTTGAAGCCAGAACTATTTGTAGGGATAATATGTACTTTTAAAATAAAATCGTTGTCATTCACCACAACACTTCTAGTAAAGGATCCTAATGTAGACGTTACGCTTCCACCTAATCCTTTTACCGTTACGAAATCTTTATCTAGTGGTATACTGTTGAAGTAAACATTATACACATCTTCTCTGATAGCATTTATATCGCTTCCGGTGTCAAAAAGTGCATCCATCTGTATATTCTTTATTATAAGTTTTACTGAATTTCTTGGCACCGTTTCTATTATATTAATAGCGAGTCTGTTCTGCCTACTTTTATCCACTCGTGGCGTAATCTTTTTAGGGCATTTCTTTGCAACGTGCCCAAAGGAATCGCAATTAAAGCACTTGATTCCCTTTTCTTTGTCAGGGCAATCCTTCGATTTATGATTTTTTGTTCCACAGTTAAAACAATTAAATCTTCGCATTTCTTTTTCTTTACTAACACTACTGTCGCTTTCATATTTTAACTTAGGAACATTTTTTCAATAATCGTCTTTTTGCTTTGGATACATTCATACAGTTTCACCTTCTGCTTAAATTCTGAAAAGTTCCTTGCACCATATAGAATCACTTTATTAGACGTTTCGTCAGGTATCCCGTCTATTATATATTGGATAACGACTTCTGATTCAATATCTGCACGGCTACCTATCTCTCTCATAACCAAAACGTATTCTTGTACGGACTCTTCCTTTTTCATTTTACGAAACATCAACATTTTATGTAATTGTGCGCTACTTACCTTGATTTCGAATTCATTAATTAGTTTCTTTTTCAACACAGACCAGGACGTAATACCCTTTTCTGATTGAATGTAGAGCTTTGCTAAACCTCTTAAAGATTTCTTTGCAAATACCAATTTCTGTAAGGAGTTCCATCCTGTTATGGCCGCAATTTTCTCAAAATCTGATATCCATTTCGTCACCGGATAATCGTTTTTTTCGTCAAAGTCCCTAATACTATCTTCAACATCGCGAAAAGTTAAAGCAAACGAATCTCGAGATCTTCGTCCTGACGTAGCTATAGTTCCTCGAGCATTGCTCTCTTCAACCAGTTCGCCACCTTCTTCATAAACGTCGCTTGTCTCATATTCATATTCACTTTCGCTACATCTGTCATAGTCTTCATTTGAGTTTTGCTTTGTATTAAGATCGGTTAAAAAGGAACAAATGCGATCCGCCAATTCATCTTTGCTTCCAGTATAGTCCAAATCCAGCACGTGACATACCGCTATATAGTCTACTATATCCATACGCAAGTTAATCTCTTTAACTTCCTCTACATATTCATCAGAATTCCGGTCGAATTCAAATCCGGAAAAACCGTGAAGAGCTTTTCTAGTTTTTCTACTTTCATCTTCATTACCAAATACCATGACATGCAACGCCTTAACTGCTTTCAAATTATTATGAGTAATGTTATAACTAACCTTGGGATTGCTATCTAATGTTCTTTTTATTGTCGACATATTTATTCAAAGAAAAATCTGACGTATAATTTCAATTTAAATAAAAAATAAAACTCGCTATGTATAATACCCCAATAAATAAGCGCGGCAGCTTTATAATCAAACAAATAGTTTAAACTTTTTCGTATCTAAATCAGCACAGCTTAGTCTAATACATATAAAAAGAAAATTAAAGGACTCAGAATCAAGCTTTAAATTAATATTGATTTGACTTCTCAATCAAAGCAACCCCTTAATTTTCAGTAACACGAAAAGAATTGCATGCACGTTTACATAAGTGTTTATAAAAATAACTCGACATTTAATTCCTATAAATCAATTTGTTTTAAGAATAGTACGACTGAGTAAAAAATCAAAGTCCTTTTAGGGTCAACATCTTTACGGTTTTCTGAAATTCCTTGCTGCGATGGTTTGTTTACAATTAGAGCAAATCCCTACCTTTCTGGTCATCTGATGTACATGTGTACCTTCACATTGTATCCCAGCAAACACTCCGTTCTGCGTCGTCCTTAACAGTTTTGAAAGCTTCCAGTTGCTAATGGAGACCTGAAGTTTACCTGCCGTATTAGCTTTCGGCTTGAATAGCTTATTTCCACCCTTTGAAATAGTAGCTTCTACCTTCTATTTATTCACAATAATAACGCAGGCCACCGAGCACAAAAACAGGTTTAATGTTATTTGTCTGAAACACGTTGTTCACTTGTAGCTTTACCAACTATTAATAAAAGCCTTTTTTTTGCACTGCAAGTTTAACTACATTCTTTGACATCGAATATTCACTGATGTTCATATCACGGAACCGAGCACCCAAGTTTGTAAAGGTTTTCTTTTGTTGTCTAGGGTTGTTATTTCAATTAAAAGGTCCGGGTGCTTTAGATATCATTTACTAAACACAAACATAATATTTGAGTCAACTACATATGAAATTAGTAATACTTAACAAAACTGATGTTAATGAAATACTTGCTATAAACAATACGTGCCACAATTACTTTCCGGTATAAGTTCTAAAAATACGCGTTGGAAGCATAACCCCATCGACATCGACTTTTGTCTTGGGCTTTACGTCTTAAGCTTCCACCTCGTCTTGCTGCCAAGGACCAACTGCCGTTACCCTCGTCAGTAACCCTTACTTAGAACAACCTTTACACCTCCCCGCTTAATCCCTGAAGCTATTCGGCCTAGCAGTGACGCCGCATGTTCTATACTATTGTAGTATGAAGTTGCTTAAACTAGTTCTAGAAAAATGATTTGAATAACTACTATCTATAAAATTATCATACATATATATATATATATTATACTCATCGAAATATTTCCTATATCGCCCTCTATCGACATCAAAATCTTTTACAATAGTAGCAAAACTATGTTTCAAGTCACCACCATTCCAGCATGGCTGACAAATTTGTTTAAATTTTGAATATGGCATGTTACCACTAATATGATCCATAAATATATGTCTGAGATTGGCTCCATCCTGCTTCCAGATTGCAATAACATTGGCGTTATCTATAAGCCCATGTTTTACAGTGCTGGCATACGTTTGACATAAGTAAAAAGATCAATGCTCTTATGTCTACCGAACGAGAAAAACTATGTGATCTTGTTTTGTTCGTTTGCAGGTATATCATCAAAGACAATAATTGAATCTTCTTTGGTAAATCAAGCTTCCATTAAGTCGTTGTAGTTTCCAAATTTGTGGTAACCAATTTCTTCTCTTAAAGGTTCAAATACACTTTTTAACAGTTCATATTCCGGTTGATACAGGTTTTTTGAAAACACATACACATTTTGAAATCGAAGTCCATTTTCGTGCAAAATAAACGAGATTAAGACGTTTGTTTTCCTGCAATTAGATGGACCGGCGAATATTGCTGGTATATTAGGTGGAAACAAAATTCCATATTTACTCATATTGCTAGGTGTAGAAACCATGAATTTGTCAAAGTTTTGCACCGGTATTTTAAGTTCTTCTCTTGCAGTTTCCATATCTGGTATATTTGATTCTCTACTTTTATCTCGAGCACGAAGTTTATGGAGGTGATCGCGTAGCGTTGTTGTAGGTACATTGTACAACCTACTAGCTTTACGCGTATTTAACGCACCTTGCAGGATTTCACTAATTGCTTTCTCTGAAGATTGCTTGGTGTACATCTTTCAAATATACAGCTGAGACTGATTCAAAATTTTAAAAGCTATCTTTTATACTAAATAATTCTTCCTAGCCTCCCGCCGAACGTCCGCCGCTCGCCGCCCAGCCATCTGTCATTTATTTAGAACGTTAAAAATTCTTTGTAGGGGTAGTGTTTTTCCGTAAAAGTTGGGTATGGTATGTACGTAGGTAAGTAGTCAGTCTGTTCAAAGTCCAAATTCATGCGATTTGGAGGAAACGTCTGAGAGTTCAAATACACTTTGACGTTGGTTAAATAGGAATTCGTAAAGCTGGCGCATTTTCTTTTTTCTTGTAGTATTTTCCATTTTGAAGTGCTAATATTATCCATTGTGTCGTTTCGTTTCGCTCGATACTTTAATTCGCCACACTTGTGACTGAGCTAGCGATGGTAATTCGTGCGGATCCCATTTTCTGAATGCTGCCATTATGCTTGATTGATTTTAAATCTCTGACACCAACGAGGTTCTGGCTTAGTCGTTTAATGTAATGTGAGGTACCTCCCATGAAATACGCTGTATTTTGAACGTCACTGTATTTCCAATCGACTTGTAGCAGTTTACATCGGAGTTGGATCTGATTAAAATTAATCCTTGAGGCGTGTTGACGATAGTTTCCTTGTAATCTTCGTAAACCCAACAATGGTTTTTAGCGGTAAAGCACAACTAGAAGTCCATCTTGGAATATGGCATCGGATTTCCAACCAATGTGTGCAATAGACTTTGTTTCTTCACCTTCTAGTGATATTAATCCCTTGATGGTTCGAGTAATCCCCGGATTTCTGCACATATCTACTATATGATTATTCCCCAATTTGTATTGCATTTCCTCGAACAGAAAGTACGGTGCATTCCTAGTAAATTCGTATGCTTTAGGATATGGTTCTGCTTACCTAATCGGATCTACAGTTGTTGTTTCTCGTAATGCTTCCGTAGGCTTATAGGTACCCTTAATAAATATGAAACTTTTATGGGGCTATGTGATGTTATCACTGCTCTGAATTTCTGTGGAAATTCTATCGTTGTTTTCTGTATTTAAAGTAAATGGTAGATACGCGTAAAAATCTTCTTTTATTATTATTTCGTCTAATTTATAACTTCCACACACATCGAATTTGGGTACGTCCTCATATTTAAGTCTTTCAAGTTTAACGTTTTCATCACCGTGATCTAAGCTGCGCTTATTCCTGTCACCCATCATTTATAACTTTTAATCCCAAGGATTTTAAAAACGCCTTTCTTCGGATGTGAGTCTTTTGACGACTTGACACTGACGTCGTAATCACTTCTGTTTGTCGAGGTGCGTGGTAACTTGTTTTATGGACAGTGTGTCCCAAATTGGATGTATTAAATGGGTAACTTAGTTGTTATTAAAGGTACAATAAAACTGTGTGCGCAGTCATGTGCCAACTTTTTGAGATCAATTTAATGGTGAAATCACAAATGAGCGACCTTCTTTTGTTTTCGAGTTACAGCCAAAAATTGATATTTTTAACAATTCTATTAATTCGTATAACTCGTTTGGTTGCAAAAATATCCAAAAATACTGTAAGAGTTTTTTATACGGTTTTTTACGCAGGATACAGTGGCGTACGCAAATATTTAATATTTATAATACTTTTGAGGTTATAATATAAACTTGCATTTTTTTAAAATGGAAACCACAATTGGTTGTCACTTTATTTAAAAGCTCTTTTTAACAGCTTTTCAAAAATATATAGTTTAAAATAATTTACTTTTCAAATGGCCAAATTATTCCATGTTTTTAGTATAATAAAATAATTTATTATATTCGTAATAAATAGTTGGCCGCGAAACCAAAGGCAAACAAAAAACGACAGTTATTTGTATAACAATCGTCAACGAGCTTCAATCGTATCTATTGCTCATGCAATAAATTGTATTGTTAGTTTGTAAGTAAAGCATCAGTCTGTTACTAAATGGCAAAATTTGAAAATTACGAAAAATACGATATGCTAGTTGCATTTATTGAGTCTGCGAGAATTACTCTATCAGTAAAAACTTTATATTTTAACAGGTAATTGTGTAACTAATAGCAAATAATATTACTATGCCGTTTGGCTGCTTTGAAAAACCTAGAACGAAACAGTATGCAGTTTTTAATTAAGAGCAAACTATTGTTTCAACCATAGCATGTGTGGAAACAAACCCAAGAACATCATGTAGAAAAATTGAAAGGGAAATAGGTGTTTCTAAATCAGCAGCTTCAAGAATATTGAAGCGTATTAAATATCGACCCTATAAAAATAAAATTATACATAGTTTGTTTCCCGACGATTTTCAAAAAGAAGGCGATTTTTTCCATGGTATCTTCATAAATGTGCTGCTACTAACAATTTTGGAAATAACATTATATGGTCTGATGAAGCACTTACTGGCCGAATGAAAATACCTATCAAACATACGAGGCGTCAACAAAGCCGTTATGGTTTGAATATTTGTTGCTACATTCATTGTTGGTGGCAAATTTCAATACCATATTTTTGAAAACAATCATTCAGCTTGTCGCTATATTGAAATTTTGTATACCAACTTGCACGAATTACTGGAGGACATGCTTCTCGAAAAAAGACCAAAATTGTAGTTCCAACAAGATGGTGCACCCTCGCACAACACTATAATTACTCGTGATTATTTAAATAGAGAATATCTCAATAAATGGATGGGTACATTTGTACCTGTTCAGTGGCCGCCTAGATCTCCTGACTTGTCGATATTGGACTATTTCTTGTGGAATTTTTTGAAAGAGGAAATCTATAAAACCCAGAACCATAGTATTGAAGAGTTGCGGAATTCAATTGAAGCAGCATTTCGTAAAGTAAAAGAGGTTTATTTATTAAATTCTATTAAGTCTTTAATAAAACGATGCGAACTTTGTTTAAGAGAGAATGGAGGCCAGTGGATTAGTAGTTAGCACAACCGTATTAAGTTAGATTGTGTAGACTAACTATTTATTGAGGCGGCAAAGTAACCGCGGTGGGTTCAGTAACCCAGATATAGGGCCGAATGGCTGCGGAGAAATTCCTTCGATTTAGTGAACTGCAAAATAATGATTTCAAACAAATGCACGTCGATATACATATTTAGTTTATTGCGATTAATAGATTAATTACAGAAATTCAACGCTTTAAGCGAAAATTAACATTTGATGGTTTATCGCTACATTTTAGACGTACAAGCATTTCACCCTCAACGACAGTTCTCGAGTTACTGACCCCCGGGTTGCTTACGGATCAGAACGTAACAACCGCTACTTAGACCAGTCCATAATATAAGGGGTGGTGCGTATCAAGTCTGTATGTTAGTATTTGCACATAACTTAACACTAGAAATATTTTAAGGCTGTTAGGGATGACACAGTAACTATAACATACCGGCCACCTTGAAATCACCAAGATTTAAAAACAATTAAATTGGCAAGATAATGAGATAAGCAATATAGAAAAATAGTAAGTACCTAACTAGTGAACATATATACAATTTATAAAACCTAATGTTCAAATTGCTAAATTTAAAGTTAAAAATAATGCATGTAACAATTAAGGAACATCTAGAACAAAACTCACTTTGAATCGGGTAGGACGCAAAGTTTATGCACTGAGCGCTTTAACAGATTCCCACTAGACACACGCACAGTTACATTTCGTAGCACTCCATCGGCAGCTGGATGCAGTTCCACAACTCTACCGAGGGACCATTGAAGTGGAGGTAAGTTGTCTTCCTTGATTATTACCATCGAGCCGATCTTTAATAGTGCAGGTAAGTTTTTGAACCATTTTGTCCAACGCTGCATCTCAGGGACAACTTGTAGACTCCATTTTTTCCAAAAGTCTTGAGTAATTTTTTGCATGCGTTGGTATAATGATAATTTTCCATCTGATAGGTGAAGCAGATTATGCTCGTGAGGATGGCATAATGGTTTGCCTATTAGGAAGTGACCAGGTGTCAGGGGATTAATGTCGGAAGGATCGTTAGACAGTGGTGAGAGAGGGCGAGAATTCAGCGTAGCCTCGATTTGCACTAGGACGGTTTGCAAATCTTCGTAGGTTAAACTGGTGTTACCTAGCACTCGTTTAAAGTGAGTCTTGGTAGATTTGATACCGCCTTCCCACAGGCCTCCTTGATGAGGAGAGCGAGGGGTACTAAACTCCCAATTAATTCCTTGGCTAGACAGAAAATCAGAAACCTCCGCCTTAGTATCATTATTAGTGAAAAATTGAGAAAGTTGTTTTAGTTCTCTGGACGCGCCAACAAAATTTGTGGCATTATCAGAAGTAATTGAGTTGGGCTTTCCTCTACGGCCGATAAATCTTTTTTAGAACAGCCAAGAAGGCAGACGTTGATAAGTCGGTCACCAAATCCAAATGAATGGCCTTAGTTGTCATACAAATGAATAGGCAAATATAAGATTTTATAAGTTTGGCTCCGCGAGTTTTGCGATCCCTGATTAATATGGGTCCAGCATAATCTATTCCGACATTATAAAACACAGGAGTATTAAATTCAACTCTTTTACGAGGTAAGTTTCCCATTAAGGGATTATATGAAATTGGATTGGCCTTGAAGCATTTAACACAGGAGTGACAGATTTGTTTTGCCGTAGTGAGACCAGCTATTGGCCAGTAATGCTCACGAATGCAAGCTAGCAGTTGTTGCGATCCGCAATGCATAAGGCTAGCATGAAAATGTTGAAAAATCAATTTGGTTAGTCTATGGTTTTTGGGTAGCAAAATAGGATGTTTTTTGTCAAAGGGATAGTTTGAATTTTTTAACCGTCCACCTACCCTAAGCATATTTTCCTCGTCAAGGTAGGGATTTAACGATAATATATTAGAATCAGCATTGATAGGCCGACTGGATTTTAATTGTAGTATTACAGACCCGAAGGCCTCAGCTTGACAAAGTTTAAGATGGACGTCTCGGCTAGCTCGTAGTTCCCTTGTACTTAGAGGTCCGGAGGTTGGAATAGATTTGGGTGTAGAATTTTTCGTAAAACGCATCATCCATGCCACAATACGTTGCAGCCGGCTTAACGTAGAAAATCTCTGGAATATATCAGAAGTGTTTAGGTTCAGTAGAGTAACAACTTGACTGGACGCTGATTTTAGTTCGACATCAATTGAAGTATTGAAGTCAACACACGGATGAGAAGGCCACGCGTCTTGGTTTTTGATGAGAAAATTTGGACCTTTCCACCACAGGTCGCAGTCTGATAGTAGTTTTACAGAGACACCGCGGGAAATTAAGTCCGCGGGGTTTTCTTTAGAAGGTACGTGATACCAACCGTCTATGTTAGTAAATTCTTGTATTGTGGCTATTCCATTGGCCACAAATACCTTGTACTTATTTGGCGCAGATTGGATCCAATTCAACACAATAGTGGAATCAGACCAGCAGTAAGTTCTTGAAATAGGTACAGTTAAAGTAGATTTGACCTTCTGCACTAGTTGCGCAAGAAGCACAGCTGCGCATAATTCTAGCCTGGGTATAGTAGCTCCTTGTAAAGGGGCAATGCGAGATTTGGAACACAGTAAATTTGAATAGTGATTACCGTCAGGTGTGGACACGCGTAAGTATATACAAGCGCCGTAGGCATAGCTACTGCTATCACTAAAACCGTGAAGCTCTATAGAAACGAAGTTCGTAGGAATTACACATCTAGGGATATGTAAGTTTTCTAGAGTGTTTAGTTGCATTTTAAAGCTGTTCCATTCGGAATCTAGGTCTTCTGGAATAGTTTCGTCCCATGACGTTTTGAGTTGCCATAGTTTTTGTATAAGGAGCTTTCCAATGGCGGTAGTGGGCGATAGAAGGCCCAGCGGGTCGAAAATTTGAGACACCATTGATAGAATGGAACGCTTAGTGTTTCTTATTGTATTAACCTTGAGTTGTACGTTATATACTATAACGTCTAGTAAAGAGTTCCAGCCAACGCCCAGGGTTTTGGTGTTTTCTCTTTCGCCCAACGGAATATTGTAGAACTTAGTACTCCCTTGGTCAGATAACGTTTCCTTGGAATTAGATAGAAATTTTCTGATGGGCAAGCCTACACCAGCTAAGACCGCGGTAAGTTCTTCTTGAAGGGATTGCATTTCTTGGACGGTTTTAAAACTTGTGATAAGATCGTCCATGTAAAAATCTGATTTTAAAATAGCTGAAACCCTAGGGTGAGTTTTAGCACAGAGAGCAGCAAGATGATGTAAACATTTTGTAGCAAGATAACTAGCGCTAGCGGTTCCGTAAGTAATGGTGTTTAGTTCATAAATGTCTAGCGTGGAAGTTGGATGGTCGCGCCAAAATATGCGCTGAAATTTACGCTCAGAAGGCCGAACCAGTATTTGGCGATACATTTTCTCGATGTCTCCCGTTAGTGCAATTTTGTGTTGACGGAAGCGTATTAAAATTGAAAACAAGTCGTTCTGCACGACAGGGCCAACCAGCTGGGTGTCATTAATCGATATATTTGAGTGCGTAGGTGCACTACCGTCGAAAACAACTCGCAACTTAGTGGTCAAAGAGTTCGATTTTGTTACAGCGTGTTGGGGCAGATAATAGGGGGGTATAGTAGAAATATTTATTTTAGCGTCGAGAGCATTTACTGAGGTTGCGTCTGTCTGTTTTGAATGAGTCGAGACCTTGGACATGTGACCTAAGGAAATGTACTCCTGCATGAATTTATAGTATTCAGTTTTAAGGTTGGGATTCGAAATGAATTTCCTTTCTAGATTGAAAAATCTCCTCTTAGCTAGATCACAGGAGTATCCTAGTTTACTTAAATTTAAATTAAAGGGTATAGATACCACAAAACGACCAGCATCATCACGGGTTATTGTCTCGGAAAATGATTTTCGCAAAATCGTTCTTCGGCATACAGTTTGGATAACTCGCTAAGAGGTTGTACGTCCTCTAGCTGCCAAAATTTTTGTACAGAATTATTTAAGTCCGTAATGGTAGGTCTGGCACGATTAATTGCTAGATTTACGCAGACTATATTTGTGTTATGCGGGGGGGCTGGACAGTTTCAGACAGCACCCAACCAAGTAGGGTTTTTGAAAGACGGGCTTATTTTTCCCTAATGAAATTTGACCAACACATAGCAAACTGTAAAAGTCACTAGCACCAATCAGAATGTCAATAGGAAGAGATTGATTGAAGTTTGTGTCAGCAAGCTTAATGCCGTTAGGAATTTCAAACGTAGCCTTATCAAAGGATACCAGAGGTAATTTTTCGGCAATTTTTGGTATAGTCAAACATTCTAGATTCACCGTGTAGCCGCAAGTTTTAGAAGTTAGTAGTAAGTTAACCGTTGATCTAGCGACGGAGCAATTTGAGTTTAACCCGACAATTTTAGTGTGAGTCGGAGTTAGTTTTAAGCCTAGTTTTTTCGCTAACTCATCCGTTATAAAATTTGCATGTGATGCTGAGTCCAAAATAGCTCTGGCCGATTGCCATTCATTATGAATGTTTTTTACCTTTACCGAAGCCGTTGCTAGCAAAACTTGCTGCAAGTTGGCAGGGAAGCAGGAAAGTGCAGTACTAGTAGGTAGCACATTTTCAATGGAAGGGTTTTCAGCGTGACCTCCATTTCTAGTAGAAGAATCACGCACACTTGCGTCAAAGTGTAATAACGTACTGTGCTGCTTGTTGCAAACCTTGCAGCCAAACTTAGATCGGCAAGCTGATTTCTTGGAGTGACGGAGGCAGTTCTTACACAAATCGGTATTAGAAACCTGTTCATACCTTTGTTTTCCAGTTAGCTGAAGAAATTCAGGACATTGTGTTATGAAATGACCTAGTTTGCACATAGGACATGAAATAGTACCTTTGCTTGTGGTTACAAATGCCTGTTTATAGGTTGGCGGCTTAAACTTAGACTGTTGATTTCTTGGAGAAGCGGAGCAGGTAGATGTTTGTTTGTCATGTTCAATTTCTTCAAGTAGTTGGCAACGATTTCTTAGAAAGTCGTCGATCTCAGTTAGGCTTAGTATATTGTTGGGTTTATATTTCGACAACTCAGTTCGGGAATTGTCATCTAGTTTAGACATCACAATATGTGAAATAAACATTCCAGATCCGGCTCGAAGGACCATGGATTAGTAGTTAGCACAACCGTATTAAGTTAGATTGTGTAGACTAACTATTTATTGAGGCGGCAAAGTAACCGCGGTGGGTTCAGTAACCCAGATATAGGGCCGAATGGCTGCGGAGAAATTCCTTCGATTTAGTGAACTGCAAAATAATGATTTCAAACAAATGCACGTCGATATACATATTTAGTTTATTGCGATTAATAGATTAATTACAGAAATTCAACGCTTTAAGCGAAAATTAACATTTGATGGTTTATCGCTACATTTTAGACGTACAAGCATTTCACCCTCAACGACAGTTCTCGAGTTACTGACCCCCGGGTTGCTTACGGATCAGAACGTAACAACCGCTACTTAGACCAGTCCATAATATAAGGGGTGGTGCGTATCAAGTCTGTATGTTAATATTTGCACATAACTTAACACTAGAAATATTTTAAGGCTGTTAGGGATGACACAGTAACTATAACAGCCAGTTTGAACAATATCTCTGAATTATCAGTAAATAAAACTATTGTAGTATTCCCATCTGTGTTCTAGTGTTTTATATATATTATGTGTGAGGGTGCGTGTAGGTGAGGGTGTGTGTGATTGTGTGCGCATGCGGGCATGTATGCGTGGGCGCGTGCTTGTGTGTGTGTGTGTGTGTGTTTGTGAGGGTTTGAGGTGTGTGAGTATGTGTGTATTTGTGTATCCATATATGGATTATAGATTGTTTAAATGTGGATAGGAAAGTATAATTTTCAATTTAAGATGTAGTTATATTAATTTTTGTAATATATGTAGTTATGATATTGTATTCTTCTAGCTTTCAAACTTTGTTGTTTAGAGTGGTGTGCTACAATAATAAACTCTTGTTTTGTGTTTACCTTTTGTTTCGCGGCCAACTATAAATTACCAATACAATAAATTATTTAATTATACCAAAAACATAGAATAAATCGGCCATTTGAAAAAATAATTATACTAAACTATATATTTTTGAAAAGCTGTCAAAAAGAGCTTTTAAATAAAGCGACAACCGATTAAGGTTTTTATTTAAAAAAATGCAAGTTTATATTATAACCTCAAAAGTATTATAAATATTAAATATTTGCGTACGCCAGTGTATTTTACGTAAAAAAACCGTATAAAAAACTATTACATTATTTCTGGATGTTTTTACAAATAAACGAGTTATACGAATTAATAGAATTGTTAAAAATATCAATTTTTGGCTATAACTCGAAAACAAAAGAAGATCGCTCATTTGTGATTTCACCATTGAATTGATCTCAAAAAGTTGGCACATGACTGCGCACACTGTTTTATTGTATCTTTAATAACAACTAAGTTACCCATTTAATACATCCAATTTGGGACACACTGTACAAAATGGATCGGCATTTTCTTTAGATGCTTTTTATTTCCACTCTAACGCAAGTGTATGTTTCCGGTGAAAAATTCACCAATTCACCCAGATGATCAACAAATCGTATGGTTATGTTGTCAATTTCGGATACGCTTAGTGGATATTATATGACGTGGTTAGGTTCCTTTTCTTGATTATACCCGGGTGGTACTGTGAGTTAGGAAATTATTCCTAAACGAACTGGTGGTAATATTGGTTTCTACAAAAATGTTTGATACTGAAATTATGTTCACTTGTTGGTCTGCGATATGCAAGACGTTTGCAGAAAGTTTACGGTTGGTAAGCCCCAAGATGTGCCCAATACTGTTTTTACGTTCCACACTAAAGTCGATAGGTAAACTGCTTCGCATAGAACACTTTAGCGTGTTATTGTTAGCAGCCAATTTGAAATATTTTTCAATGTTTTCGTTGATGTCTAGTACCGTACTGAGCCATTGTTTGAATTTCTCTCGTACATTTACATTTATTTCTTCCAATTCGTACGTACCCGGTTCAAGAATTATTTAAACTGCTCTGAATCATCAAAATACAAATCATTGTGCCTAGGGTGGACGTTCTGCACAGTGTTACATGTATACAACCCTACCAAACCCAAAGCATATTCACCGTTCTCTTTCAGCTTAATTGGTAGGTATACGGATCCTGTCGATATAACATTACCGTATCTGAGCACGTTCACTGGTTTAGCCATTATCACTAAGAAACTTTGGCACCAAATGTCCACAATTATAGGTGTTGTAAGTCTGCTCCGGTACACTGCTGTAGTAAATTTTGCAACTTCAAAAATATCTCTTCACTTCTTCCGGTGGTCTCAAGTCTCCAAATGAATCGTCGTATAACACACTATTTTCACATTTTCGGTATCCCAACCAAATTGTACCTGCTCCTTTTGTGGTACCCAAATTAATTACACCCGACTTGTTAGCACGCGGTGTAATCTTCTTCAACTGGTCTCTAGAAAAACACCGCGAAAATGAGGAATTTTAGATGCGTATTTGCTTATATCCACATTGGTGAGAGCTCTTCGGGGTAACCAGTTTATTTTTTTGATGCTTTTTTACAACCACGCCCCTTGTATGGTTTTAAAAATAATGCAGCACCCTTTTTGTATGGTATCAAAAACAATTCCATTTCCTTTTTTACAGACCGCTATTGCTTCCATTGATCTGTTGTGGTATTTGTTCTCTTTTAATTGCTAGCTAGCGGTTCTTGCATCGTTAACTACTTTTGAAATTTCTGCGGCACCACCTGCCAGGGCTCCTAAAGCACTAAACGGCGAAAATCTGGATAAACGGTAAAACACCACCTTTTTTGCGGAACGGGTATAATGTGTGGGACTTTAATCTTTTTTCTACCTCCGGCACCTTTCACGATTTGTTTTTCCACATGAATCCCACTTCCAGTAACTTTTTCAAATTATCGGACCCAACACTATCCATAGCGGATCGTGTTTTCTTTAAGAATCCATCTTCAAAATTTATTTTCTGCTTTTTGATACTTCCAAATTCTCTGTTTGATTTCATACCCATACCCATTTTTCTTTTGGCTTTCATTGCGTTTGCTACAAACCAAGCTGCAGCCTTTTCACCAAATTTAGCGTTTTTTGACTACTCGTTTCCAAACGCCTTGTAAAATTTTATCTGCTGGGTGTCTGGCCTGTAGATCATCGGGATATTTGGAGTATGCAATGTCGTGGTCTTTGCACAAACAGCACAAGTCGTTGATACCAGTGTCAAACGGTAACTTGTTTATTACTTTGTTGAAAAATCCTGCACCAGAGTGCAGAATCATGGATGCGTGAACTCTAACGAACAATAACTAAATAAACAAACAGAAGTAAATACAACTTGTTAAAAAAATACAACTGAAACATTTACGGATTGTATAATAAAATAAGCTACTCGTTATTCAATTAACTAAAAATTGAACACCGCTCATGTCTTTTGTATGGTTGTAGTGGAGCATGCGCTGTGATGGTCAGAATCTTCGGAAAGAGACAATCTTCTATACATTCGTGTTTTCTATAAACAATAGCTGATCGATATCTGTCAACACCTCAAGTTCTTGATGAGTATGCTTTAACATCGCATCCCAAGTGAACCCTGGAAAGGTATAATAGTGGGCGGGGTCTAGTCCATAAGTTAAATGACAACTCGTACGAAATTGTTCAAAAACTTCAGCCAATAGCATCACATCGGTCTTAAGATATAAGTCAGAATACTGCCCCAGGTTTTGAATATTAAATGTTTCTCACACTTTTTGTGCGTGCTGTAATGTTCGTCGATGCTTTACGACTCGTCACAGAAGCGGTTGCCCTTGAAATGTCGGCCCTGTCTAGCACAACCCTTCTGGATACACGTAGATTCTGATAGTTTCGTTGCCTCGCTATTGCCTGTTTAGAAAGAATGAACCAACTCGCAGTCTATTTTATATGGGTTTAATGAAATAACGTTATAAAATAATGTAACACAGTAGAAACAAATGCCAATGTTCGGCGTGTCGTAAAATACAATCACAACGAGGTTAAACGACACTCCTTATAGATATACGCATATAGCGTTGCTATACGCAAATGAATAAAATTCTAACTACTGAAACTTATCTGTATATTAATCCAACAATGAACGAATTTCAAAATGCTGTCACTACCACATTGATTAAAATAACTAAATAAATAAATCATCCCTCGCCAAGTTTACAAAATAACACTCATTAATACATGACCGGAGGACACGTGCCAAACAAAACAACCGCACGGCTCGCGTCTTTAACTCGACTGAATTATATCTAAACAACCCTAATATACAAAAGTATACATATTTTAAGGGCGGGTCAGTACATCACCCCCCTATAAGTTTAACTTACTGACTAAGCTTGCTTGGTAATTACTTTGAACTTATACTAACAGTTTTGCGGGCAGATTTTGGTCCGGCCCTATATATGGTTTTAAATTGCGTACATTTTGTATACCCAACGAAACACCGCAGGCATCGGCCTGAACCTCATATGAATTCGGCCCTCGCTTGGCTACTACTGTAGAAGGCCCCGAATACAGTAAAAATAATTTCTTAATCTCTTTATCCTCGGCAGAAGACTGAGGATGAGTGCGAACCAGTCCTTTATCGCCTACCTTAAAAACAATACATTTTTTATTTACCCTTTGATGCTGCAATCTACGTTTTTCGGCCTTTGATTTTAACCAATCATACGCCAAAGATATAATTTTGTCCCGATTATTACCTAGTTCCAGACTAGTAGGAAAGGCAATACTCTGAACCATGAGGTAATCTATGGAAGCTCCAAAATGCAATTCTAATGGACTGAAGCCCGTAGAATCGTGGACTGCCCTGTTTATCCACTTCTCCACCTTATCCAATACCAACGCCCACCCCCCATGAGCTGAATAACACAGTGACCGTAACATCCGCACAATTTTCCTATTGGCCCGCGATGCTACCTCTACCCTTAGGATCATATCTAACGCCCGTATGAAAGACCCCACAGACGTGCTTAGTCCGGAAGGCAAGACCTTAAAAACATAAATTTTCCCCTTATATAAAAACCCCGTAAACTTTTGTGCTCTGGCTTAATTTCAATTTGCCAGTAACTCGCTGTTAAATCAAGCGTGCTCAAGCATTGGCCGCTAGAAAAATTATACCACAACTCGGTAGGATTGGGCGGCGTCACCCGATCCTTGACCCTGCGTTTCTTCAGGAATCACGCGTCCAAGCAAACCCAAATTACCCCATCCCGTTTTCTAACTATAACTAATGGACTGATATATACCGTCTGCCTTGTCTCAATAACATTCCACGCTACCATCTCTTCTATCTGACGCTTCACCTCCTCCTTATATGCATACGGAATCGGATATGACTTTACAAAAAATGGCGTGTCATCCCACAACTCAATTTCGTGACAATAAATATTCATCCTACCCGGTTGGTTCGAAAATATCGACCTACACGACAACAACAATTCACGCAATTTATTTTTTTCTTCCCGCGAGAAGTTCTCCGCACGATTTAACACCCCTTCGATTTCAGACACCTCACACGGCATTATCTTTTTTTTTGAACCACTTTCATCACACTTTTCCTCTGATACTTGACAAACTGTCAACCGAACATCCGGTTTTGGTTCCATACTAAACTCTATGCTCCTTGTCTTTCCCTTAAAATTACCGAATAAACAATTTCTTGAAAAATCTATTTTAATCTGATAATCAGAAAAGAAATCACATCCAAAAATTACGTCTCGAATCAACCCCGGAACTACCATGCACGGATAAGGCACTTCGAAATCTTGAAATTTAAAATTTTCAAAAAATTGATCTTTAACAACGCAGTTTTTACCTGTAGCACTAACCAGAATGGTCGACGTAAACGGTAAACGTAAAATATCACCGTTAACTTGTAATAACTTAGATAGGAAATTCATCGAAATGCACGTAACTTGGCTACCCGAATCAACCAATATTTTTACCCACACAGCCTCAACAGTAGCCTCTATAGACGGTGCAAAAGCAACCGACTTATTATTATTTTGTGCTTCCAACAGAAGCTCATCCCCGTTTTTATTAAATAAAGTGGCCACAGCCGGTGGGTGACTTCCACCCGAGCTACTAGTCACCTCATGTTCACGGCGTCTTTCATCCCTATTATCATTACTATAATTGTGATTATTATTTGGTCTGTTTTCGGAACGGACATTATTACCGCCCCCAGAATTTGACATATTCGACCTAGTACTGTAACGAGCACCCCAGTTTTGTTCATTATTCGTACCTCTCCCACGCCAATTCGCATTAGAATTGTTACTATTTTCATGGGAAATTTGGTAAGTTTCGTCTACCTCCCTTAAATATTTTTCCACCTCATCTAACGTTCTAGGCATGCAGTTTACAATACCTCGCTGAGTCTCGCTCGGAAAGTGGTTTTTTAATAAAGCAATAAGTTCTTTTTCCTCAAGGGGCACCGTCAAGAAATTCGCTTCGCTCACCAGCTTTAAAAAATAATCGGCCCTTGACCCCCTATCGTAACAACCAAATTTGATCTTTTGAAACAGCTTCATCTCTTCTTCAACCACCCAATACCGGCTTAAAAATAATTCCTTAAATTCTTTAAAACTCTTTACACGTTCTTCTTTCAAAACACCCCAATCTTGGGCCGAACCACGCAGATTACCAATAATCAAGGGAACGTTTCTAGTATCAGGGACACCCGCTTCCACCATTATCGTTTCTTGTTTTTTAATAAAATTTACCGGATGCACAGATCCTTCTGGCGAAAAGTAAAAGTTCGCACTTCCCAAATCTTTGTATAAACTCATATAATTTTGGGTTCCGGCTACCATGGGAACGATGCCGCTGGTTTCCCGCTGGTTCACAATACTTACATCCCTAAAATTTTCAACATCATTAGCTCCTACTTCTTTTACCGATTCCGACACCCGGTTTACTTCATTACTCAATTTATTCATATTAACTGAAATATTTAAATTCATCTGTTCAATCGACTCTTTTAGAACTGCATTGTTGTAATTCATATTATTAACCGCTGCAACTAACTGCTTTAATGCCTCTGCAATCTCAGAATCTGCCATTTTATCAGTTTTTTGGAACTTAAATTGTTCTTTATTTCACGATCGCGTATTATACGTATGCGGCATTAAATTTCAAGAACATTGAAAAACGTGTTTCATTAAGCTTACACCGCCACTCGTGTCTATTTTAATTTTATTATTCGTACACACAAACTTGGTGGTAAAATACTCCCTCATTCGGATCTCCGGGAGGGGGTACTTGAGGCTCGTCATCGTAAGAATATAAAACAACAGTTCGATTTAGTGATAGGGACTTGGAATGTAAGGTCATTACTTAGAGTAGTTAAGTTAACGAATTTATTAGTCGAAATGAGAAAGGAAAAGCTGGACATTTTAGGTATTAGTGAGGTGAGATGGCCAGATAGTAATGACTTTTGGAAAGATAATTATAGAATAATTACAACTTCTTCAACTAATGGACAGGCAGGGGTAGGAATAGTGTTAGGTAAAAGATTAGGGCATAAAGTTAAAGAGTACTTACAATTTAGTGATAGAATAATTATGGTTAGATTGAGTACAAAACCCACAGACACTGTTTTAGTACAGGTTTACATGCCAACAACTCAGTACGAGGATGAGGAAGTAGAAAAGGTATACAAGGATATAAATAGTATAGTGAGAAAAGTAAAAGGAGATGAAAATTTATTAGTTATGGGCGATTTTAATGCGTCAGTGGGAGAAGGTAGTGAGGGAAAAATGGTAGGAAAATTTGGGTATGGCAGACGAAATGATAGAGGAGAAAGATTAGTTGAGTTTTGCCAGGAACATAGATTAGTAACTGTAAACACCCTATTCGAACAACATGTTAGGAGAAGATATACCTGGAAAGCCCCAGGTGATAGGGCTAGATACCAAATAGATTATATTTTAGTTAAACAAAGATTTAGAAACCAAGTTAAAAACTGTCGTAGTTATCCAGGGGCTGACATAGATAGCGATCATAACTTAGTTAAAATGAAGTGTAAACTAAAATTCAAAAAAATTGAGAAAGGCTAAAAGAGAGGGGATGGGATCTAGGTAAGCTTAATGATAGTAGGGTAAAAGAGGAATATAAACAAGTATTAGATAATAAAAGCAAAGAGATAGCTGTAGGAGGGAATGTAGAAAAGAGATGGAA
Source organism: Platerodrilus igneus (assembly GCA_036346225.1). Classification (NCBI taxonomy): domain Eukaryota; kingdom Metazoa; phylum Arthropoda; class Insecta; order Coleoptera; family Lycidae; genus Platerodrilus; species Platerodrilus igneus. The sequence goes on from JARFIW010001309.1 coordinate 692,404, forward strand.
AGAAATAAAACTGACTGTACATGATACAGCAACACAGACTATAGGTAAGAAAAAAAATAGAAGCGAGAAAACCGTGGGTAACAAAGGAGATATTAGATTTAATATAGAATAGAAGCAAGCTTAAACCTTTCAGAGAATTGGATAGTGAAAGTAAGCAAAAATATAATAAATTTAGAAATAAGATAGTACATGAGTGTAGAAAAGCTAGAAATAAATGGATGGAGGAGAATTGTAAGGGAATACAAGATGATTTGAGAGTAGGTAAGACAGACAGGGCTTACAGAACAGTTAAAAAGTTTTTTGGGGAAGATAGGAAAAAATGTAATTGTATTAGAGACGAGAATAATGAGCTTCTAATAAATAAAGTGGAGGTAGCAGATAGATGGAAAAGATATTTAGAAGATTTATATAAGGGAGACGATATGGATGAGTTAGAGTATGACCAAGAAGAGGATGTAGAAATAGGGTTCTCAATATTAAGAGAGGAATTTGATAGAGCTGTTCGGAATCTTAAATTAAATAAAGCGCTATGGATAGACGATATTCCCGCAGAATTAATAAAATATGCAAGTCAGAAAACTTTAGACAGATAATATGAACTAGTAAATGTAATATATGACACAGGTGAGGTTCCAATAGATTTCGAAAAAAATATTATTATTCCAATCCCAAAAAAGTCAGGAGCTGATAGGTGTGAGAATTTTAGAACGGTTAGTTTAACTTCTCATGCTTCCAAAATACTCACAATTATAATTAAAAATAGAGTAGAAGCTTTGACTGAGAATTATTTAGGCGAAGACCAATATGGTTTTCGTAAAGACAGAGGGACTAGAGAACCGATACTAATGATTAGGGTAATTATCGAAAAAAGTTTACAAAAAAATAAAAAGACCCATTTCGCGTTTGTAGATTTAGAAAAAGCATTTGATACGGTTAATTGGATTGTTATGTTCAGGGTTTTGCGAAAAATAGGAATCTCTCATAGGGATAGAACAATTATTTACAGTCTATATAAAAACCAAAGCGTAGTAATTAGATTTGATGAAATAGAAAAGGAAGCTAAGATTAGAAATGGTGATAGACAGGGTTGTATACTGTCTCCCTTGATTTTTAATGTTTATATTGAGGAAGCTTTAAACTTAGCTAGAGAGAGAAAAGAGATAGGTATTAGTGTACAGGGACAGAAAATAGACATGTTACGTTTTGCAGATGATATAGCCATTATAGCAGAGTCTAGAAAAGAGTTAGGAGAGTTTTTAAATATTTTAGATGAGATACTACAAAGTAACTATAGTATGACAATTAATTCAGTAAAGACAAAGATAATGACAAGTGAGTTACAGCCTAGTTCTAAACCAAAATTAAAAATAGGTAATACCGAGTTAGAGGAGGTAGATGAATTTTTCTACTTAGGTAGTATAATTACAAAGGACGGATGTAACAGAACGGATATAGTAACTAGAATAGCTCAAGCTAGAAAAATGTTTTTAAAAAAGGAAGACTTACTAATAGCTAATAGTATTAGTTTAGATAATAGAAAAAGTTTCTTAAAGTCGTACGTATGGAGCGTTCTACTATACGGTAATGAGACTCGGACAATTAAAGAAGTAGATAAGAAAAAGATAGAAGCTTTTGAAACTTGGTGTTATAGGAGAATGTTAAAGATTAGTTGGACAGATAGAGTAACAAACGAGAAAGTTTATAGAAGGATAGGTGAGGATCCCTGTATGTGGAAACAATTAAAGGTCAGGAGAGATAGAAAGATAGGGCACCAGTTAAGACATGAGGGACTATTTAGTAAAGTTTTAGATTATAGACTACCAAATAAAAATAGAGTAGGAAGGCCTAGACAAAGCTATATTAGTCAAATTATTAGAGATTTAGGTTGTGAAGGCTATGTAAACCTTTTTAGACTAGCTCAGAATAGAAAAGAATTTAGAGCTGCGTCAAACCGACTTTAAGTAAGTTCGAAAACAAAACAAAAAAAATAAAAATCAGTTAACTAAATGTCACCATGACAAACTCACAATTAGTTAGCGGTCTGGCATGTTGGTAGCGTTTCGTTGCTTAAGCCTTACCATAACATATAATTTAACACTTTTCCTTTTTGAAGCGGATAACCAGGTTATATTTCATTTCCTTATAAATGGTAATCATGTAAACATGTTAGAGTTCTTTAACAATCACCAGGTTGCTAATATCTATGTAGAGTCAGCTGGATAGGAAAAAGAGGGATATAGGAAGACCTAGACCAAACTATATTAGTCAAATTATTAGAAATTTAGGTTGTGAAGGGTATGTAGAGCTTTTTAGATTAGCACAGAATAGAAAAGAAGTTAGAGCTGCGCCAAACCGACCTTAAGTAAGGTCGAAAACAAAATGATGATGACAAACTTGGTATGGACTTAAAGTATTTGTATTTAACCTAATTCGAATCAAAGTCTAGAAAGTATTTAAATTGCCCAAATTCCGCAACATAACCTTGGCAATAAAACGGTTATGAGCTGTTAAAACGCACCATCTCAACGATAAAAATAACCACTTATTCAATTACAGGTAAATATTCCAACAATCAAATACAAGTCCTTCACTTTTATCTATTCATAGCGAAAATATTTTTCGGTGGGATTTTCACAAACCCTTTTAATTTTGTGTAAAACAGTATGATTCACCCACTGCTATTCGGGCATAGTGTGACAATAAACGTCCCCGTTGGCGCCAAATGTAATGTTCGTCGATGCTTTACGACTCGTCACAGAAGCGGTTGCCCTTGAAATGTCGGCCCTGTCTAGCACAACCCTTCTGGATACACGTAGATTCTGATAGTTTCGTTGCCTCGCTATTGCCTGTTTAGAAAGAATGAACCAACTCGCAGTCTATTTTATATGGGTTTAATGAAATAACGTTATAAAATAATGTAACACAGTAGAAACAAATGCCAATGTTCGGCGTGTCGTAAAATACAATCACAACGAGGTTAAACGACACTCCTTATAGATATACGCATATAGCGTTGCTATACGCAAATGAATAAAATTCTAACTACTGAAACTTATCTGTATATTAATCCAACAATGAACGAATTTCAAAATGCTGTCACTACCACATTGATTAAAATTACTAAATAAATAAATCATCCCTCGCCAAGTTTACAAAATAACACTCATTAATACATGACCGGAGGACACGTGCCAAACAAAACAACCGCACGGCTCGCGTCTTTAACTCGACTGAATTATATCTAAACAACCCTAATATACAAAAGTATACATATTTCAAGGGCGGGCCAGTACAGTGCGCATACTGTTTCTTCATAATCCCTCCACCTTCTAGCTTATTGTAGAACTCTTGTTGACTAGGTAGTGAAGTGTAACCCAAATTTCAATCGAATCGATAAAATCATATGGGTATACACCTTTTTAGTTAATAATTCAAACTTCTCATTAGTCAATCTAGAAAATTCATTTTTTAATAACGGATATTCGTTTAGATATAAAGCCAATGTTTCTAAGGATGAGCTCATAAAGCGGAAGCTATCGATGAATCTGTAGCTGATCAGGTTCTCAGGAATATATTTTGTGAAGGAGATATATTTGTCTTATAGGGAGAAATTGCCTTATAGGGAGAAATTGCCTTATAGGGTAAAATTTGATTATTCTCTGATCTTTATGATAAACATTCCAGAAGTTTCCATGCACGAGCCAATACGAACACGTATCTAAAGTCTAGGTTTATAATTATTCTGCCCCCACCCCCGCCTCCCAAATAGACTCGTCCGCGGGTATATAAACCGCTCCTATCGAGCGGAGCGTCAGTTCTTATTCAGCCTTGTAACAAGCAAGTCTATCTTTAAAACATAAACAATCGAGTCTAGAAGTTTGTATAATCATACCTATTAATATTCCAGTTCTTGTTAAAGGTGCGTAGCTTTTAATAATTCATATTTTAAAAATTTTTAGAATAAGATTTAATCAATAAAAATATGGGGTGGGGAGAAATAGTATAAATACGGAAGCGTGTGCTAACATCAGTCATTCTGTTACAGAAAGTTGAATGAGCAACATGTCTCTCTTTGGTGATTTAGTGCAGTATATATCTGCTCTGCTTAGATTAGTGCAGACTTCACATGATGATGTCATAATTATGAATGGTCTTCGTGAATGCCGAATGGGGATTCGTCGTATAAACCCTGCGATTGGAAATGCAAAATCCGTTGGTCAGAAGCTATTGGCTTCGTTGGCGAGCATTTAATCTATGCGCTCGCAATTCAAAGTAGTCCAGAAAAAAGGGACAGGACTTAAAACTGAAAAATCTGCTAAAAGTAGAGTGCATTGGGAAGATTCCATCTCAGTCTTTAAAAGACGTATTAGTACTGGATTAATAAGCAATCTAAGCATAAGGATATTGGAAAATTTCTAATAGACTGTAAAAGTCTTTTCAAAAGAAGAATCCAGAATGCTTTAAAAACGGATGAAGCTATAAAAGTTAACACAACATTCTGTGGGGAGTTTGAAATTGCAACTAGTGCCAAGCTTATGCAGGAATATAAATATTTTACTACATCTAATGCCGCCATCTCCAGAGACACCGATCTAGACAAATGGTTTATGGAAAAAGTTATGGAACCATTAGTAACACAGTTGGAGGAGTTCCAAGAACGAGACAGCGGGTGGTGTTTGCAAAATATAATTAATTTGGGGATTAACATCAACAAATATAATCCCCTGAGAGGACCTTCATATATTGAGCTGCCGCTTGAGATCAAACAAAAACATGCACGTATCAATGTGAAGAATAACGACCAACCTTGCTTTGCGTGGAGCATAATGGCTGCGTTACATCTAGTCGAACGACACCCTCAAAGAGTGTCCAAATATCTCCACTACTCTGAAAAATTGAACTTAAAAGGAATCCAGTTTCCATTGACTCTTAATCAGATCAAGAACTTTGAGTCGCAAAATGATATATCAATTAACGTCTACGCCTTAAAATTAAAGAAACACAAGTTCACTACCGTTCCAATATTGGTATCGGAGAATAAGAAAAATAGACGTGTGAATCTCCTAATGATTTATAACCAATATTATGATGAAGATATGGGAAGCTTTATACATATCGATGGATCTGAAACATTCAACACCCATTATGTATGGATAAAAGACTTGAGTCGGCTGGTGTATTCGCAACTTAGTTCTGACTGCGCAAAGAAACACTTTTGTGATCGGTGCCTACACTACTTTAATACTGAAGATAAATTGTGTAATCATATTATTGACTGCAAAATGAAACAATTATGTATACCTCGACTGCCTACAGAAGAAGACAAGATCCTTCGCTTCAAGAATTTAAAAAACAAAGTTAAAGTTCCGTTTGTGATATATGCAGATCTGGAATGTATACTTAAGTCTACCGGAATGGAAAAGATGTACCAAGAACATGTGCCATATAGTGTTGGATATTATGTGAAATGTGACTATGATGACTCATTATCATTTTATCGGTCATATCAGGGTGAAAATTGTGTGAAGTGGTTTACTATGGAGCTACATCAGTTTGCAGAAGACGTTGAGACGGTATTTTTATGTTCCTATGATATGACTCCGTTGACACGAGAACAAGAAGCTGCATTTACGACTGCAACACATTGTTATATTTGTGAGAAGCCGTTCAGTCCAGAAGACAAAAAAGTTCGTGATCATAATCATTTAGTGCCGACTAATAATTACAGAGGACCAGCGCACGAGAGTTGTAATATCAAGTATCGAGATTCTCGTACAATTCCAATAGTTTTCCACAACTTGAGTGGTTATGACAGCCATTTCATAATTAAAAGTATTGCTGTAGATTTGGATGGCCGTGTGGAAGTGTTACCAGTAACAAAGGAAAAATATATCTCCTTCACAAAATATATTCCTGAGAACCTGATCAGCTACAGATTCATCGGTAGCTTACGCTTTATGAACTCATCCTTAAAAACATTGGCTTCATATCTAAACGAATATCCGTTATTAAAAAATGAATTTTCTAGATTGACAAATGAGAAGTTTGAATTATTAACTAAAAAAGGTGTATACCCATATGATTTTATCGATTCGATTGAAAAGTTGGGTTACACTTCACTACCTAGTCAACAAAAGTTTTACAATAAACTAGAAGGTGGAGGAATTACGAAGAAACCGTATGTGCACGCACAAAAAGTGTGGGAAACATTTAATATTCAAAACCTGGGGCAGTATTCTGACTTATATCTTAAGACCGATGTGATGCTATTGGCTGAAGTTTTTGAACAATTTCGTACGAGTTGTCATTTAACTTATGGGCTAGACCCCGCCCACTATTATACTCTTCCAGGGTTCACTTGGGATGCGATGTTAAAGCATACTCATCAAGATCTTGAGTTGTTGACAGATATCGATCAGCTATTGTTTATAGAAAAGGGGATACGTGGAGGACTTAGTCAAGTGTGTTCGGAACGGCGTGCATCGGCAAACAATAAATATTTACCAACGTATGATCCTTCCAACCCCGATGTGTATCTTATGTACTATGACGTTAATAATCAATATGGATGGGCGATGAGCCATCCCTTACCTTATGGAGGATTTGAATGGGTGGACACCAACATCGACGTGACATCAGTTCCTAATAATGCGAATGATGGCTATATCTTGGAGGTAGATTTGGAGTATCCGGAATCTATACATGACTTGCATAAGAACATCCCATTCTGTCCTGAACATATTGATCCGAAGACTGGAAAACCGCCTGTATCAAAAACTCAAACTACCAAATTAAGGGCTACACTAAATGCTAAAAGAAGATATGTGATCCACTACAGGAATCTGAAACAGGCTTTAGAAAATGGACTTGAACTAAAAGCTATTCACAGGGTGTTGAAATTTAAACAAAACTGCTGGCTAAAATCTTACATTGATCTCAATACTGAACTTCGGAAACAAGCAAGGAACGAATTTGAGAAGAACTTGTTCAAGCTAATGAACAATGCTGTTTTTGGGAAAACGATGGAGAACAAGCGAAAACATTGTAATGTGTAACTTGTGCACAACTGGGAAGGTAGATATGGAGCCGAAACCAGGATATCCAGACCGTTATTCAAAAATGTGACAATCTTCGATGAAAACCTTGTGGCTGTTGAACTTCTTAAATCGGAAGTATTTTTCAATAACCCTATATACGTTGGGATGTGCATCCTTGACATGGCGAAGTTGACAATCTACGATTTCCACTATGGATATATGAACGCCGCCTTTGGAGATGGGTGCCGAGTTCTTTACACAGATACAGATAGTCTAATTTATAAAATAGTAAATCTGGATTCTTATGAGACTATGAAGCGGGACTGTTTGCAACGTTTTAATACTTCCGACTATCCTTCCAACAACATTTATGGAATTCCGCTATTTAACAAAAAAGTATTGGGTATGATAAAGGATGAAAATAATAGACGTCTTATGACAGATTTTATTGGGTTACGATCAAAGATGTATGCTACAAGAATTTTTAAGACAACTGAGGAAGAAGAAACTGAACTCTTACGAGAAGACGAAGAATCACCTGGCATCCGAGACTTTGGTATTACAAAGAAAATTAAAGGGATTAAAAGATCAGTGATAAAGAATAGAATCACTTTTGAGGATTATGCTGATTGTATCGAAGATTACAAGGAAGTATTTGTAACGCAGAATCTAATTCAATCATCCAAGCACCAAGTGCACACTATCGCTCAGGAGAAGATTGCCCTAAGCCCGCACGATGATAAACGCCACTTGCTTCCTGGTTCATATGCAACACTACCTGTTGGACATTATTCAATTATGGAGCAAGAGGAAATATGATACTTATTGCAAATGTAGAATATTGATTGTAAATATATTATCCTCAATAAAATTTTATATAGTTTAGTGTTATCCTATTCTTAAAAACTGAATGTAATAGACGTGGTGGGTGTTGGTTGAAAGGTAACCTGAATTGACCTACAATTCCTCCTTATGGGGATTTCAATGTATGGTACAAAATGACCAGAACGGACCTTAGAATTTCCCATGTAAATCCCATAAGAAAACCGGTTTTTTGGGCTAGAACATAGGTATCTACCCTACTCCCCTTGTATAATAAAAAGAATTTATAAATCTCTTTAGACTCGTTTGATGATTGGGGGTGAGTCCTGACAAGCACATTATCCCCAACCAAAAATGTAGTCAATTTGTGAGCTGTGTTATGACGTCGCTGACGCCTTGCAGCCCTTGATAATAGTCGATGGTGAGCCAACGTTATAACTTCACCAGGTTCCGTCTCTCTAATTTCCGATTCAGGAAATTTAATTTTAGATGTAAAAGAGTTCTTGGTGTGCTTTCCCAAGTGTAAAAAATCGGATGAATAATTTGTACCATCGTGAATAGCGCGATTCAACCAAATTTCAACCTCCTTCAATACCAGGACCCACCTAGTATGACAATTATAACATAGACTACGAATTAACCTGACAATTTCGCGATTAACCCTTTCTGTCGGATTACCTTGAGGGTAGTACCGGGAGGTATGCTTAATTTGAATACCCTCCCCCTTAAGTTGATTTAACCAAAGCTTACTCAAGAACTGAGTACCGTTATCTGATAATATGGATTTTGGCTTCCCCATAGTGGGAATACATTTTTGAAAAATACGATTTAGTATTGCTTTTGCTGAAGCCTTCCCCAAAGGAAAAAGCATTACGTACTTGCTAAATAAATCAATACAGACCAACAGGTGCATCGCCCCTACCCTTGCTCGAGGTAGTGGTCCTATTATATCCACACTCCAAATTTGGTTAATTTTTGTCGGCACTATACTATGTATCATGCCCCATGAATGAACTGATATTTTTGCCTTCTGACACAAATCGCAACCTGAAATAACCTGGCGACACGTGCGTCGCATTTTCGGTCAATAGTAAGTTATAGATAATTGTTTAGAACATTTTTCGGGTCCAAAATGGCCCTGTTCTTGGTGCTCCTGCCAAACCAAATTTCGCACTCAAGATGCAGGCACACAAAGTTTAGCTTGAGGATTTCCTACCGATCCCTTTCTGAATAATAACCCCTTATGCAACACGAACCACTTCCATGCCTTACAGTTCTCCCCTGACGACTGCAGTTCCTTTATTATTTTACTGCAAAAAGCATCACCTAATTGATCTGTCTGCAATCGTTTAACATTATTCATAACTGTATTATACAATTCAGTTTTTCTTATAGCAAATATTGATATAACAGCTTCATCGGGACCGTCCACTAAGGACCCCGCTTCCTTGATTGGATATCGCGACAGCGCATCGGCCAACGCGTTCTCAACTCCCTTACAATAAACGATTTTAAATTGGTACTCTTGTAAAAAGAGGATCCAACTAGTTAAACGAGCGGATAACAACCGGCACGGCGTGATAAATGCTAATGCCTTGTGGTCCGTGACGATCGTTAACTCCTTGCCTAATACATACACTCTGCACTTCTTCAGAGCAAAAACTACCGCGGCGGCTTCCTTTTCGGTAACCGATTAGTGTAGTTCGGCACCCTTCAAAATCCGGCTAGCAAACGCAATTATCAGTTTCTCATTATTTTTATTTAATTGAAATAAGACAACACCCAAGGCATACCCAGACGCGTCTGATTGAACATAGAATTCTGAATTAAAGTTAGGATGCATTAAAAGGGCAACCTCTAAAAATGCATATTTTATTTTCTCAAACGCCTCGTTCTCCTCCATCCCCCAGTTCCAAGTTTAATGTTTCCTCAGAAGTCTGTTAAGAGGATAAATCATATCGGCATAATGTGCACAAAATCGGGCGTCATAATTGACTACTCCCAAAAAGGCCTTTTACTGTTTAGGATTACGCGGGGCGGGAAAATTTTGGATTGCTCGCACCCGGTCTGGATCCATACGAACACCGTTACCCGATATAATATGTCCTAAGTAGTTTACCTCGAGGCGAGCGTAGTAGCACTTTCTTAGTTTAATAGTGACACCTGCTCTCCTGAATTTTTCAAAAACCTGCTCAAGGTGGTCCATGTGTATTTCTGAAGACCTCGTAAAATCAACAAATCGTGAACGTATGCTATCGTAAAATCATCTACCTCGCAACCCATAATTTTCTGTAAACCCCTTATGAATGACCCAACTGCAGTGCTAAAACCAAATGGTAGTACGCGGAACACATAAGTTTTACCATATAAAAATCCGGCATACTTTTGATGCTCTTCATTTATTGGTATCTACCAGTAGGAACTAGCCAGATCGACCGTGGACAATATTTGATTCTGCGAAAATTATATACCTATTCCGACGCGTTCGGCGGCATAACATGTTCTTTTACCATACGCTCATTTAAATACCTAGCATCCAGACAAACCCTAATGGATGCGTCCTTCTTCTTTACCACTACAATGGGGCTAATATATTCCGTCTGTCCTTGTGACACCACCCCCCAGTCAACCATCTCCTTGATCTGTCGGTTTACCTCCTCCCTATAAATAATTGGAATGGAGTAAGATTTTATGACAAAAGGCTTGTAATCGTGTAGAACAATTTCATGTTCATAGCACGAAATTATACCAGGTTGTTCTGAAAACACACACTGATATTTGCTTAGCAGCTGAAACAACTTTTGTTTATAGGTTTCATCAAAACTTTCCGCTTGGATAGCAATTCGCCTAATTTCGGCCTCCGGATAATTGATAACAGCCCTACCTTCCTCACTGATCTCACTAACTGATAGATGCACCGCTGGGTTCGGTTCACCAATAAAATTCCATTGCACATTTCGCTTTCCGAAGCGTCCGTGCAAACAATTTCGCGTAAAATCTACTGATAATTTATTGTCTCGCAGCCAGTCACATCCCAGAATCATCGGATGAACTAGGTCCGGTATAACTAGAAATACAGCCTCAAATTCGCTGTTGCCTAACTTGAGAGTTAGAAATACTTGTTCCCGAACTTTAGATACTTTACTCCCTAAAGCTCCCGTAATCGCTACACGTTTTGCCGGCATCCTAGGAATTGTAGAATTCCGTTGTAATAATTTTGTATAAAAAACATCGCTAATCCCAGTTACCTGACTACCTGAGTCTATCAAGCAACCCACATTTTCGCCTTCGATCTCCACATTTACAGTAGGTACGATCGCTACTGGTTTTACCTCTGCTTCGCCCTCCTCCAATATTTCTGACAAATCATCATTGAATATAGTCGAAACTTCAGGGCCATTATTATTCGAAGTATGATTAGTACTGTTTTTATTTGACGTCTGACTATTAGCGGGTTGTTCAGTATTCCCCTGATCAGAACGATTTTCGTAACGGATGATTCTACGATTATCGTTAAAATTACTGTTTTGACGAGAGTAGGTATTATTCGCGTCTCCTTGGAAACGTCCTTCCCCCCTTGTCCTCCATGAGCCCTGAACTCGTTCGCTCCTGCTAACCTCACGGTTTGGTGCCTCATTTCGAAAAGCATCAACCCTCCTCAAATGGTCTTCTATTTCCTCAGCTGACCTATAACCAGCGTTTATGATTCCACGTCGAATTTCAGGTGGAAAGTGATCGACGCACATATTAATAACCTCCTTCTCCTCCAAAGATTTAGACAAATATTTTGCCTCCTTAATTAATTTCAGAAAATAGTCGACCTTCGAGCCTCCTCCATATTCACAAAACTTAATTTTAGTAAAGGTTTCTCTCTCCTTTTCTATACCCCAGTACCTCTTTAAGAATTGTTCCTTAAATTCGGTAAAACTCTTAAACTGTTTAATTTCAGCCCAGTCCGGGCTTGACCCTTTCAAACAACCTAACGTATAATAAACTTTTTTATTTTCAGGAACCCCCGCCTCTTCAAGAAGAGTTGTTAATTTTTCTATAAAATAAACCGGGTGGTTTTTACCGTTTGGTGAAAAATGCAAGTTGGGCTCGTTCAGGTCCTTCCACATCGAAATATAACTTTTATTTTGATAATTACAATTGGATTCGCCACTGAAGGTCCTGCAGCGTTAACATTCGCTTCTACTTCGGTTAAAATATCTACATTAATCTTTCCACCTACTTCTGACACATTTTTCCTACTGCTACTAGCCTTATTTTTATTTTCAGATAATTTACCTATCTCCCCTTTAATCAGTTTCATATTTTCATTCAAAGAACTACACATCGATAAACCAAATTTTTCGAAAAAATTTTCGATTGATTTGCTTAACTTATCAACTAACATTTCCTCCCTATCCACTGCCTCGTTATCAACCACAATGTTCATTTTGCTTTTTCGTCTAGCCATAATTAAAATAATATTTTAACTTATTCAGTACTTTAAAATCTATCCCTTGCAGTAACTAACCGCTACCAAGCTACTACTAATAAAACGCATCATCTTAATAAAATTTTATAGCAACCCTGTGCATCCTTCCTAAAAGTTATGAAAGTTGCTCCTAAAGTTTAAAACCAGAAAGTGGTTTCTTAACAACGTGTTTTAAAATAACTCGCTTCGTCCCTACAAATTCTTAAACAGGTAAACTAAACTGCAAATGACCGCGCATCAACCCAAAAGGTTCGGTTCATATAGTTGAACGTTGACCCTGACCTACTTTCCTCTCAACGTCTTCGTAGTTTAGCTACAACGCAGCACGTTACTTTATTTCTTGCCTAGAGGGATACAAAACACGCTGTTTCCTGTTTTTATCGCTCACACCCGTAACTAAAATGTTTCACCTTGTCAGTCTCTTTCTTATACACGTACAGCGTATGCTGCAATTTTTGTTTTCTAACGAATTCACTATCACGCTACAGGTTCGTTGCTTGATGTGATTTGCTATCAAAGCCAATCTTGCCCCGGGTTGGGCGTCAGATGTATTATATCTACTTGGGACACCAGAATATTTGTAAAATGATGATAATACGTCACACGTTAGGTGACTGATTAAGGTTAAATTGTTGGGCGCCGTAAATTTTAATAATAATAGAGCAAGTCTTGTAACATATCCTCCATAAAATTAGTTGATTGATAGTAGGGTAGCTAAGCCGGTTTGGCAACAGAGATCCACAGCAAGATATGTATACGCCGGTTCGAGAACAATATGAACAGCTAAGCCGCTTTGGGAAACAAAACGTGCAGCAAGATATGTATACGCCGCTTTGAGAACAAAATTGTCTTTGTGTGTAAATTTGTTGCGTCGGGGGGTCGTTAGGTCTTTGGGGTGTGCGTTCGGCGGGGTCGTTAGATTTTTGTTGTGGGGTGGTGCGCGTGCGCTGGGGTGGAGATATTTTCTTAGGAAATTTTTTAGCAGCGTTCCCGACGTTAAATATTAAATATTAAATTTTAAAAAAATGTTGTTTGTGTAGAAAATGGAGTTCACGTGTTGGTTCGTATTTTTCTGGGGTAGGTTAAGCTAAAAATTAAAACGCCGCGGTGAAGAATTTTTTTAATATTAGGCAAACGCGTGCAAGTGGTAAAGAGTGTTTTAGCTCTCCTCGTAAGCTGCGTTTTGTACGAAGTAGAAAATAAAATTGAGAAACTATACGAAATGTTTTATGATGGAGGTCAAATTTTAAACGTTTGCAGGTAAAATCTTGTAAAAAAGAAGTCGTTCACTTCTCGCAATTTCAATGTCACGATAAAATACTAAGAATTTGCATGCAGTCGAATATAACCTCGTGTTTTTTTATTTGGTAATATATATGTAAATCACGTCGACATTCGACTTTTAATATAATGTATTTAATTAACATAAGGTGTGTTGCAAAAACATTTCAAGACAGGTATGTCGTATATTACCTTTTGGTTACATCATCCCAAAATAATTTATACAAGTACACTGAACTTGCAGTCGGATCTAACATATAATCTTTTAATTATACCCGTATGAATTTAAAATATATGCAAATTATACCACCTTTCATCACGATTTATTTGACTCTCAAATTATTTGATTTGATCTTATATCAAGGCTTATGTATTAACTTTTACAACTCAAGGTGTAGCATCAAGGTTTTACGTCACTCTCAAACTATAGAACTTAATAAAAATAGCTTTCCTTAGCACCAATATCATTTAGAAAATATGTGTTTCATTAACATATACTTATTTGTTAAATATTTCCTACCAAAATTTATTTAAAAATTTAAAAGTTCTTTATTTTCATTTTCATATAGGTAAAATCACCACTTGCTATGCTCTCGGCTACCTAGTTCCGGCTACTTTTCCAAGGTCGTTGTGACGTCATAGCCTTTTATAAATATAGAGCAATGTTATACTATTCTAAAATTCTAAAAGAGTCTTTCTTACTAGCCACAAATACATACAGCTTGTAGAACGCGGATGTATCCAAGTCAGTCCATCGGCACATAAAATAATCTTTTAATCCTTTCCTCTTTCTCTAATAAGATGTTCTTTGTCTAACATATCTTTGTATTGTTCGCGTATTATCGCAGTGTCTTCCAATTAGTCCAACTTTCGCCTTTTGCATGCATTTCCTCTAATTCCAGCTGTCTTTTCTTCCACTTACAGCGTATGGCGTGCATAGGGCAATTTCCTGCAGCGTCAACGGAGAGAGTTTACTGCCAATATTTACGCGTTGTCGTACAACCTCTGGGCGAATGTTAGGCGTACTTATCAACCCCGATACCGAAATGATTATTTCTTTTGGAATTGTAGAATATGGTGTTACAGATTGTGTAAAATATGTTACCTGCTTTAATATAGCACTTGTGTAAGATTTTTATTTTATCTTGGCTGTCGTCCTACTCTACTATCTCCAAATAATTTACAGGTAAATAGTTAAAACTAAAAGCTGAAAGCACATACTTTATCAATTTTTCCCCTTTCTCTGGTTTTTCTGACAACCTAATTTGCAAGCCCGTCAATTTCTTTGTATTGCCGTTCCCCCAATACATGTACTGTAGCAGGTTATTATACACTAAACAGCAGCTATTTTGAAGCTTGTCCGATAACTTACTCCACATTTTGGCGGTACCGAGTACATTGGCACCTTTAGGAAGTATAACTTACTATCTTCCAATAAGGTTAAACAGTCTTTTAAGGGATTATACACCCGTTCCGCACTGACATAGCTTCCAATTGTACAGTTTTATATTGTCGCTTCCAATTGCGTAATACCGTGTTCTTTGGTCAAAGTAGACGCGAATGTTGCTCTTAAACGTGCATCTGGACAACGTAAAAAATCTAGTATATAATTTCCAAGTTGTTTATTAACACCAGGATTTGTTATCTGACACACAAATTTTTGTATATCTTAATTCTTACATTGGTTGTTAGCCATGTTAAACAATCGAATTTAAATTAAAATTAAGTTTAAATGGCTCCATGCTTGGCATTAAATATTTTTAAATTTTGTTATGTATAATGCCAGAATAAAAATTTTAGAATAGTATTACATTGTTCTTTATTTATAAAAGGCTATGACGTCACAACGACCTTGGAAAAGTAGCCGAAACTAGGTAGCAGAGAGCATAGCGAAGTGGTGATTTTACCTATATGAAGAATTTTGTTATGTTAAGTAAAAACGTGCAAGTGGTAAAGAATTTTTTAGCTTTCCTCAAAAGCTGTATTTTGTATGAAGTAGCGAATAACATTTAGAAAATATACGAAATGTGATATAATGGATCTAATTATAAAGTCTGCATGTAAAATCTTGTAAAAACATGTTGTTCACGATTTCATTACCAAGATAAAATAACAAGAATTCGCAGTCGAATATAACCTCGTGTTTTTTATTGAAATTATAGCTCTCTGGTAATATATATGCAAATCATTCAACTTTTAATATAATGGATTTAATTAACATAAGGTGTGTTTGCAAAAACATGTTAAGACTATTTCCTTCTTGGTATGCAAATTATACCACCTTTCATAACGATTTATTTGACTCTCAAATAAAAAATTAATTTGATCTTATATCAAGAGGTGTTCTTGCTTACATTTAGCAATTTCAATATATATTTAATATGTGTGTATATGTAAAAACATGTTAAGACAGGTCACTCGTTATTTTATTCATGATTGATTGCATCACCAAAATAATTTATACAACCACACTAAACTCGTACCCGGATCTATATAACCTTTAAATGTATGCAAATAATGTCGTTATTTAAAACGTGGTGAAGAATTTGGAGGGGATGTACTCATTCTCAAATGCGGAATGGTACTCCATAAGGCGTTCTGAACGGAGGCTTTGCACGCATTAGGTGATTGAATACTTCGGAAATTTTTAGGTTAAGCAAAACATGCACGTGTTGAAGAATCTCCGAGAATTTCAAAAATTATTTTGTATTAAATATATAATATTAAAAGAAACACACAATATTTTAATGTTTTATTTACAAAACTTACATTCTTTAATTGTCCCTATCTTTTGTAGGTGGCGGTAGCAGATTCTTATTTGAATAAAATATAGATAAGACTTCCACATTAAGAAAAATGTATCTTAGTTAAATGTACGGGATTTTATTAATTATAGTTTAGTAAAGTGCATGGTAGTTAATGACCTCGAGGTTGTGATATTTATAACAACATACCGATATATGTAAATTATATATGGAAACTGCATAACTTCAAATCATTTTAGCATAATTGCTAATTACCAAAATTCATAATTTCTACTTCCGTTAAAAACACATTAAGTAAGTAAGTTTATACATACCGATAATACAATGGTAAAAATTCTTCTACAACACATTAAACAGCTTATTTATATTTGCTACCTTAAACAACTATGCGGAGTGCATATAAATGTCAGAGGAAGATTTCTTATCGTTCCCTTCCAATCTTAAAATTTATATCGTCAATAAAATAATAAACAGATTACTAATAATAGGTCGTCAATGGAACTAAAACGACATATACAAAATGTGTACAAATGAAAAGACCACTTATTAATTAATCATGACTGTAAATTTCTTTAAAGATTTGATATTCATAGGTAGTAACAATGTTGGTGCTATATACATAAACGACTTTTATGAGCATAGTTTAAATTAAAATAACACCGAAATTTATGTAAATTTAATAGTTCTGGTTTATAGTTGGTTGATTTTCGGAGAATAAATTTTATGAAACTTAGGTTTAAGAAATTAATCATTTTGCAGGTGGGATTAAATAAAATGTACTACTTTGATGATAAAACCTATGCAATGCTTTTATGTTTACACAACTATAACATACTTTAAAATTTAATACCTCGGTAGTAGAATATAATTTTTAATTGTATTATTGTAACATAAAGTTTGCATAAAAATGCAAAATACATATCCGTTAAGAGGAATTTTTCAATATGATACTTACAGATTCGTTAGTAAGTTTTACAATTAAACTTATTTCAAGACATTTTTTGAAACACATTTTACTAGTCTCAAGGAATATGTATGTATGTAAGTATAAAATATACAAATAAAAACACTACTTAATGTAAACATTATTCTTTATTAAAATGAATAATTGGTTATATGTACAAACCAGTTTTTGAGTACAATTACATCTGTGGTTGCGCAATTGAATGACGAATGTCGTGTGGTATGCTAGAAACACTTGTGTGAATTGGTGTAATACTTTAATTTATGTAGAGGAGTACACCCTAAGTCTTCTAGGTTAATAACATTTAGGTGTGGAAATTCATTGTAAATTGCCATCATCTCAAGATATATCGTGAAAGTTTCTGCTTAACCATACCTTTTGGTATTTGAAGCGAGCTGATAGACAGTTCCAAGAATATGATGGTTTCAGCACATATGTTATTGCAACTCCATTCGATAGGGATAGTTGTAAAACAGCCATTTCTTTAAACACAAAGTTATTATGTGCAATTTTAAACCTTTGAACGTCGTCAACTAATGGACTATTAATTTTAGACTTCACTCACAACACTGGTTGCAGGATTGTAGCGGACCAAACGATCGTGTAGAATGAGGCAGTACGCTGTAGTGTGAGCTTTAAGCGCTTCTTTCATTTGAAATTCTAATCGTACGTCAACCGCTCCCACTTTCACTATTTCGTTTTGATGGGAACAATCGATGACTACAAGTGGAGCGTGCGTTTGAAATTCATTGGGTGTTAATATCGGCTCGCTGATACCCCGTAGTACGATTGTTGAAACTGTGCATACATCTCATATAGTATAGAATAGCGATTGGTATCGAAATCAATGTTAAGATTATCGTAAGGATACATAGATGAACCCAGATGTAATTTCATATTGGTCAACTTACAGTGGTCGAACTGACTGCGCCCCTTTTGCGTGATGTATCGGTTTGAAAGCAGACAATAACAAAACGTGGTTTCTCCACTTGAGAAGCCGTCTTCACGGCCCAGGTATGCGTGTGTGTTGTATGTAATTCTGGATATTCGTGTAGTTCCCAACTGCGAAAGCTTATGTCCATGGTGGCATTGCGTTGAATATGTTTGAGTAGTTTTAAGCGCTCTGCATCTGCAACGGTTATATGTGGAATCCGCCATGATATATGTGTAATGGTAATTTTGATTGACTCTTTGGTATCAGAATTCGATATAGCTGCATCGTCAGCACTACTTCTAATAAGAATAAGCTCCTGTTTGATATTCAAAAGAATTTTTCGGTAGTCCTCCGCAAATCCTAAAACCATGCGCAAGGAATGCATACGTTGAAATGACCATTAGCATCAACGAGATCAAGCTTATCGATGGGGACCAACCGGCGTTTCTAAAGCGACGACTTTCGCTATAATCGTAGGATAGGAAATTTTTAATAGTCGTAGTTATACCTGGATTACGAACGCGGTCAATAGTCTTTCCACCAAGTTCATAACGAATTTCATCAAATAAAAATAAAACTCCGTTGTTGACAAAATCGGCTGTAGGCGAAACGCCACCATCTGACTTATTCATTGTACCCTCAATATAAATTACGCTGTCCCATGGTAGTGTATAGACATCTTCGTTTTCTATTGGAATCCGTATAACATCGTTCTTCTCATACGTGGTATTGGAGTACGGAGTATGCATATGTTTGTCGGCATTGACGATGGTTGTATCAAATATAGCACGTTGCGTAACATTTAAAATATTACTATCCATTTTAACTATGTAGCACTTTGAGTCCTAATGTTTGCAGAAATTTAACGTTTTCCGGTGTTAATCGGTGCACTGGTGTCTTGTAACTGGTAAAGGTGCTGACAATGCGTCTATTAATAGGTTTTGGTGGTTTATGCTCATAGCGCAAAACCATTGTTTAAAGACGCTTTAGATAAAGTCTAATCGTGATGGTTTCCCGACGAAAAGTGATGAGATTACCGTTTTGATCAACTATTTTAACAATGATGCGATCGATGATTCGTGTATTAAGTGGCATATAGGTGACGTTTACGGGGTTTTCAATAATCTTGTACCCTGCAGCAACTGCAGGAAAGAATTGATGCAAAATGTGTACAGGTTTGCTTATTCCGATACGATCCGACCACAAGATTACATTCAATACATATTGAATTGATTGGAAAGACTTGTGCCGGATGATCCGAAATAGCAGTAGTGAGAGCTGGTAGTTTACGTTTCTCAAAACCCAGCAACGAAGCAAGTGAATTTGGTTGTGTAAAATCCACTATACCTGATGCTTTGATTTCTGTATGTAAACTGTTATTATTGGCTCGAATATCAATAAGATAACGTTTGGATGAAGTGCGTTCACGGGGATCGTTCAGATTACGTCGTACGAACTTATTAATATCTGCCACTTCATAAGTTCCTTCTGGTAAAGTAAGCACGATGTCATCAATGTAAAATTTATTGTTCGCTTCCGTTACATTAGGAATTGAAAATATGTATCAAAGTTTGTAAGACCAATAACGTATTCATGGTCATCATCGAGAACAATTGGTGGGTTGATGATTGCGGTGAGCGTAGATTCAGTTCCAGTTAAAGTAAATGTGTACATGTTCGGTGGTTGACGATAAACTAACAACTAGTCGTATTCGTAGTTGGGATGGGGTAATAAAAGCAAATTCCTGAAACACTTGCAATATATGGTTTTAATTAAACACTTTTATACAAAACAGTTAAAAATACACTAAAATCAAATAATATATAACGTTGTTAGAAACTTAACGGAGGACTATTTTGCAGTAAAAATTTCAATACGAAGTGTCCACAGGTAACAGTGTTAAGCGGTTGAAATTGTTCATAATTATAATAGAGAGTGCATGGTCCTGATGAGGTTAAGTATTTGACAAGTTCCCTCGGAGGTCGTAGATTACCAATGCTATCATAATAGACTGCCCTTGAACCATCTTTTTTGTACGCGGTCCAATGAGTTCCCACACCACGTGTAGTATCATGATTAAGAATACCACATTCTCGCCAACGAATTGTGTTTGGAAGTGAATTGCGCATGAATATTCCACGAAAGTGGGATATTGGTAAACGTTTTATGTATTTGTTCAAGTCAACATTGGTCAACGCTCGCATAGGTAGGTTTAACGAATGCGTTGAGTTTTTTTTTTTCGTTGTCTTTGTTTATGCAAACCTTGCCCGTGTGTAAGAAAAGGCTTTAGGTACAGTCCATGTCCACGGCGATAAGGTTTCAAATAGAGACCCTTTCCAAGTGTCACTGCCTCTTGTGCCATATTATGTCGTTTCGCTTCATCTAATTGTTGTTGTCCAAGTTTAGCATCGTTGACAGCTTTTGCAATCCCAGCTGCTCCACCCGACAACGCTCCAATTGCGGAAAGGGCTGCAAAAATAGGTATCAAAGGTAGGAAACCACCAGTTTTGGGTACAGGGATTACACGTGGGATGCCACGAATTTCATCTGTTATATCTTTAATCGGTGCCACTGCAAGTTTAGCAGTTTTAATAAGGTCAGTCGGACGAACGTTTTAATGCGTTCCCAAATGGTGCGAATTAAACGCTTGAATGGTATACCACTTCCTGTACGTAGACGCTGACCACGTCGTTTTCCTTTACACCTTATCGTTTTCTTGCGACAACCCATACCAAATTTAACTTTGGCATTCATTGCAGAACCAACAGCAAACGCAGCAAGTTTTTCACCTAACGAAGCGTCGGGTGCAGTACGACGTTTTGTGCTGTTTCGGCAAGACGTCGATCAGCTTGGTGTCGGGTTGTTAAGTCTGTAGAAAGATCGTAGGCGATGTCGTGTAGTTTGCAGGCTTCGTCTAAGGGATTACGACCTATATCACCACGCTCGAGGCGTTTCTGAAGCTTAGTACCCGGTCCACAGAAGCGATATCCTGGTAAATGTAATTCTACCGGTAAACGATTGATAGCACTATTGAGTAACCCGTAGCCACGATAGGATTTCATTAATCTTGTCAGTCGAAAGGTTTAAAGGAGACTGGTCATGCGTGTAGAATTACTCGCTTAAATGCTTACCATACTGCAATTACGTTTTAGTATATGGATAGAATGCGTCTGGTAAAGCAACAATTGGCGTTGCCAATTACGGACCATAACTGCAGCAACAACACTAACGTGCAAAAGCATGGACTACTATTACCATCAACAATACGGTGTATCATTACAGGTCCATCCAATTGTGGTAAAACTAATGTAGTCATCGGTCTCTTGAAACATCCGAATGGTGTACGCTTTGAAAACGTTTATCTCTACTCAAAATCCTTGTATCAACCAAAGTATCAGTACCTAGAGAGGTTATTACAACCAATAAAAGAAATAGGATATTTTGCGTTTAACAAATGGGATGCAATTGTTACTCCAGCGGATGCAAAACCTAATTCGATATTTATTTTCGATGACGTGTCGTGCGATAAACAAAATGTAATGCGAGAATATTTTTCTTTAGGTCGACATAAGGCCATTGATTGTTTTTACCTATGTCAGACCTATTCCAAAATACCTAAACAATTGATTAGAGACAATGCTAATGTCCTAGTGCTATTCAAACAAGACGAACTCAATTTAAAACACGTATACGCTGACCATGTAAACACGGATATGTCGTTTAACCGGTTTAAAGAATTGTGCGACTTATGCTGGCGAGATCGGTATGGGTTTCTGGTGATCAATAAAGATGGCGATTTGCAGAACGGTCGCTACCGAAAAGGTTTTGACACCTATATATACTTATAAAGCACATAAATAGCATATCACTTCCTACCCGTTTCTAGACGATGGCAGACGACGTGAAAACCAAACGAGAACTCATAAAAGTACGAAAGGCAGTCAAGAGGAAATTACAAGCGCTAAAAGCAGGTGTGGTTGAAAAGGAGCTTGCATTAAGTAAAGTCTATGCACCTATTACAAAACGTTTACAAACACTTCAGACCGGTCTGCTGAAAGATATTAAACAGGAGTCCAAGATCGAAAGCCAGCACTGGTTACCACAACAACATGACGTACAATCTACTCCTAAAAGACGCCCTAAATTTCTCGATCAGGTGCGCAGTTCCACACCAATCGCCGCACCACCAATAGAGGAGGCATGGGAACACAATCCTCATAGCCCAGTCCAGTCTGTGGAGTCCACTTTCGAAGAATCGGAGAGTAGCGGCAACACTCCAGAGACCCATACAGAGTACGAACGGTACCTAAACAGCGAAGAACATCAGACCTACTTACAACGATTCTTACCATCGGTAAGATACTATGTCGATAATCTGTTTTCCAACTTTACTGGTATTTATAACAATGACACGGAGCACTTGCGCAGGGATAAAGTACGTTTTAATCCGGAGACAGGAAAATTAATGATTGGTGATTCGGACATTATCTTCGGGATTGGTGAAAAGGTGTGTGTAGAACGATTTTGCTACAACGGTAGCAAAGGGTTGTACGAGCAACTGTTCCTTCTCAATCCTTTGGGTAAATTCTCACTTAAAGAAATTAACGATTATGCGGACATTAAAAAGAAGTAATGCAATGTATAGCTTACGACAGCAAACTATAAACCCGAGTGGTCGTGGTCTACTCATGGATTATAACGAGAAGCCACTAGAGTATGTATACTTTGATGATCCCAACGAACTGTGCGAACGGCTCAAGCTTCTGGTCGCCTCGCAAGATGCAGGTAACACCGGTCACACAAACGAAATTACATCGATTATGGAAGAATTACGCGAATTGCGTATAATAGCGTAGATTGTGCGACTTGTTATTCATTATCACGATGGTTATCGACAAGTTTGGGCATGCGTCTGACTGTGCTTCATATATTTCTTATGATGATTACTACGATTTTGACAACATGAGATTAGCGCGCGTCGCTACACCACAAGAAGATGATGATGCAGTCACGAAAGCGTACTTAGAATCGCGGTTAGCAACGCTACACCAGCAAAAGGGCGAACCAACGCTTGGAAGTGGTTCCACTATTCAGCAGTATATAGACACGCTTGTGAAGGAGACAACAAACAGTATGATAACACAATTCTCGAGCGAGTATGTTACAAGATCAGACTTTAACCATTTTGAAGAGTTGATGCGTATCCTTGTTCCAGCCACTGTGAACGCTAATGTTGCACAAATCGTAACCAAACGGATAGATGATTCTATGAATAGCATATATAAGACATTAGACGCTGCTATTCAACAAGTGAAAGCACAATTTAGAATAGACATTGCACGAATTCAAGCAGATATTCAACAGTTGCAAGAGAAACTTAAAACGCACGCATATAGCCGTCAACCATACACACACACACACACATATTAGCAATATGTCTGTAAAGAAGCAAATCGTCCACGAGTTACATAAGCCTGCTCGCATTAACTTTCCTAGAAGACATGTAATCACAAAAGGATTAAACGAGCTGTTTCAAGCCGATTTGGTGGAAATGATCCCATATGCAAAGATGAATAAAGGATTTAGATACATTCTAGTTGTTATCGATGTATTTTCTAAATACTTATGGGCCGTACCGGTTAAGCGCAAGACGGGTAAGGCTGTTTCAAACGCTTTTCAATCAATTTTCAACAAAGAACATCGTATTCCACGGTACATTCAAACGGATTTGGGAAAAGAATTTTATAATTCAACATTTAAGGCTTTAATGGAAAAATATGAGATTACACATTATAGTGTGTACAGCAATAAAAAGCTTGCGTAGTAGAACGCGTTAATCGTACCTTAAAGTCAAAAATGTGGAAACAATTTAGTTTGAATGGTTCGTATCGATGGCTGAATATACTATCCTCACTCGTGACTGCATATAACAACACCAAACATCGAACAATCGGCATGCGACCTGTAGATGTGTCAAAACGCAATGAACGCAAACTTTTCAATACAGTGTACAGTACGATCAAAACAGTTAACTTAAAGAGTAAAAATTTTCTGTTGGGGATCATGTTCGCATTAGTAAACATAGAGGTCAATTTACCAAGGATACACACCAAATTGGTCTAACGAAATTTTACGGTGTACAAAGTGCATTTGACTAATCCTTTAACGTACCTATTGCGCGATAGTCGAGGACAACCAATATTAGGCGGCTTCTATGCAGAAGAACTTCAACGAACACACTATCCGGATGTATATTTAGTGGAAAAAGTATTGAAGAGAGTTAAAATCAAGTATATGTGAAATGGTTAAATTTAGATTCTAGCCATAATAGTTGGATATCCAAAATCATATTTTGTAGATTTGCTGTTACGTGTTTGTTTACCATCATATGTCATTCATCAATAAAAATTTTTACTGTTATATGATTTATTATAGCGACACACACACACACACACGCACACAAATTACATCTATGTACTACTAATTACTACACTAGTTCTACGTCAAGAAAGTTGTTTATAATTCCTCATGCCCGAAGCGCAAAACGTTGATGTAGGTTGATTTTCGCTGTTTTGGTTGAACTTGAGTATTTCGATGTCCGTGAATATGTGTAAATAACAAGCAGGTAAAAACACATTACCTTCTCAGCTAACAATTTCTGCCCGTACTTGACTAACACTCGAGGTATATATATTTATTGTAAAAGGTATGCGACACGTACAATAGCATCCTCCATTATATCTAATAAGTGCTATCTATAGCGCATCAGGTAGGATTACCAAGATGGCATGATTTACATACAAAAAATAGTATTAAACTAAAACAATAACTTTAATAGCATATACACTTTTTTATAATCATCTATACTATTTGATGGCCATTTTCCCGAATCCGGACCACACGTCCATCCTGGTTGCTGTTTTGAGCCCTCCATTGCCAAATTCTTGAGGAGCCAGTTATATGTTGTTCTATGAGGGCCAACTACATTAGGTTGGTACTTATAATTTACCTTATACTTTAAAATTAACTTCAATACTTTTTTTAATACCATAGGTTGTGCGAAATATACAACATCTACAATCATATCGTCAATCGCTGTGACCAGTGATTTATAGTTGCATTTTATATTTATGATAGGATATGCCTTCGTACTCAATACAGCTCGGTTGGTTAGTAATTCTTCAAGGAAATATACATCGCTCAAACTATAATTACTCTCTATTGCGTCTAGTACACCGCGCACCTGATGACATTTTAACTCTGTTTTGCCGTTGCAAGCATCAATGAAGTTTGATACAAATTGATCGCACCTACTCTGTTGATTAAACAGCATGTCCATTACATCAATGGATGTATCATTGGTCAGCGTTAGCCATTTGAAGGCTTTAAAGGGAACATGAACACCTACTTTGAACAGTATACGTTTGATTTTGTCTACATCATTCAATACTATGGCATGTTTCAGATGTTGGTGTAAAATGCGTTGTTCACTCTCGAACAAATCGTACAGTACATTGTCCATGTTAACTTGAAAACTTCGCACCACTATCGTCACCATCGTTGTTGTTCCACTCACTGCGAGATCTATCCAAGTACCTAGCTTTTATGGCACATTCATCAAAATAGGTAATGCTAAAGTGTTGTGATACTGAGCATCACCTAGTTATTCGTCTGATAAACCCCCCACTAGTTTTTGTAACAGCATTAACAAATCAACAACCTCGAGATGATCTCTGGCAAGGCGACTCTGTTGAATTTGAGCAATATATTTAAGGAAAATCCAATTAGAGGTGTGTTGGTGGTGATAGATTGTTATTCAAATTATCTATGGAATATCCTTCACTTTTAACGAAGGATTCATGCCCGGTAAATTGCAAATTAATCAAAAGAGCATAACGTTAATCATTACTCTACATACAGCACAAAAGCTGTCATAGCCATGCGAGAAATATGTTGCCTGATAAATACTCCTGTATGATTGTTGTGGTTTTGACAATTTTACAACGATCCTAGGTCATGGATCGAAACGTAAAGAAAGATGATTTTAAAACTATGAGTGTTTTAATTCCCAACGAAGATTAAGAAAAAGGTTGCCTGATGTCGCTAAATCTATATATATATATATACCAATGTTTAATACCTTGAAAGTAATATGGAAAATAAAATTTAAAGTTGTCAACCATGTTCGGGTGGTAATGTTGATTCGGTCATTGATACCTACTGCAAGTTAAAACAAGTCGTATACAATGATAAAAGTTTTTGAAACTAACTAAATGTGATCTTGAATACATGCTTTGTAAAAGCGATATAGTTCAGATTCTGCTACGATTCTTCAACAGACGGCGATAACAATAAAACTCCGTTTAAATTAATTTTTAATAACGACTTAACATTGCGTAATTCTATTAAAATGATTTGAAATATAACGAGAATAACTTATTGAATTAAAGTAGGTTATTTATAAGCACTAAATTCTACAATAATTAAAACGAGTTTGAAAATAAAAATGTATTGACAATGTAGCTATACTTGTAATTTATTCTGCCAGGATCAACAAAATATAATGCAAAATAGTTGTTTTTAGTTATAAACCAGAACCATATAATTTACATATGGGGATATGTTGTCATAATTATACTATAAATAGCACAATCGCCGAGGTCATTAACTACCATGCACTTTACTGAACGCGGTTGTTAAAGGGCGTTATATGAACGTTTTTTGCAAAGAAATAAGTAATATTTATCTCAGTTTGCGAGATGTTGAAATGTTTAGATCCGTAAGTTATGCATATCTTTTAGAAAACATATTTGCTTTTATGAACAAATTTTTGCTTTACATTCCTTAACTTTAATAATTTCACTAATCATGTTTACAGAGTCTTTTAAATAATAATATCCTTTGAACATACTATCATCTGGAATACAAATTTTGTTATACCTATATCTAGTACTAATAATAATTAGTGTCTCTAGCACTGTAAAATTTAACTAGAATAATTAATTCACAATCTTTTATAGTGTTTAATTAAATCGGTCTTTTAACAACAAAAGAGGTATTTTGCACATTGCAAATTATTATTACTATGCTTGTAGCAATAAATATTACATAATAAATTGCTGGTTATTCACCTAACAATAAATTTTACACTAAGAAGATATAATTGGTGTATGCTGGGTTGCCTGCCATAGATATGCATATATTTTTAGAATTCAATTAA
The DNA here is from genome assembly GCA_036346225.1 of Platerodrilus igneus. Taxonomy (NCBI): domain Eukaryota; kingdom Metazoa; phylum Arthropoda; class Insecta; order Coleoptera; family Lycidae; genus Platerodrilus; species Platerodrilus igneus. The sequence goes on from JARFIW010001309.1 coordinate 719,907, forward strand.
ATTTAAGTACACGTAGGTAAATGTGTGAAAGTTACTTTACATTTCAGTATTCAGCTGTATTGTAAATAGTTACTAATATTGTATTGAAAAACGACACCCAGTATTGTCAGCTGTGTAAAAATGTTTTGTTTCGGCAGTGAATCAATCAAACTGTATGAAAATATATGAACTCATTAGCATGTAATTAAAATAAGCTGGTAAGTGAAACTAATATAAATAAAACATTCAAATTTTGTGTGTTTCTTTTAAAATTATATATTTAATACAAAATATTTTTTAAAAATCTCGGGGATTCTTCAGCACGTGCACGTTTTTGCTTAACCTAAAATCTCCGAAGTATTCAATCACCTAATGCGTGCAAAACCTCCGTTCAGAACGCCTTATGGAGTACCATTCCGCATTTGAGAATGAGTACATCCCCATCCAAATTCTTCACCACGTTTTAAATAACGACATTATTTGCATACATTTAAAGGTTAAATTTTAGATCCGGGTACGAGTTCAGTGTGGTTATATAAATTATTTTGGTGGTGCAATCATGAATAAAATAACGAGTGACCTGTCTTAACATGTTTTTTTTGCACACACACCAATATTTTAAATTAAAACCATTATAAAATACGAGTCGAATAATTTCTCCTATTCTTTTTGATATTTAATACAAAATAATGGGGCAGAGCCCCGTTTAGGCACGTTTAGAAGCTCCTTCCCCACCATTCATCATTTTGAAAGTGATTATGTCATCCACCACATTTCCTATTTTTGCTTAACCTAAAATCTCTCTTTAATTAACTAAAGCAACGAGAATAAAAACAATGATGAAGCTCTAAAGATCACCGCTAAATTCTTCACTACATGCACGTTTTTGCATAACCTATAAATTTTTTATCACGTTTGTGCAATTAAACGAGTTATATATATACAATGTCTAATACGTCATCTACATACAATCACCAAACCGCTAAAAGTAAAAGAATTTTTATTACCACATAAATTAAATGTATAATTACATTTAAATATTTAAATATATTCAAATTGCTAAAATGTAAGCAAGAACACCTCTTGATATAAGATCAAATTAATTTTTATTTGAGAGTCAAATAAATCGTTATGAAAGGTGGTATAATTTGCATACCAAGAAGGAAATAGTCTTAACATGTTTTTGCAAACACACCTTATGTTAATTAAATCCATTATATTAAAAGTTGAATGATTTGCATATATATTACCAGAGAGCTATAATTTCAATAAAAACACGAGGTTATATTCGACTGCGAATTCTTGTTATTTTATCGTGACATTGAAATTGCGAGAAGTGAACGACTTCTTTTACAAGATTTTACCTGCAAACGTTTAAAAATTTGACCTCCATCATATAACATTTCGTATATTTTTTAATTTTATTTGCTACTTCCAGAAGAAGAAAATGAAGATTTACTTAGTTTACTAAACGAATTTTTGGAGCAAAATATTTAATGAATAAATAAATATTAAAGAAACACATATTTTCTAAATGATATTGGTGCTAAGGAAAGCTATTATTATTACGTTCTATAGTTTGAGAGTGACGTTAAAACCTTGATGCTACACCTTGAGTTGTAAAAGTTAATCCATAAGCAAGAAATCCTTGATAAAAGCAAGTTCAGTGTACTTGTATAAATTATTTGGGATGATGTAACCAAAGGTAATATACGACATACCTGTCTTGAAATGTTTTGCAACACACCTTATGTTAATTAAATACATTATATTAAAAGTCGAATGTCGACGTGATTTACATATATATTACCAAATAAAAACACGAGGTTATATTCGACTGCATGCAAATTCTTAGTATTTTATCGTGACATTGAAATTGCGAGAAGTGAACGACTTCTTTTACAAGATTTTACCTGCAAACGTTTAAAATTTGACCTCCATCATATAACATTTCGTATATTTTCTCAATTTTATTTTCTACTTCGTACAAAACGCAGCTTATGAGGAGAGCTAAAACACTCTTTACCACATGCACGCGTTTGCCTCATATTAAAAATTCTTCACCGCGGCGTTTTAATTTTTAGCTTAACCTACCCCAGAAAAATACGAACCAACACGTGAACTCCATTTTCTACACAAACAACATTTTTTTAAAATTTAATATTTAATATTTAACGTCGGGAACGCTGCTAAAAAATTTCTTAAGAAAATATCTCCACCCCAGCGCACGCGCACCACCCCACGACAAAAATCTAACGACCCCGCCGAACGCACACCCCAAAGACCTAACGACCCCCCGACGCAACAAATTTACACACAAAGACAATTTTGTTCTCAAAGCGGCGTATACATATCTTGCTGCACGTTTTGTTTCCCAAAGCGGCTTAGCTGTTCATATTGTTCTCGAACCGGCGTATACATATCTTGCTGTGGATCTCTGTTGCCAAACCGGCTTAGCTACCCTACTATTGATATTCACCCTGTATATATGTAGCGTATTCTTTGTTAGGATAGGAGGGTGCCGGGAGCGCGCTGGTACCCGGCAGGAAAAGGGATTCGGTGGTGGAAGCTAGAACGCATCGGACGCGATCTGCTTACCCTCCCGGTTAGTAATAATTTGCTATAAATTACTTTTAATTAATGCTTTGTTTGTGTAAGTGTTCAATAATTGTTGCATATTGTTTACGTTAGGGCAGATTGCCCGTTTTTGTATTACTTGTATTTTTGCAGTGCCGCCGTGCACGCTTATAACGGTTTTGTCGAACAGTGTATGTAATCATAATAATAATTTTTATTAAACGTGAAATGTTTAGTTGAGTGGTTTGTTTTCTTGCACAGTTTACAAGAATTCCACGAACTTCGGTGAAATACGGCATATAATTAGAAAACAATAGAAAGAAATCGAGTTGTATATAGGCTGTTGGGAGAATTGCAGGGAACTGTATTGGCTAGCTCAGAACATAAATAAGCTGAGGTACAAGTCCAACCACTTTCAAGGCGTAAAACCCAATGACGAAAAAATAAGTGCTCTTAAATCTGATGATTATTATAAATAACTACAGGTGCTGGTTGTGAAATATTTTCAACTAATGTTGATTGTGCGAAAGGATAAATTGGAAAAACTATTAATTCGACAAAGGTGCTCGGGGAACTTGGCAGCCAAAGGCTGCTTACCCCCTTCACATACAACCGAATATCGGGGAAGTAGGGTATATAACTGTTAAAATATAGAAGGTGACCGAACAGCATATATGTTGAAAGACAACGAACATAGATACAAGAAGAAAACTGTTCAAAGCATAGTGTGGAGCACAGCACAGTACATCTATGAAATAGGGGCAGTAGAAAAAGCAGACAGAAAAAGATAGAAGCCTTCTGGAATGTTGTGCTTCAGATGTATGAAGATGGTAGCATGAACAGACAAAGTTAATAACAAATAGGTTGTAGAAATAGTAGAGGAATAAAGGTATCTCTGGAAAATGAAAAAGTAGGAGAAACAGAAGGATAGGGTACGTTCTAAAGCATTTCTGTGGAATAGTACGGGATATACTACAAGCAGAGATAGGGAATGGAAGGTAGAGGTAGACCGTGATCAGACATTAGCACACAGATAATGCTAGATGCAGACTGTGTAAATTTCAGAAAAATGTGTAGGTTGGTTCAGACTAGGAAATAATGAGGGTACGCGTCCAAGCAGCTCTAGGACTGAAGACCTAATAATGATGACGAACGTAATCTTTTAATCGAACAATAATAATCAATGCACCAAATTTAGTTGGAACTAATAGCAATTAACACCAAAACTAGAATACTTTGTTATGAAGCGATCAAACGCAGTGTGCGGGACTCTATTGACTACTAAAATTAATTTTTACCGTAAATCAAATTAATAGCTACACTTTTGTAGTTTATAAATTGTGCTACATGACCAAATACAAGCTCTTGAATACTATACCGTTTAATTTAACCATGTAATCAAGTATACAAGTTTAATACTGTAATCGCATATAGAAAAGCTAGCCTTCTCTATTTAAATTTATGTAAATTAAAGGATAATACCCAAATAATTGGAAAAAACTTACTTTTGATCTCGTGTGCCATAGAATTGCAAAAAGCAGTCACCACAGTGTCAAACCCATGTTCTTCATGTTGCAATAATTACCAATCAATATGGTTCTATGTGACGAAAATGTAACTTTGCCAATAGAACGGACTGTAAGTCAAATTGCAATAGATAAAACACGCTTGTTCCTTTTAAGTCAACTCAAAAAAAAACAACTTTTACATGCTACAAAAGTGTCAAGATCAAAACATTAATAGTCCTCAAAAATCAATAAATGTTGCTTGGCAGCACAAACTGTAACAACCATTAGGGTGCTTGAGGCATCTTCAATTGCACAAGCTTACTTTTTTTTATATCAGCTCCTAATCATTAATCAATTCAATATTCAAAAAGTTACACCCTCATGTTAGAATATGCGTACATTACGCAACTCTTACTATGTGAATTTAGATAACGCACTTGCAACTGATTAATAGTGCTTTATGGCCAACTTGAAAACTTTATTCATTTATGAAGTTATAAGACCGTCAAACACCAATTAAATGTTAATAGTTACACGATTTAAGGTATTGAACATGCGTATAGCTTTTCAAACAGAATACTTTGGCATTTGAAAGGCGACTTTGCATCTATTTGAAAATATAAAACAAGAAACAATTGGGAGTTAGGTATTTTATACCGTATAGTTTGAGTAAGGACCGCTACACTTTCGGATACGTCCCCGATGATCTACCCGAAGGTATTACATACTTCATATGGATTTGACTTCAAAATTAATTAATCGTTAAATATAATATATTAACTATCGCTAAAGTTAGTGTTTAACTATTGGAACCCATCGCTTTATTTTTGGGGTGTGTCTGATCAATATGACACTAGAAAAAAGTAAAAAGAGTGGGATCCGTAATACCGGATAGCAGCCGCCGGCTCTACTTACCGGTGCGACCTGAAGGGTAGACTTAAAACGTTCCAAATCTAGCAAAAATTGTATTTACTAATGAATTCGAATTTCTAAGCATACGAAAAATTCATTAATAACTTATCCAGCTACTTGTTCCTACTGCATAAATTTACAATATTGTTTTCCCTAGTTTAAGTAATTTATTCTAACTTCAGCCTAAAGATATTTTATACCACACATTCACAAGCGCGCGCGCACACACACGCACACACGCACACACACACACACACAAACAAACATGCACACCTGTAGCTTAGTGCGTAAAGTTCCTAAAATAATCGCTTAAGCCTATAAAAATAGATGCCGTTGTGTAGAATTTTTTGCAAAGCGTTTGCTTTAGCAAAGATCAAAAATTTATAAATGCAATTTATAGTGTCTTATTTTGTTCACGTTTACACCTATTTATTAATGTAAAAACTGTATATTTGTATATTTTCTTATTCATTTATTTGATAAGTAAGTCTCTTCAATATAATCATTTTTTGCTAATTTAGATCATGATTTTTCAGTAAGAGAGCTATTGAAAAATTTCAACATGGACAAAGTTTAATAAGTGTATTATCAGTGTTGGCATTTTACAGTATCCCTTCAGACTATGTTCTAGATGAAGTAAGCGTTTCAATATGCAAATGTTGTTGGTGTTATTTTAATTTTTAGGCAACCGCCGTGGCGTGTGCAATATATAATTCAAAGTGGTATGGCAACTCCTTTCCAAATATACGAAATTCAATAGGACTTGTAGTTCAAATTTCAAATAACAAATGCGTATTTAAAGCAGGAGGATTATTTGAAGTTAACTTACCGTCTCTTATTTTAGTAAGTTTCTAGTATTACCTACAGTTTTTGTGTCAAATAAAAGGTACGTCTTGGTAGAGCAAACATTTGTATTGTATTTACTACGAGAATACTTGGAACTTCATTATATAAAAGCAATTGCCAAATCATAATTGTTTTATGTAGCTTCGAATAGAGAAAAGTGTTGTACAGACGTTTTGTCGTCTAAGAATTACTATTCAAATGAGCAAACCACAGTTATGATTGACAACTGCAAAAGCTACTCATAGAGCAGCATTAAATGAATACAATAGGAAAACACACAAATATTCCTATAGCTCTTAAAATGATAAAAAAGACGTTGTTGTAGAATATGAACAGGACGTTGGTCAATTTGTGCACCCGTGACACGAAAGATTGATTGATTAAGTTGTTAAAATAAATATGCTAGTATCTATATAAATTAAGAGTGCGTTATATATAATCGATTAGTGCTAGTATGTAATAACCAATTAACGTAAGCTTAATAGGACCTAAATTCATTACTTTTTGTTTTAGATACTAAAGCTGTCTTGGTCCGCATGCACGTTGATGAGAAGACTAAGACACAGCCGTTAACATTGTTCAAACCACTGAAGTTGCTATACCGGAATCACCAATTCTTAGTCACGTAGTTACTAAGAATTAACACATTACTTATGTTAACCACACTTATCTACGACATTAAAATAATCAAAATACTTACAGCTGTTTTATTTAAATACTTGTGAAACTTTAACTAGGTACCTTCGACGGAGTTCTCTTTAAAGTGGTGATAACTATATTCATAATACTGTGACAACCTATTTACTTGGAAGTTTGACAAAACGTCCCAAAGTAGAGTTTTGTGAGAAGGTGATAAAAGAACGTTGAGTGGAATATATACATATCGTGTAATTAAGGGGTCATTGGGATATATAAGGGCACAAGTGAAGTCATAGGTTGAGAGCTTTTGAATAAGAGAAAACAAATTTATTTAATTAGGTAGTTGGAATATTTTTAACAATTATTTTTCTTTAGCTAGTAGTGTATAGTAATGTAGGGCCAATTTAATTTAGCCAAGGATAAGGTAACATAATATTTGTATAAACATAGGGCATAGGAAAAAATAATTGGGGTAAAATCATTCTAACGTATTTAAATTTGTAGTAAAGTGTTATACGAAAAGCAAAAGAACTGGAGCAGGTGTTAAAATAATATTTCTCGGTAAGCTTGGCAACAAACAAACTTTAATGGGTTATTGGAAAAAAACAAACGTTGGGATTAATGTAAACGCGGCTTGGTAGTTAAAATATTGATTTCAATCTTGAAGATAGTATAGTAAATAGTCAAGGAAAGACCAAGACAGAATAAAAATGTATTGATGCAAGAGGGATGCGTATACTTAATTCAGGAGACAGTTTAGTTGGGAGACCAAAATAAAATTGATAACTTTAAGGATATTTAGAAACAAACACGTGTCTGTTAAAAAGTGGGAGAATGGATCCAAGCAAGGTGATTGGTGTTAATTGTACTAGAAGGCAGAGATCCAGCTGGTGGAAGCATATGTGTGAGATAAAGCTATAGATATAAGGGAGATGAGAGATGTTTGTTCAAGCTGGAGGCGTAGACAAATGCAAATGTAGAGGTTAAATTATAACGGCGGTTGACGGTTTGAAGCGATTTACCGAGTATTGTTGTGTTCATTATAATTTCACAAGAATCCGAGGTTTGTTAGGGGTTTTTCGCTGGAACAACGAGCGGTTAGAAAAGATTTTTAAGAATTACAAAAACGGGTATACAAGTGTACGTGCCAATTTAAAACAAGGCGGAGGGCGAATTTTACTTATGTACTCACTGACAGAAAGGGGCCGATCTCTCTTGCTCTTTCTCTTTCGTTTTGGTTTCATCCATCATTGGTGATAATAGTTACTTTCAAGTGCAATTGAATAAAAATTTATGTAAAAGCTAATAAAGCGTCTTTGTGTTAAAACGTTAAAGTGATGTGTAAGTACAAAGCTTGTTAAGTTGATAGTGGAATGCACGGAAATATTAAAATTTGAAACTGCTTGGATGATGAAAAAAAGCGACGTTTGAATAATATAAGTTAATTTTGAAGATTGGAATTTTTGAACTGGAAATTGTAAGCAGCGGTATGCATGGCAGATATGGTAATTGGACCACGGAGATAGCTGATGGACTGGGTAGTTACTACACGGCAGCATAATCAAGAAGCTAGATGGTGGAGCACACTTAGAAGATAAAAACCAGGTAGGCGATAGAATAGAACATTGAGTGGTAAATATTTTTATAGTGTTTGTGATTATTTGGATTTGAGTTTGATGTGTTTTTATTATTATTTGATATTCTATGAACAGAAATTTATGGGACTTTAAAGGAAATTGTTTTTTGAAAATGATTAATTTACAGATCACCAAATGTTGTAAAGGGGTATTTAGGGCTTATTAATATTTGGAAGTGCAGGAAATTTATATGCACTGCTATAGAGTTTTATTATGAGCTCATGCTAAGACCAAAAGGTGAACGTATGGTATGAGGAACGCCCTCTTACTTTAAATAGAAATATAAGTGTTTAAAGGGTTATCAATTTGCATGATTATTGTTATCAAATTATTGACCTTTATAGATGTACTTAAAGGAATGGTGTTTTAAAATGTAGTATGGTTTTATTTTAAATAGTGTGACATATTTGATCAATTGAATCTACAAGTCATGCAGAGCTTTTTATCAAGAATACTTTTTTTTGTGAAATGTAAGATAAACTTTTTCTCCATCTGTATAAAACTTTTTGGGACTCACTGTATATATATATATATATATATATATATATATATATTGCTGTGAAACCTCTTGAATTACCTGGTCCGTTGACTTTCTTCTGTTAATCGCCTCGGCTGCTCCTCTAGATAACTTACATCCTCAATCATAAAAAAAAACAAACACATTCCTACCACAAACATCAACGTTAACTCTATTTACATCAATATTCACAATACATTAAAATTTCAAAATTAAAACTCAGCATAAATTTCAGTTTTAAAAAGAATTTCAAGATTAATTTTCTTATCATTTTAATGTGCATCCAGAATTAAAGTCCTTGTAGGATGCCTACTAATTAATATAACAATATATGCAGACCGGAGTCTGAGTACAAAGGAGCATCTACCACCCTTTACGTTAATTAACCAGGTTCGTCTAATTGAGCTCAAAGACATACCCAAATTTTCATCATAATCCCGAACATCAATACTAAATACCCCTTTCTACTTAAACAAGCGAATTTCACGTTAAAATTAACATTTTATGGTTAGTACAATTTCACTAATGTCCATTTAAAGTAAATCAATTATAAAGTTATTCAACACACACAAAAATGTCAAACAAAATAGTATAAATTACCTGAAGGTTACTGCACTCGTAGCTTCAATGTACATCGTCCCTTTTGTTAATCACACCATTCCAACTGGGTTATATTTACAGCTTCTGATTCTCAACGCTTTAAAAATTTTTTCCATCACCATTTATTTAAAGTTGTTTCTGGGCTTTTCTGGAACTCATCTGTGTATATCTGACCCTTGTTTTGTGGATCCAGACACATTTATAAACCATTTAATCATTAACACCTCCAAAAAATAGCAAAGAAATTCATACTTCTTTCACCAATATACGCCAAAACTGACTACTTTTGGTGTATTCATTTGTCGTTGTAAATTTTATTAATTGGTACAGTGATACTAAATTTTATTACCTTGTATCTAAATGCACTCAAGTACATTCATGTTAGCACGTAAATAACAAACTGTTTTAAATCACCAAAATATACCAGCAAACTTTAAATTATTCTATCAAACTAAAATGCACTGTTTAACGTATTGAATCAAGTTGCGGATGTAAGAGAGCTTGTTCATATTCACCTGGCTATATATAGAAGTTAGCCTGTCTGTCGGTCGAGTCCCCAAAATGGACAATTCTAAAGAATTTCGCTTGCTATGTTCCCATTCCGTAGCTCGCGCGTCGGTTTTTACGAATTTTGTACTCGCCCCAGTTAAATCTCAGAAATTTCAACACGGCACGCAATGTCTGGAAATAACTAATTGACTTTTATACAGAAATCGTTGTTTCTACCTCTGATATTTGCATCCTATTTTCAACCAATTGTGACCCTCGTGACGTTGCTTAAATCACGCCTTTTACTATATGTGTCTCGGTCTTGTGCATATTATCTGTCTCTATCTAACCTGTTCTTATTGATGCAAATTGATATTCTTTATTATCGATTATTTTAGTCCATGTGGAGTGTGAAATAACCCACCTTTAGCATTTCTCGTAACTATTAAGCTACGGTTTCTCCAAGATTCTTTGAAAACATTTGTTATCTACACAATTTTCGCCGTACATGACATTTAAACTACGCAGGTGTTCAAACATAATATTAATTCTCAGAGCTTTATTTTCTGGTATTTTAATATTGGATTTTCACAGGCTTTTATGCTTATTATTAATAATGGTTTAATTAACTCCAATTAAAATTGACTTCTATCCTTTCATTTTTAGTGAATACAAATTAAATATTAATTATTATGTGTACACTTTGTTTAATACTGGTTACTTAAAATAGAGTTAATTAATATAAATTTTGCACATAATTTCTCTTTGTTTCTTTACTAGGAATAATTAAATTACACGTAAAGTTTTCTAATACTGCTTCCTTTTATATAAAGCGTCTTATAAATAATTTAAATCTCTTATTTTTAATGAAACGAATGAATTTTTATGCTTCTCGGTTTTAATAAAGCGTACCTCCCCAAAGCTTCTACACGGTGATGAAAATTATTTGATGTGATTATTTAATTTTCTACTCTGGTCTAAATATGAGTATTTTCCCCCTATTTGAATACAAATAATCCCACTTATTTGAATGCAAATATAAAGCATTTAGACAAAAAAAAATTATAAAAAAAATTGCCTATTTTTCTCTATCCTTATCTATCTAACTTACCTACTTTGTCTCCAATTAAAAAATTATTTACACCTGTCCTATATCCCTATCTTATTCCTAACTCTCACCTAATTCTCTAAACTGAAATTATCCCTAACTTAATCCTACTTATCCATCTAATCCTATATACATCCTATATACTTATCCTATTCCTAACTTTTAAACTAATCTTCACTATACTTTACTTCCCCCTACCTAATCCTATATACCTATCCTACTCTGACTCTATTTCTAACTCTCCACTAATCTTATATGAAATATCTATACTTAACCTATCTTCTTTTCTTCCTACATTTACTCTTTATTCTCATCCTAAACCTATTTCTAATTATCTCCCATATTTATCCTATACCTAACTTTATTTTCTATATCTATACTAAAATTCACATATCTCTATCCTTTGTTCATCAAGTTATTTAAATCTAACTCTCTTCTTGACCCTCCACGTCTTTCTTCTTACCATCCTAATACTCTTCATCCCTATTTCTCCCCTTTCGATATCTATACTTATCATCCTTATTATCTCACATAAAATAAACTTATCATCCCTATTATCCTGACTCTTAAATATTACTTCTTCTTCAATCCCTACACTTGTCTGTTTCTCATTTATTATTGTTTCCCTTTCTGCCGACAAACCAAACGGTACTACTTTACAATTATCGATTTTTCCCTCTATGGAAAATCCTATGTACCTTCTAGAATTCTTATGTAATGGAATCCGCCAGAATGAATTCCTTAAATCTACTTTATTAAAAACAAACTTGCCACTTAACCTTATCAAAATTAATTCTGCCTTCACCTGCTCCCGATCTGCTGCTGTTGCTTCTACCCCCACTAATTTTGCATGTTTTTGTACTAAAGCTCGAACCTCTAATATCCTATCCTCTGGACATCTTATTGTGTTGATCTGTTTAACTTCATCATCCTCTACCTCTACTACATTAATATTTAACCCCGTGTCATCCTCTGTGACTTCATAACTGCCCTTCCATGGCACTACCCTATCCTTAATCCTTATTACCTTCCGTTCCATATCTATCAAAACCCCTAACTTCATCATACAGTCAACACCTAAAATGCTCTGAAACTTCAGTCCAGGTACAATTACAAACTCCTGTTCACAGCTTAAACCTCCTATATATATCCTAAGCACCACAACACTATTTACTACTGCAAACTTCTTTTTATTTGGAGCTACTAAATGGCTACGCTTTATAGGCATAATTCTATCACAAACCTTATCCCTAATTTTGCTGACGAATTCCTCCGATATTAAACTCGCCTCTGCCCCTGTATCAAGTAATACTTCTACATTATTCTCAAAAATTTCTAAATTAATAATTGGCAAACATAATTTTTCTACAGTTTCTGGCTCTACTTCCTCCTCAATTTTGAAAAATTCACGTGGATGTTCATATACATTTACACTGAAATCTAGTGGTCTGTCGCGTTCTAAAAATCCTGTCCAGGTCTGTTTTCCCTACTCGGTCCTGGTCTAGCCGTCACCTCAGCGTATGTCCTAGGCGTTTCCACTCGTTCCGTGTCTGTATTAGCAGTCCCGCTCATGTCTGGTGAACTATTCATTCTGGTAGGTCCCGGTCTCGGTGCAGGTCCCCTTCCTAAACTATTACTCCTAACATATGGTCGTCTCTGTTCCCAATTCTGTCGCTGGTATCCGTAACTATTCCCCCGTCTAGCGTAGTTGTCCCGTCTATTGTCAAACCTAACTGTGTTGATCTGTCTTTCCCTGTTATCCCGAGGTCGTCCACTACTTACGTCGTCGTACCTCTGCAAGTATTCTAGAAACATTTCTCTGTCCACTATGTTCTGTAGTGCTACGTGTTGTCTTATGTCTACCTCGAAGTGTCGTGATAAATACTTAATAATTTGTCGGTCCGTCAGTGGTGGGTTCAGTTGCTTTGCTATGCTATACTTGCGTATAGCATATTGCTCCTACTTCCTGAAAATTCTCCCTTAAATTTCCTGTGATTAAGTCGTCTCGTACCTGGTCTTGTCTGTGGTCACTCCAGTAGTGCTTTAAAAATTTGTTTTCAAAGTCCGTGTATGTTTCAATGTCCTGTCCTACTAAATTGTACCATGCTTCCGCGTTGTCCTTTAATAAAGCCTTTATCGTATTCAGTTTAGTCTGTTCGTCAAATAAATTTCCCACTAGATTTCTTACGCTATTAATAAAAATTTGTGGATTTACCCTGTTATCGCCATAAAACTTCATGTGTTGGTCCAATGATACGCTAATTGTATAAAATCTGGGATTATCCCCCTTTAAATTTGACATGTTGTATTTGATACTACTAACTTCGCGTTCCACCCTGCCTAACTGATCCCTACATGAGTCCGTCACTTCAGTCATTTTTACATTAATCTCTTCTTCACAAAAAATGCGTACTTTGGACCTTAAATGTCCCATTTCCTGTCGAAGACCTGTAATATCACGCTCATTTTTTCAACCCTATTTTCAACTTCCCCCATCTTTACGGTAAGACTATTTTTAAATTCTGAAACTTATTTATTCGTCTTGTCTATTTTCTCACTTAGGGTTTCCCTAACTCCTGTTAATGTCTCATTCATTCGGTCAAATTTCTTATTCGATTCTTCCCTAGCTCTATTAGATTCTTCACTCATCCTCTCTAACATTCTCAATATCATCTCGTTTCCTTGATCCCCTGATTCCGTCCTCGACTGATCTCTACTGCCTCCAGCTTCTTCCATTTTAGAATTTTTCCCACACAATGCACTATCGTCACTTCCAATTTCCACTCCTTGACTCCTTAACCACTCCTTTCTCTGCATACGTTCTACTCACTCACACACACTCTAAAATACTCTTAAATTTATACACAAACAAAACTCTCTCTCAGATCGCCAGTTTCCTGGAATAAAATCACAAAATTTTATGTGGAACTCGAGCCTCACTTTTGGGTCGCCAAATTCTGCTGTGATACCCTGTATAAAATCGAGCCTCACGAATTGGGCGCCAAATTTATGCTGAGTAACCTCTTGAATTACCTGGTCCGTTGACTTTCTTCTGTTAATCGCCTCGGCTGCTCCTCTAGATAACTTACATCCTCAATCATAAAAAAAAAACAAACACATTCCTACCACAAACATCAACGTTAACTCTATTTACATCAATATTCACAATACATTAAAATTTCAAAATTAAAACTCAGCATAAATTTCAGTTTTAAAAAGAATTTCAAGATTAATTTTCTTATCATTTTAATGTGCATCCAGAATTAAAGTCCTTGTAGGATGCCTACTAATTAATATAACAATATATGCAGACCGGAGTCTGAGTACAAAGGGAGCATCTACCACCCCTTTACGTTAATTAACCAGGTTCGTCTAATTGAGCTCAAAGACATACCCAAATTTTCATCATAATCCCGAACATCAATACTAAATACCCCTTTCTACTTAAACAAGCGAATTTCACGTTAAAATTAACATTTTATGGTTAGTACAATTTCACTAATGTCCATTTAAAGTAAATCAATTATAAAGTTATTCAACACACACAAAAATATCAAAGTTCAAACAAAATAGTATAAATTACCTGAAGGTTACTGCACTCGTAGCTTCAATGTACATCGTCCCTTTGTTAATTACACCATTCCAACTGGGTTATATTTACAGCTTCTGATTCTCAACGCTTTAAAATTTTCTCCATCACCATTTATTTAAAGTTGTTTCTGGGCTTTTCCGGAACTCATCTGTGTATATCTGACCCTTGTTTTGTGGATCCACACACATTTAGGAACCATTTAATCATTAACACCTCCGAAAAATAGCAAAGAAATTCATACTTCTTTCACCAATATACGCCAAAACTGCCTACTTTTGGTGTATTCATTTGTCGTTGTAAATTTTACTAATTGGTACAGTGATACTAAATTTTATTACCTTGTATCTAAATGCACTCAAGTACATTCATGTTAGCACGTAAATAACAAACTGTTTTTAAATCACCAAAATATACGAGCAAACTTTAAATTATTCTATCAAACTAAAATGCACTGTTTAACGTATTGAATCAAGTCGCGGATGTCAGAGAGCTTGTTCATATTCACCTGGGTATATATAGAAGTTAGCCTGTCTGTCGGTCGAGTTCCCAAAATGGACAATACTAAAGAATTTCGCTTGCTATGTTCCCATTCTGTAGCTCGCGCGTCGGTTTTTACGAATTTTGTACTCGCCCCAGTTAAACCTCAGAAATTTCAACACGGCACGCAATGTCTGGAAATAACTAATTGACTTTTATACAGAAATCGTTGTTTCTACCTCTGATATTTGCATCCTATTTTCAACCAATTGTGACCCTCGTGACGTTGCTTAAATCACGCCTTTTACTATATGTGTCTCGGTCTTGTGCATATTATCTGTCTCTATCTAACCTGTTCTTATTGATGCAAATTGATATTCTTTGTTATCGATTATTTTAGTCCATGTGGAGTGTGAAATAACCCACCTTTAGCATTTCTCGTAACTATTAAGCTACGGTTTCTCCAAGATTCTTTGCAACCATTTGTTATCTACACAATTTTCGCCGTACATGACATTTAAACTACGCAGGTGTTCAAACATAATATAAATTCTCAGAGCTTTATTTTCTGGTATTTTAATATTGGATTTTCACAGGCTTTTATGCTTATTATTAATAATGGTTTAATTAACTCCAATTAAAATTGACTTCTATCCTTTCATTTTTAGTGAATACAAATTAAATATTAATTATTATGTGTACACTTTGTTTAATACTGGTTACTTAAAATGGAGTTAATTAATATAAATTTTGCACATAATTTCTCTTTGTTTCTTTACTAGGAATAATTAAATTACACGTAAAGTTTTCTAATACTGCTTCCTTTTATATAAAGCGTCTTATAAATAATTTAAATCTCTTATTTTTAATGAAACGAATGAATTTTTATGCTTCTCGGTTTTAATAACGCGTACCTCTTCCCAAAGCTTCTACACGGTGATGAAAATTATTTGATGTGATTATTTAATTTTCTACCCTGGTCTAAATATGAGTAATATATATATATATATATATATATATATATATATATATATATATATATAGTACTGTGAGGTTAACTCTGGAACGATCGTGGAACGTGCCTAGAATCAGGCCCCACTGTTGGGCTGACATAATTACTGTGAGTTTATCTCTCTAAAACGTCTCTACAAATTGGGAAGTCCTAATTACTGTGTTGTTTTAGCTTGAACCTTTGCACTCGGCTGTTGTTGATAATTCCTCAGCTGCTTCTTACCTAATTTCCTAATAATATCAACACCTACTTGTTACATCCAAAAACTTCCTTGCAATATCTTCATGCTGAAACCTAAATAGACATTCACACAAATCACACACTCAAAATAACTCAATTGACCAAATATATCACACTTTATTTACATTAGATTCATAATACACTACAACACCATTCCTTTATGTACTTTCTTAAAGTTTAATAATTCTATAATAATAATCATGCAAGTTCATAACCTTTTAAACACATATATTTTGATTTAAAGTAAGAGGGAGTTCATCATACTTTACGTTATGCTTTCGGTCTTAGCAAAAGCTCATAATAAAACTCTACAGCTGCGCATATAAGTTTCCTGCACCATCAAATATCAATAAGTCCTCTATACCTCGTTACAACATTTGGTTATCTGTAAATTCATTAATTATTTTCAAAGATCAATTTTCTTTAAAGTCTAATAAATGTCTGATCATAAAATATCAAATAATACTAAAACACGTCAAACTCAAATCCAAACAATCACTAACACCATAAAAAATATTCACCATCAATGTTCTATTCTATCGCCTACCTGGTTTTTATCCTCTACGTGTGCTTCACCGTCTAACTCCTTGAAGATGATGCCATCTAGTAGCTACCCAGTCCATCAGCTAACTCCTTGGTCCAATTACCATATCTGCCATGCATACCGCTGCTTACCATTTCCACTTCAAAAATTCCAATCTCCAAACTTAATTTTTTTATTTTTCAAACATCGCTTTTTTGTACCATGCACACACTTTGAAACTCTAATTTTAGTGCATTCCACTACCAAACATAACAAGCTTTGTACTTACGTACTACTTTAACGTTTTACTACAAAGATGCTTTATTAGCTTCTACATAAAATTTAATTGATTTGCACTAGTTTACGTGAAAGTAACTATTATCACCAATGCTAGATGAAATCAGAACAAAAAAGTAAGAGCAAAAGAGAGCGAGACCCCTCCCTGCCAGTGACTATATAAGTAAAATTTGCACCCCTCCTGTTTTAAATTGGCACGTACACATGTATACCGGTTCTTAAATTTCTCGAAAATTTTTTCAAACCGCTTGTTGTTTCAGCAAAAAACCCCTAACGAACCTCAGATTCTTGTATATTTTCATAACGAACATACCAATACTCGGTAAATCGCTTCAAACTTTTACTCCGTTGTTCTAATTTAGCTTCAACATCTTTATTTGTCAATGCCTCCAACTTGAACAAACATCGCTCATCTCCCTTGTCCCTATAGCTTTACCTCACACATACGCTTCCACCAGTTGGATCTCTGCCCTTCTCGTACAATTTACACAAATCACCTAGCTTGGCTCCATTCTCCCACTTTTTAACAGACGCGTGTGTGCTCTTAAATATCATTAAAATTATCGATTTTATTTAGGCCTCCCAACTATACTGCATCCTGAATTATGTATTCGCAACCCTCATGCACTCAATACACTTTTATTCTGTCTTGATCTTTTTGTTGGCTTTTTATTATACCACCTCCAAGATTGAAATCGATATTTTAACTCCAGCACCGCGTCTACACTAATCCTAACGGTTGTTCCTTTCCAATAACCCTAAAGTCTGTTTGTTGCCAAGCTTACCGAGAAATATTATCTCCCCTCGTTGTTTTGTTTAAACGTGTCGGCTTTTACGTTTGTGGACAGAAATGTCGTTTTAACACTTGTTCCACGCTTTTAGACTTCATATAATCACATTACTACAAATTTGAATAAGTTCAAATGATTCTACGCCAATTATTATCTATTCAGCTCTATGTTTATACAAATATTATGTTACATTATCCTTGGCTAAATCTCATTGATCCTACATTATACACTTTTATACACTATTATACACCTCTTAAGTAAAAAAATAATTTGTTAAAAATAATCCAACTCTCTAATTAAATAAATTTGTTTTTTCTTATTTAAAAGATCTCAACCTATGAGTTTACTTGTGTCCTTATATATCCCAATGACCCCTTAATTACACAATAATATTTATATATATATATATGTATGTATACATATATATATATATATATATATATATTGTTGTGGATTCAAAGGGTTAAATTTAGAGTAAACAATATAGTGGAAAGAACAAATTTATTTACGTGCAAAATTTATTTAATTCATTTAGGGAGAACGGACAAGTATTGACGTATTTTTATAATTAATAATTAAAAGATTAAAAGGTACATAAAGAAAAACAGTTTTAAAATAAATAGAATACGCATAATTAACTATAATTTATTTTTCCAACACGTAAAAGCATAATAAAACCCACTAGGGGAAGAAAATCAATAATTCCAAGGCAAAGGTTCTTTGTAACAAGCAAACGTCAGTTTTATCTAATACGGCGAAATATAAACTCTAAGAATTGTTGTGCTAAACGGTCGATAAATAACGAACACCTGCGTTTTTACAAAAGGTTACATTTGTTGAAATTATGAGCATATTCAGACAGGACTTCATAGAAAATATTTTCAACCGTCAGCTTGGTTTGAATAACAAGCTAACAAAGTTCTTAAAGAACAAGGGAGATGCACGATCGGTTATATACTACAGATAGAGACAGAGAAAAAAGCGTTGATATTTACAGCGTATGTACTAATACACGTGAGTGGAAATGAGCTGTCAGCAATATCGATTTTCTATAACTCAAGTGGGGTTTTGAACGCGACAGCAGACATGCATCAGACGAGATAAAGATAGTTTAGGCGGAGTTTGATGACGACAGAGAATATTATCATTGGTTAAGAACCGACGGTTTTACAAACGTAGACAAACGCGACAGGTGGGAGCTATTTCGGATACGTACAGCACGTAGACGGATTAAATTTCAAGAATTTTCAACACGGTTGTATCAAAATTTGTAGAATTTAAATTTGAAAATAAGCTTTCCACGTGAAGTGTGTTCCGGGGTAGCATTTTGAACTAATATAAATACTGAACGGAAATTATTAGGGGTATCTTTGTCTTGTCGTCGCTTTTATACTACTTTACTACAATAGACCAACATTATAGTAGAGTTTTTATGTATTAGATATGTTCATAATACAGCAAATATAGTGCTAGCACGTGTAAATTATTATTAGTGGCCTTCTATTTCCTAACGCGAAATACGTGTAGTGTATATTAAATTAATAGAGGTCTGGCTATTACTATACTAAGCTACAAAATCAATAAATGGAAGTATAATATATGTGGGGTAAGCTTCACAAACAAGCAGGAGTGTAGGCTGATATGGAATGATACTTTAAAACGAGGCTTTTTGCTCGCAAATTGGGGTTATCGTCTATGAATCCGCTGAGTATCACAGCGCATGGTGACGAAGCCAAGGGGTTCTGGTGATCGTCGTCGAAGGAATGGAAGCCTGAAGCACTCTCCAGGTAATTTATTTCAAATTTCTGTAGTCTGAGAAACTTTTGTGAAATTTTGGTGATGTGTGAGTGAATTTTAGGGTTTATTTATGGTTATATAAACTTATTGGAAAAGATACATGTATTGTACAATTTATTGGGGTTTAAATATTAAAAAGAGGTGTATTTAAAACTTACTAAATTTTATTCTGAATATAAATTGGATTGTACAAGGGTAAACGGGTCTATAGCTTTTGTATTAATTTATGCAAGGTAAAAGGCATATACTAAATAAACTGGGTTATTATGAGCTCACCATACTCCGGTGTACAGTCAATGTAGGCTAATATGTGGGGCTCATCTACTCATATCTCATTAAATTTGTTTGCAAATAAGTAGAAAATCAAGGACTTTAAAAACATATCACATTTTGAGTTTGTAATTTGTGTACCAAAGTGTTCCTATACATGTGAATAATTTTTCTGTAAATAGCGGTAAATAAAAGATTGTATGATTGTTGTATTATTTGGTGATTTTATTGAATGGTGTGCGACTGTGAGGAACGAAAGGTTGTAAATTTAGGTATACGAGCAAAGACACAGCTGAGCTAGCCAGGGAAGCTGCTGAAGATTTTTGAAGCAGAAAGTAACAGGGTAAGAAATTTTTTTTTGAAAGTTGTGCATTTTTTTAAATCATTTGATAACACTGACGAAGCAGAAAACCCTTAATACCCAAAAATACGGCAATATATATATATATATATATATATATATATATATTACTCATATTTAGACCAGGGTAGAAAATTAAATAATCACATCAAATAATTTTAATCACCGTGTATAATGAATATTATTAGATAATACGCGTTATTAAAACCGTGAAGCATAAAAATTTATTAGTTTCATTAAACATAAGAGATTTAAATCATGTACAACACGCTTTATATCAAATGAAGCAGTATTGAAAAGCTCTGCGTGTAATGTAATTATTCCTAAACAAAGAGAAATTACGTGCAAAATTTATCTTAATTAACTCTATTTCAAGTAACCGGTATTGAACAAAACGTACAGATAATAACTAATATTTAGTTAGGATTCACTAAAAATTAAAGGCTATTATTTTTAATTGAAGTTAATTGAATCGTTAGTAACAGATAATATCTATAGAAACTTGTAAAAACCCAATGAAATGCAAATCCTAGAAGTGTTAGTTAGAAGTAGGATGTTTGAACACACCTGCGTATTTTAAAAGGCAATTTCAGTTTAATTTGTTTAGATAAACATGTCGATTCTAAGGATATCGGAAACGGTCAGATGCTTTAGCACGAAATACAAAACAGGGTTTATTTAAAAAGCTCTGAGAATTAATATTATTTTGAACACCTGCGTAGTTTAAATATCACGTACGGCGAAAAGTTTGCAGATAATTAATGTTTACAAAGAATCTTGGAGAAACCGGAGCTTAGTATTCACGAGAATGTGCGATACGGGGTTATTAAACCCAGATAGTCCACATGGACTAAAATATAATCGAGAATAAAGAATATCCATTTGCACCAATACGAACAGGTTAGAAAAGGAAAGAGAAAATGCGTCAAGCAAAGACACATATAGTGAAAGGCGTGATTTAAGCAACGTCACGAGGGTCACAATTGGTTGAAAATAGGATGCAAATATCAGAGGTAGAAACAACAATTTCTGTACAAAATTAATTAGTTTTTCTCGGACATGTTTGCGTGCCGTGTGAGAATTTCTGAGATTTAAATGGGGCGAGTGAAAATTTCGTAAAAACCGACGCGCGAGCGACGGACTGGGAACATAGAATGAGAAATTCGTGAGAATTGTCTGTTTTGGGGAACAGACCGACAGACAGGCTTTTTGCTATATATACCGGTGGTAATATGAATTTCGGCCTCTTAGACTTTTGACTATTCGATGCGTTAAAAGCTCTTACATCCGCGAGTTGATTCAATACGTTAAACAGTGCATGTAGTATGATAAAATAATTTAAAGTTTGCTCGTATATTTTGTGCACTTAGATACAAGGTAATAAAATTTAGTATCACTGTACCAATTAGCAAAATTTACAACGACAAATGTATACACAAAAGTAGGCAGTTTTGGCGTATATTGGTGAAAGAAGTATGAATTTCTTTGCTATTTTTCGGAGGTGTTAATGATTAAATGGTTCAAATATGTGTCTGGATCCACGAAACAGGGGTCAGATATACACAGATGAGTTCCGGAAAAGCCCAGAAACAACTTTAAATAAATGATGATGGAGAAAATTTTAAAAGCGTTGAGAATTAGAAGCCGTAAATATAATCCTGTTGGAATGGTGTGATTAACTAAAGGGACGATGTACATTGAAACTACGAGGACAGTGGCCTTCAGGTAAATTATACTATTTTGTTTGACATTTTTGTGTGTGTGGAATTACTTTATAATTGATTTACTTTAAATGGACATTAGTGAAATAGTACTAACCATAAAATGTTAATTTTAAGATGAAATTTGCTTGTTTAAGTAGAAAGGGGTATTTAGTATTGATGTTCTGAATTATGATGAAAATATGGGTATGTCTTTGAGCTCAATTAGACGAACCTGGTTAATTAACGTAAAGGGGTGGTAGATGCTCCCTTTATACTCAGACTCCGGTCTGCTTATATTGTTATATTAATTAGTAGGCATCCAACAAGGACTTTAATTCTGGATGCACATTAAAATGATAATAAAGTTAATTTTGAAATTTTCCGATATTAAAAATTTATGCTGAATATTAATTTTGAAATTTTAATGTATTGTGAATATTGATGTAAATAGAGTTGACGTTGATGTTTGTGGTAGGAATGTGTTGTTTAATTTTATGAATGAGGAGTTTTATAAAATTAGGTGAGCAGCCGAGGCGAAAAGCGTAGTTCACGGATTTTGGAGGTTTCACAACAAATATGGCGCCCAATTCGTGAGGCTCGATTTTATACAGGGTAACACAGCAATATATATGTATATATGATATATATATATATATATATATATATATATATATATATATATTGCGATAGATCTCTGACTAAAGAAATTCTAGCCCTACTGATTGGGTCCCATAAAATTGCTGTGTTAGTCGGTATCACTCGAGCTCTCTCTAATAACCAATCAAGCCCCACGCTTGGGCCAACATAAAATTGCTGTGGATTTCAAAAGAAATCGGGGTCACCTCTGTTGTTCCGTCATAAAATTTTCTGAAAATAAAAATAAAAAAAAATACTTACACTACCTTTGGAACGTTTTCTGATTTCTGCATACCCTGGCTAGCTCAGCAATCTGCTTCTTCTTGAATACTTACGATCCTAAGTACATTCCTTTCTCACAAACACAGTCAAATGAAATTATCACTCAAATAATGCAACAAGACATACAACCTTTTTATTTAAACATATTAACAAGTTTCCATTATTAAGACAATATTTACACATTGGTACATACAGTTTCATAAAAACTGTTACCATCTCAATCTTTAAGTCTTTTAAAATTTTATGATTTTAATATATTTTAATAATTTTATTTTAGACGAGTAGATGGCCCATCGCAGAGTCCTGAATTGATTTTTAATCTTGTCTATTTTGAGCTCAGTATAACCCAGTTACTCTAAATGCCTTTAAACCTTGCATTTTTATTTAAAATAAAGCTAAAGACCCGTTTATTCCTTACAACAACATTTTTATATCACCAATAAACATTTTTAAATAATCAATATTAATTGTCCTGTACATATACCCTTTTAAATGAGTTTTTATGGTAATAAAATACACCCCCAATAAGTCAAAACACTCAAACACAAAATACCAGCACAAATGTTGAAGCAGAAAGCAAGAAATTAATTTTCTTTACCTGGAGTAATCTTCGTCCATCGTTACCTCTGAAGACGTGTACCAAAACCCTCATCGATGTGTCCATATACTTCGTGTTTATACCTGGATCCAACTGATGTTTACTAGCTATCCAAATCTCTGGCACCACCTTTAATAATTCTACCTGGATAATTGTCTTGACCAAACTTAACCTTCCATACAAGTATATTTCACGCATACTAGTTAAGCTTTTCGATTCGCTTACCCAAGTACCATCCTATCATTAGATTGTATCGTGTATTAACAGCATCTTTTGTAACTCTAGCACCCACTTGTGCAAATCACTTTTAATACATTCACGGTACGTTACTAACAGCTTTACACACTTTAAAATAGGATGTGTGTAGGTAAGTAAGGCCGGTCTGACTTCAAAACGGCGCACGCGTATGTTTTTTAATGTAGCATACGCGTGCACCGTTTTGAAGCCACATCGGTTTTATATATTTTTAATGTAAAATACGTGTGGACACGTTTTGAAGTCAGACCAGCTTTATATTACTTTCAATGAAACATACCTGCGTGACTTCAAAACACACGTATGCTACGTTGAAAAATGTAAATGCGTGCAGAGAAAATGTGGAGCTGTTTTAAATTCGGTTCCCCAACGAGAAGTTATAAAGTATGTCAGATGCAAAATATTGCATCTAAGTCAATTGTATTTAATTAAAGTGGATTCTGATTCATGTTTTTTACTTTTGTTTAGAGGTTGCAAATACACATGGGCTAGTTTGACTTCAAAACGTGTCTACGCGTATGCTACGTCGAAAAAATGTAGGTGCATGCAAGAATGTGGAACTGTTTTGAATTCAGTTCTCTAGCGAGACGTTATAAAGTAGGTCAGATGCAAAATATCGCATCTAAATCAATTGTATTTAATTAAAGCGGATTCTGATTTATGTTTTGTAGCTTTGTTTAGAGACTGCAAATACACATAGGCCGGTTTGACTTCAAAACATGTCCACACGTATGCTACATTGAAAAATGTCGGTGCATGCAAAAAATGTGGAGCAGTTTTGAGTTTGGTTGTCTAGCGAGAAGTTATAAAGTAGGTCAGATTCATTATATCACATCTAAGTCAATTGTATAAAGAATGCTGTATTTAATTAAATTGGATTCTGATTTATGTTTTTACTTTTGTTTAGAGGCTGCAAATACACATAGGATGGTTTGACTTCAAAACGTGTCCACACGTATGCCACGTTGAAAGATGGCCAAAGGTAGACAGACTGATTGCATCAATTTCTCATTCTCGCTTTTAAAAAATAACAAGTCGTAGTTATTAAATCGCGAACACAGTTATCTGCAAGAAATATATACTGATTTGTCAAACACAGACAGACTGATAGCATCTATTTTTTATTCTCGCTTAGCGAGAATTTATAAGGTAGGTCAGATTCAAAATATCGCACACGTATGCTACATTGAAAAATGTAGTGCGTGCAGAAAAAATATGGAGCTGTTTTGAATTCGGTTCTCTAGCGAGACGTTATAAGGTTGGTCAAATGCAAAATATCGCAACTAAGTCAATTGTATTTAATTAAAGTGGATTCTGATTTATGTTTTTTACTTTTGTTTAAAGGCTGCAAATACACATAGGCCGGTTTGACTTCAAAACGTGTCCACACGTATGCTACGTTGGAAAATGTAGGCGCATGAAAAAAAAATGAGGAGCTGTTTTGAATTCGGTTCTCTAGCGAGAAGTTATAAAGTAGGTAAGATTCATAATATCACATCTAAGTCAATTGTATAAAGAATGCTGTATTTAATTAAAGTGGATTTTGATTTATGTTTTTACTTTTGTTTAGAGGCTGCAAATACACATAGACCGGTTTGACTTCAAAACGTGTCCACGCGTATGCTACATTGAAAAAATGTAGATGCGTGCAGAAAAATGTGGAGCTGTTTTGAGTTCTAGCGAGAACTTTTTAAGTAGGTCAGATGGAAAATATGCTAAGGCCGGTTTGAATTCAAAGTGCGAGCACTCTGCAAATACACATAGGCCGGTTTCAATTCAAACGGTGTTCACTCATGTGATAGATTGAAAAGTAGGTTAGCAAAGTACGCAGGTGGTGGTAATCTGCTATATAAGGAGATTGCTCCTAATATTAATTTAATTAGTCAAAGTTTACTGCATATTTAGGTACCTACATATACAAACATGTATATAATTGATATTCAGGGATTTAAATACAAGAAAAACGAGTTTGTGTGCAAAGAAATTGCGGTTTTGGACTTGTTGGAAGGCGTTGTTTGGCATCAAATTTTTAAACTGCCAATGCAGTCTAGTTGTTTGAGCCAAGATAATATAAAACATAACGACTGGGTGACAAGGAATATTCATGGTATTTCTTGGGATGCATCTTCAACGGCTGGAACGGTGTCATCATACATAGCGCTTTATTTGAAGCAAATTATCCGACCCGGTGAAGAAGTTTGTGTGAAAGGTCTAGAAAAGAAGAAATGGAAGGAGACTTATCTAATGCAAAACGTTGTAACTGATATGCTTGCACTAGGTTGTCGTAAGCTATCGGAGTTAAAAATCAACAATCGTTTAAAATATAACATCCATTGCTATAGACACAGCAATAATAGTCTGCAATGTGCAAAACAAAATATCTTATTATTAAAAGAATGGTTTAATAATAATAAAAAATAATAGAAAGATTGTGTCTGTATTATTGTAGTCAGTAAGAAATTTAATGCTGATGTCTGCAGAAAAAATTAACGATTAAACTCAGTCAGCACGAATGGGATCTCAACCCTGAAAGCAATTATTATTGACCAACGCAATAGCTCTTTACTGGTTTTATAAAATTTAGCAAATTGTACAGATATCTTGAAATTCGCTAAAGATAGACAGACAGAGTGATTGCACCAATTTCTCATTCTCGCTGTTAAAAAATAACAAGTCGTAGTTATTAAATTGCGAACTTAGTTATCTGCAAGAAATATAAACGGGGAAATTTATGAAATGCTCCAACTTCAAAAACTAGAAATAAATCTATTGAAATATATGCTGAGTTATTTACTGGTTACTGGTTTCCCAATGTACAGATATCTCAAAATTTGCCAAAGACAGACAGACTGATTGCATCAATTTTACATTCTCGTTTTAAAGAATAACAAGTCGTAGTTATTAAATCAGGAGTAATGTGAAATGAAACACAATGTATTTTTCTTTAGTGTAATTTATAAAATACATATACATATATATATATATATATATATATATATATATATATATAAAATTAGTAATATTGACTGTTCTTATAATGTATATGTAAATTAAATATTGGGGATACAGTCAGATTGCGTACTTATTTAGAATAAACTTCTTTTAACCATTTCAAGCTTTCGAAAATCGTTTTATTTTCTTCATCAGGATACTAAAAATCTATTATTTAACATTTATATAAAAAATTATGTTAGTTACTTACGATTATAAAGTTTACAATTATACAAACATAATATGACATCTATATGACATGGACAGGTTTTTGTTCATACGTGCACATTTAAAAGTTTCTTATAAACATTTGCAAAATTAAAGTGAACATGTAAAGATATTAAATGAACTAAAGTAAAATAGTTATTATAGGTCTAGTTGATAAAATAAAATAAAAATAAAATGTGTTATACTAGTTCTTAAAAATACAGCTAATCGTATTGTACTAAAGTTGTTATAAGTCTGTAAAGTGTGGTAGTTTTATAGAAGTTTGGAATTATTTTTATTCTTTATTATTGTTATAAGGTAGTAATAAATATTGTTTAAATTTTGTGTGTCGGTTTTTTTATTAATAGGGTTGTCTTCTAGAGAAATCGCGATCATTTCAAGAAATAAACGCTTTCTATAGTTTGTTTCCTTGAATATAATTTTGGTGTCATTATAATTCATTACATGGCCCGTATCAATTACATGGGAAGCAAGTGCGCATGTTTTGTTGTTAAGTTTGCAATCACTTTGGTGTGAGGTCAGTCTTGCAGATAACCACCTTGATGTATGACCAACATACCAACATACCTACCACTATAGAAAGCGTTTATTTCTTGAAATGATCGCGATTTCTCTAGAAGACAACCCTATTAATAAAAAAACCGACACACAAAATTTAAACAATATTTATTACTACCTTATAACAATAATAAAGAATAAAAATAATTCCAAACTTCTATAAAACTACCACACTTTACAGACTTATAACACCTTTAGTACAATACGATTAGCTGTATTTTTAAGAACTAGTAT
Source organism: Platerodrilus igneus (assembly GCA_036346225.1). Classification (NCBI taxonomy): domain Eukaryota; kingdom Metazoa; phylum Arthropoda; class Insecta; order Coleoptera; family Lycidae; genus Platerodrilus; species Platerodrilus igneus. Next base: position 747,564 of record JARFIW010001309.1, read on the forward strand.
AACACATTTTATTTTTATTTTTATTTTTATCAACTAGACCTATAATAACTATTTTACTTTAGTTCATTTAATATCTTTGCTACGTTCACTTTAATTTTGCAAATGTTTATAAGAAACTTTTAAATGTGCACGTATGAACAAAAACCTGTCCATGTCATATAGATGTCATATTATGTTTGTATAATTGTAAACTTTATAATCGTAAGTAACTCACATAATTTTTATATAAATGTTAAATAATAGATTTTAGTATCCTGATGAAGAAAATAAACGATTTTCGAAAGCTTGAAATGGTTAAAAGAAGTTTATTCTAAATAAGTACGCAATCTGACTGTATCCCCAATATTTAATTTACATATATATATATATATATATATATATATATATATATATATATATATATACTTTTAGTACTCTTGATAATGGGAAAATAAATTTCCGAAAGCTTGAGTTTATAAAAGAGAATTCTTCAGTTCTGCTAACCTAAAACATATAAAGTTATATACTGTTAAGAAAGCAAGGTCGTTACCAATTTTACTATATATATATATATATATATATATATATATATATATATATATATGTATATATATATATGTATATATTACTCATATTTAGACCAGGGTAGAAAATTAAATAATCACATCAAATAATTTTAATCACCGTGTATAAGGAATTTTATTAAATAATACGCTTTATTAAAACACCGTGGAGAATAAAAAGTCATTCGTTTCAGTAAAAATAAAAGATTTAAATCATGTACAAGACGCTTTATATCAAAAGAAACAGTATTAACAAGCTCTGCGTGTAATTTAATTATTCCTAAGAAATAAACAAATGGAAATTACGTGCAAAATTTATATTAATGAACTCTATTTTAAGTAACTGGTATTAAACAAAACGTACAGATAATAATTTGTATTCGCTAAAAATGAAAGGGTAGAAGTCAATTTTAGTTGGAGTTAATTGAACCATTATTAATAATAAGCATAAAACTTGTAAAAACCCAATAATAGTCAAATCGTAGGAAGGTTATTTAAAATGTTACGTTTGAACACCCTGCGTGTTTTTAAAAGGCAATTTCAGTTTAATTTGTTTGGATAAACATGTCGATTCTAAGGATATTGGAAACGGTTAGATGCTTTAGCACGAAATACAAAACAGGGTTTATTTAAAAAGCTCTGAGAATTAATATTATTTTGAACACCTGCGTAGTTTAAATATCACGTACGGCGAAAAGTTTGCAGATAATTAATGTTTACAAAAATCTTGGAGAAACCGGGGCTTAGTATTCACGAGAATGTGCGATACGGGGTTATTAAACCCAGATAACAGTCCGCGTGGACTGATATAATCGATAATGAAGAGTGTCAATTTGCATCAATAAGAACAGGTTAGATAGAGACAGATAATATGCACAAGACCGAGACATATATAGTAAAAGGCGTGATTTAAGCAACGTCACGAGGGTCACGATTGGTTGAAAGTAGGATACAAATATCAGAGGTAGAAACAACAATTTCTGTACAAAATTAATTAGTTTTTCTTGGACATGTTTGCGTGCCGAGTGAGAATTTCTGAAATTTAAATGGGGCGAGTGAAAATTTCGTAAAACCGACGCGTGAGCGACGGACTGGGAACATAGAATGAGAAATTCGTAAGAATTGTCTGTTTTGGGGAACAGACCGACAGACAGGCTTTTTGCTATATATACCGGTGGTAATATGAATTTCGGCCTCTTAGACTTTTGACTATTCGATGCGTTAAAAGCTCTTACATCCGCGAGTTGATTCAATACGTTAAACAGTGCATGTAGTATGATAAAATAATTTAAAGTTTGCTCGTATATTTTGGTGATTCAAAATAGTTTGTTCGGTACGTGCTAACATGAATATACTTTAGTGCACTTAGATACAAGGTAATAAAATTTAGTATCACTGTACCAATTAGCAAAATTTACAACGACAAATGTATACACAAAAGTAGGCAGTTTTGGCGTATATTGGTGAAAGAAGTATGAATTTCTTTGCTATTTTTCGGAGGTGTTAATAATTAAATGGTTCAAATACGTGTCTGGATCCACGAAACAAGGGTCAGATATACACAGATGAGTTCCGGAAAAGCCCAGAAACAACTTTAAATAAATGGTAATGGAGAAAATTTTTAAAGCGTTGAGAATCAGAAGCTACGAGTGCAGTAACCTTCAGGTAATTTATACTATTTTGTTTGAACTGTGATATTTGTGTGTGTGTTGAATAACTTTATAATTAATTTACTTTAAATGGACATTAGTGAAATTGTACTAACCATAAAATTTTAATTTTAAGATGAAATTTGCTTGTTTAAGTAGAAAGGGGTATTTTGTATTGATGTTCTGAATTATGATGAAACTTTGGGTATGTCTTTGAGCTCAATTAGACGAACCTGGTTAATTAACGTAAAGGGGTGGTAGATGCTCCCTTTGTACTCAGACTCAGGTCTGCATATATTGTTATATTAATTAGTAGGCATCCTACAAGGACTTTAATTCAGGATGCACATTAAATGATAATAAAATTAATCTTGAAATTCTTTTTAAAACTGAAATTTATGCTGAATTTTTAATTTGAAATTTTAATGTATTGTGAATATTGATGTAAATAGAGTTAACGTTGATGTTTGTGGTAGGAATGTGTTTGTTTTTTTTATGATTGAGGATGTAAGTTATCTAGAGGAGCAGCCGAGGCGATTAACAGAAGAAAGTCAACGGACCAGGTGATTCAAGAGGTTTCACAGCATTCTTGACGCCCAAACTGTGGGGCTCGAATGTTTTTTTTTGAAAGGGCCAGTACCTGCAGATAAGTAAAGAAACACAGCATTCTTTGACGCCCAATCTGTGGGGCTCGATTCTAGTAATGGAGTTCCCGGATTTTAAAGGTTTCACAGCATTCTTGGCGACCCAAAAGTGAGGCTCGAGTTCCAAATAAAATTTTTGTGATTTTATTCCAGGAAACTGGCGATCGGAGAGAGAGAGTTTCTGTTTGTGTATAAATTTAAGAGTATTTTAGAGTGTGTGTGAGTGAGTAGAACGTATGCAGAGAAAAGAGTGGTTAAGGAGTCAAGGAGTGGAAATTGGAAGTGACGATAGTGCATTGTGTGAGAAAAATTCGAAAATGGAAGAAGCTGGAGGCAGTAGAGATCAGTCGAGGACGGAATCAGGGGATCAAGGAAACGAGATGATATTGAGAATGTTAGAGAGGATGAGTGAAGAATCCAATAGAAAATTAGAACAGCTAAGCGATGAATCTAATAGAGCTAGGAAAGAATCGAATAAGAAATTTGACCAATTAAATCAGGAATTAGGGAATAAAATAGAAAAATCGACGAGAGAATTTACAGAATTTAAAAATAGTCTTACCGTAAAAATGGGGGAAGTTGAAAATAAGGTAGATAAAAATGAGCGGGATATTACAGGTCTTCGACAGGAAATGGGACATTTAAGGTCCGAAGTACGCATTTTTTGTGAAGAAGAGATTAATGTGAAAATGACTGAAGTGACGGACTCATGTAGGGATCAGTTAGGCAGGGTAGAACGTGAAGTTAGTAGTATTAAATACAACATGTCAAATTTAACGGGGGATGGTCTCAGATTTTCTACAGGTGGAGTATCATTGGACCAACACATGAAGTTTTATGGCGATAACAGGGTAAATCCACAAATTTTTATTAATAGTGTAAGAAATCTAGTGGGAAATTTATTTGACGAACAGACTAAACTAAATACGATAAAGGCTTTATTAAAAGACAATGCGGAAGCGTGGTACAATTTAGTAGGACAGGACATAGACACCTACATGGACTTTGAGAACAAATTTTTAAAGCACTACTGGAGTGACCACAGACAAGACCAGGTACGAGACGACTTAATCACAGGAAAATTTAAGGGAGAATTTTCAGGAAGTAGGGAGCAATATGCTATACGCAAGTATAGCATAGCAAAGCAACTGAACCCACCACTGACGGACCGACAAATTATTAAGTATTTATCACGACACTTCGAGGCAGAAATAAGACAGCACGTAGCACTACAGAACATAGTGGACAGAGAAATGTTTTTGGAATACCTGCAGAGGTACGACGACGTAAGTAGTGGACGACCTCGGGAAAACAGGGAAAGACAGATCAACACAGTTAGGTTTGACAATAGACGGGACAACTATGCTAGAAAGGGGAATAATTACGGATACCAGCGACAGAATTGGGAACAGAGACGACCATACGTTAGGAGTAATAGTTTAGGAAGGGGACCTGCACAGAGACCGGGACCTACCAGAATGAATAGTTCACCAGACATGAGTGGGACTGCTAATACAGACACAGAACGAGTGGAAACGCCTAGGACGTACGCTGAGGTGACGGCTAGACCAGGACCGAGTAGGGAAAACAGACCTGGACAGGATTTTAGAACGCGACAGACCACTAGATTTCAGTGTAAATGTATATGAACATCCACGTGAATTTTTCAAAATTGAGGAGGAAGTAGAGCCAGAAACTGAGGAAAAATTATGTTTGCCAATTATTAATTTAGAAATTTTGAGAATAATGTAGAAGTATTACTTGATACAGGGGCAGAGGCGAGTTTAATATCGGAGGAATTCGTCAGCAAAATTAGGGATAAGGTTTGTGATAGAATTATGCCTATAAAGCGTAGCCATTTAGTAGCTCCAAATAAAAAGAAGTTTGCTGTAGTAAATAGTGTTGTGGTGCTTAGGATAGATATAGGAGGTTTAAGCTGTGAACAGGAGTTTGTAATTGTACCTGGACTGAAGTTTCAGAGCATTTTAGGTGTTGACTGTATGATGAAGTTAGGGATTTTGATAGATATGGAACGGAAGGTAATAAGGATTAATGATAGGGTAGTGCCATGGAAGGGCAGTTATGAAGTCACAGAGGATGACACGGGGTTTAGTATTAATGTAGTAGAGGTAGAGGATGATGAAGGTAAACAGATCAACACAATAATATGTCCAGAGGATAGGATAGTAGAGGTTCAAGCTTTAGTACAAAAACATGCAGAATTAGTGGGGGTAGAAGCAACAGCAGCATATCGGGAGCAGGTGAAGGCCGAATTATTTTTGAGGAGGTTAAGTGTTTTTAATAAAGTAGATTTAAGGAATTCATTCTGGCGGATTCCATTACATAAGAATTCTAGAAGGTACATAGGATTTTCCATAGAGGGAAAAATCAATAATTGTAAAGTAGTATCGTTTGGTTTGTCGGCAGAAAGGAAAACAATAATAAATGAGAAACAGACAAGTGTAGGGACTGAAGAAGAAGTAATATTTAAGAGTCAGGATAAGAGGGATGATAAGTTTATTGTATGTGAGATAATAGAGATGTTAAGTATAGATATAGAAGGGGGAGAAATAGGGATGAAGAGTATTAGGATGGTAAGAAGAAAGACATGGAGGGTCAAGAAGAGAGTTAGATTTAAATAGGATAGGGATAGAATAGGTGTATATAGAAAAGTAGAAGTAAGTGTTTATAGAAAATAAAGCTAGGTATAGGATAAATATGGGAGATAATTAGGAATAGGTTTAGGATGAGAATAAAGAGTAAATGTAGGAAGAAAATAAGATAGGTTAAGTGTAGATATTTCATAGAAAATTAAGTGAGAGTTAGGAATAAGATAGGGATATAGGGTAGGTGTAAATATTTTTTGGATTGGAGACAAAGTAGGTAAGTTAGATAGATAAGGGTAGAGAGAGATAGGCAATTTTTTTTTGTAATTTTTGTCTAAATGCTTTATATTTGCATTCAAAGAAGTGGGATTATTTGTATTCAAATAGGGGGAAAATACTCATATTTAGACCAGGGTAGAAAATTAAATAATCACATCAAATAATTTTAATCACCGTGTATAAGGAATTTTATTAAATAATACGCTTTATTAAAACACCGTGGAGAATAAAAAGTCATTCGTTTCAGTAAAAATAAAAGATTTAAATCATGTACAAGACGCTTTATATCAAAAGAAACAGTATTAACAAGCTCTGCGTGTAATTTAATTATTCCTAAGAAATAAACAAATGGAAATTACGTGCAAAATTTATATTAATGAACTCTATTTTAAGTAACTGGTATTAAACAAAACGTACAGATAATAATTTGTATTCGCTAAAAATGAAAGGGTAGAAGTCAATTTTAGTTGGAGTTAATTGAACCATTATTAATAATAAGCATAAAACTTGTAAAAACCCAATAATAGTCAAATCGTAGGAAGGTTATTTAAAATGTTACGTTTGAACACCCCTGCGTGTTTTTAAAAGGCAATTTCAGTTTAATTTGTTTGGATAAACATGTCGATTCTAAGGATATTGGAAACGGTTAGATGCTTTAGCACGAAATACAAAACAGGGTTTATTTAAAAAGCTCTGAGAATTAATATTATTTTGAACACCTGCGTAGTTTAAATATCACGTACGGCGAAAAGTTTGCAGATAATTAATGTTTACAAAGAATCTTGGAGAAACCGGGGCTTAGTATTCACGAGAATGTGCGATACGGGGTTATTAAACCCAGATAACAGTCCGCGTGGACTGATATAATCGATAATGAAGAGTGTCAATTTGCATCAATAAGAACAGGTTAGATAGAGACAGATAATATGCACAAGACCGAGACATATATAGTAAAAGGCGTGATTTAAGCAACGTCACGAGGGTCACGATTGGTTGAAAGTAGGATACAAATATCAGAGGTAGAAACAACAATTTCTGTACAAAATTAATTAGTTTTTCTTGGACATGTTTGCGTGCCGAGTGAGAATTTCTGAGATTTAAATGGGGCGAGTGAAAATTTCGTAAAAACCGACGCGTGAGCGACGGACTGGGAACATAGAATGAGAAATTCGTAAGAATTGTCTGTTTTGGGGAACAGACCGACAGACAGGCTTTTTGCTATATATACCGGTGGTAATATGAATTTCGGCCTCTTAGACTTTTGACTATTCGATGCGTTAAAAGCTCTTACATCCGCGAGTTGATTCAATACGTTAAACAGTGCATGTAGTATGATAAAATAATTTAAAGTTTGTTCGTATATTTTGGTGATTCAAAATAGTTTGTTCGGTACGTGCTAACATGAATATACTTTAGTGCACTTAGATACAAGGTAATAAAATTTAGTATCACTGTACCAATTAGCAAAATTTACAACGACAAATGTATACACAAAAGTAGGCAGTTTTGGCGTATATTGGTGAAAGAAGTATGAATTTCTTTGCTATTTTTCGGAGGTGTTAATAATTAAATGGTTCAAATACGTGTCTGGATCCACGAAACAAGGGTCAGATATACACAGATGAGTTCCGGAAAAGCCCAGAAACAACTTTAAATAAATGGTAATGGAGAAAATTTTTAAAGCGTTGAGAATCAGAAGCTACGAGTGCAGTAACCTTCAGGTAATTTATACTATTTTGTTTGAACTGTGATATTTGTGTGTGTGTTGAATAACTTTATAATTAATTTACTTTAAATGGACATTAGTGAAATTGTACTAACCATAAAATTTTAATTTTAAGATGAAATTTGCTTGTTTAAGTAGAAAGGGTATTTTGTATTGATGTTCTGAATTATGATGAAACTTTGGGTATGTCTTTGAGCTCAATTAGACGAACCTGGTTAATTAACGTAAAGGGTGGTAGATGCTCCTTTGTACTCAGACTCAGGTCTGCATATATTGTTATATTAATTAGTAGGCATCCTACAAGGACTTTAATTCAGGATGCACATTAAATGATAATAAAATTAATCTTGAAATTCTTTTTAAAACTGAAATTTATGCTGAATTTTTAATTTGAAATTTTAATGTATTCTGAATATTGATGTAAATAGAGTTAACGTTGATGTTTGTGGTAGGAATGTGTTTGTTTTTTTTATGATTGAGGATGTAAGTTATCTAGAGGAGCAGCCGAGGCGATTAACAGAAGAAAGTCAACGGACCAGGTGATTCAAGAGGTTTCACAGCATTCTTGACGCCCAAACTGTGGGGCTCGAATGTTTTTTTTTGAAAGGGCCAGTACCTGCAGATATGAGAAGAAACACAGCAATATATATATATATATATGTATATATATATATATATATATATATATATATATATATATATATTATAGTGGTTTTATAACATTAAAAATTAATATAAACGAAGCAATTTCAAAACACCCTGTATAAAGGAACAACCAGAAATTCCGTGCGAAATTTATATTTGTTAGTTCATTATTAAGTAACGAGTACTAATCAAATTTTACCAATAATGATGAATATTTAGTAGGTTTGCAAAGAAATTGAATGGTAGAAGCCAATGCCATTAATTTATTAATTTAATTGAATTTAATTAAACGGTTATTTACGTATAATAATCATAGAAGCATGTAAAGGTCAATAATACCAAGGTGAGACGCGTTGCTAACAAACAAATATATCAGTGGGGTGAAATACGTTGAAATCCAACTTTTAGAATTGTTATTAAAACGTTCGGTGAGATTGAACACCTGCGTGGTTTATAAAGGTCAAGTTCTACTTAATTTGTATAGATAGCAAACGGTTTCAAAGAATATCGGGTAAACCGTCGTTTGTGTTCGCAGGAAATACTAACGAGGGGTTATTTAAATCACGTAATAAGTCCACGTGGTGTAGATAGCAGATAAACAAGAATATCGATTTTCTACCACTCAAGCAAGGTTAGAAGAAGACGCAGAAAACGCATAAGCATGAGACAAAGGTAGTATGGGCGGGATTTGTAAAACGTCACTAGGTCTACGATTGGTCGATATGGTTAGTTTGACTTGGGACAAACACGAGGATAGTGTAGCGTAGTTTTCTGAAAATATAATAATATAATAATAGAAAATCGAATAAATTATTGTAAATTATATTGCACGGTGAGCTTCATTATTTATACGCGGTTTGTGTGCCGAGATTACATATTTTTTTTAATTGAAGTATCACCTATAAAATTTTAACAAGCTCGTGTCGGAAGTTAAGTAACGTAGTTTAAAGTAAATTTGTGAAAAACGTATGTTTAAATGAGATTTGGAAGGCAGCGTTAGCAATTTAACTTAGATGGGGTTTGGATAGTAATAGCTAGAAACAGCCTGCAGACCAGATAGAAGAAATACATGACATCATCCATCGGAGCTGAAATGTTCTAGAAATTTCCAGGTAACGATTTGAAATTGTAATTCTTATAAACTGTAAATATTGGGTGACGTATGAGAGTGATTTTGAAGGTATTGTGGATTATTTGCGTATTGAACATAATACGTGTAAATAACTGTCTATAAAGCTTATTAATGTTCCATCAGGAAGTAAACATTTTGTGAAGAGTACATGGCTTTGTTTTTTTAGTTTGTTGTTAGACTATGCACAGTAGAAGGGCATACATTATTCAAAATTAATTGGGTTATCATGAGCTCACAATACTCTATAGTTTACTTGATTAAAAAAAAAATTATAAAGAAGGAATGAGAAAGAAGGTATTAGTCAAGGTCCATTTACTCTAGGTACATTTTATGTGTTGGATAATTTAAAATAAAATACAGGACATTACAAAATAGGATTTAATGAAGTGTAACGTAATTTTTGTTGGTGAGGAGTTTACCCGAGTTCCACGGCAATATATATATATATATATATATATATATATATATATATATGCTGTTATGAACTCTAAAATATACATCTATAATTCACTTAAGTTGTATATATCTTCGTTTTCTAAATGAGCAAGCTTTCCAAATATAAAGAACAGTTCTAACTCATTCCAACTCTGAATAGTAAAATATTGCATTATCGGTTCTATTAGGGCTGTCTTCTTCATCTTTGACGCGCAGTTGTTTTTGGTGTTTCTTCTTTGTCTTCATTAAAAAAAGATTCAGATGAAGATTAGATCAAGTAAATGCATTAAAAAAATTAAATCTATATTAAGCCAACGAATACATACTGTGTATTGGTGTCATCAGGTCGTACGTTGCAATTGATGGATCTGCTCACGGAGCCAACGATTTTTCCAGCATTTCATTTGGATTGACTGTAAACTACTCAATAATTTTAACCCAACCACTATCATTATTCTTTCTTGACAAGGACAATTTTTAAAAAGTTTTCATTTTTGATTTGTTCTATAGAACACAACTACAACTTGACAATAAAGATTGAGCGATTATCACACACATATCTTGAGTATATACAGATATTAAGCAACAAGAACAGCAGAAAATTCAACCCATGTTAGCAAGAAATTAAAAAATCTACAGAAAATTTAATAAACCTTGTCATGTATAAATTTAATGCTGATGTCCGCAGAAAAATAAAATAAATGTATTCAGCGAGAAATTTTATGCTGACATCAGCAGAATAATAAATAAACCCACTCAGTCAGCATGAATGAATGAATGGGACTCCAAAATCTGAAAGCTATTATAATTGATCAACGCAGTCTAAGATTAGCTGGTTACTAGTTTCCCATAGATTTTAAACACATTATTAACCATATTTGAAATATTTACTTTTTCAGTACAACTGAAAGAAATTGAGTTTTATACACTTTAATTAAATATACTAAAAAATACTATTGTCTAATCTGTAGTACTTTATTACAAAAAAATTACATACGACGGCGTTTTTTTCTTTGTCAACGAAAGTCTAGTCTATTGACTTCTTCAGCATTCGCATTTCCATAGTTACGCACTGAAGCTAGCTCTGCAATTTTAAATCAGATGCATTTCTAATTTCAATCACAAAATATGAAAGCATCTATTCGAAATATGCACTCAGATTAAAAGTCAAAAATTGTTTTACACCGTTCTGTAAACTGAGATTAAATCCATCTAATCCAAAATTAAATTAAACTGTCAATTTTGTAGGTTTAATAGTTTACACTCATGCTATGTGGGAATGAAACGTTAACAAAAGCGATCTTGTACCTATCATAAATAATATGATTTTAATATCTTGCTTTAAACCAAAAATAGAATGCCGTTTTCTGGCTGTGATTAGGTAACCAATTTTTTTTAAAACCAGTATTAAAAAGCATTCTGCAGTTTTATCCTAGAATTAACGTCGTGTAATTTAATTTACTGTACATTGCAGCACCTTGACAATAAAAGAATTCCTGACGATGCATGGCTCGTGTAATAGACTTTGTTATCAAAATAAAAACAAACTGCTTTCAATGTAAACGCAATTACATATCTATATATATATATATATATATATATATATATATATATATATATATAAGAATTAGTGGACTGTAATTTTTTGAGGGTTAGAGGTAGAGGAAAATAAATGCAATTTATGTTTACGGTAAAAGTCACTCACCAAATCTGTAGCACTTGTTGTTCTAGCTAGAGCGTTGGATGCATCACTGGAACTGGTAGATCGGCATTGTCTGTGTATAACACCAACCCGTATCACATAAGGGGTTAGATAGGGTAAGAATGAAGAAAATAATAAGAGGATTTGGGAGAGTGCAACTAAGTTCGTTGTATCCTCGAGCACGTGCTGTACAACATTCCCTAGAGGCACGATATTATCGGGTCGCTTCGTGAGTATTCGTTTAAAACTGAGAGCGGCGCGAACAATATATATATATATATATATATATATATATATATATGTATAAGTAGATTGGTAGGGGCGGTCCTAATTCAAAACGTGTTCAGACGTATTCTCCATATGTAAAATACACGTGCACCGTTTTGAATTAGGATCGGCCCTATATAATTTCAATGTAAAACAGTTGTGAAAACATTTCAATGTAAAATAGTTGTGAAAACATGAATTCTTATATACTTTCAATGTAAAATACTTGTGGGCACGTTTTGAATTAGGATCGGCTTTATATTACTTTCGATGAAACATATTTCAAAACACACGTATGTTGAAAAATGTAAGTGCATAGAAAAAATGTGTGTAGCTGTTTTGAATTCGGTTTTCTAGCGAGAAGTTAGACGTGCACCGTTTTGAATTAGGATCGGCGTTATATACTTTTAATGTAAAATGTGAAAACATGAATTCTTATATACTTTAAAATTTAAAATACTTGTGGGCAAGTTTTGAATTAGGATCGGCTTTATATTACTTTCAATGAAACATATTTCAAAAACACACGTATGTTGAAAAAAATGTAAGTGCAGAGAAAACATGTGTGTAGCTGTTTTGAATTCGGTTTTCTAGCGAGAGGTTACATGTGCACCGTTTTGAATTAGGATCGGCGTTATATACTTTTAATGTAAAATACTTGTGGGCACGTTTTGAATTAGGATCGGCTTTATATTACTTTCAATGGAACATACATACTTCAAAACACACGTATGTTGAACAATGTAAATGCAGAGAAAATGTGTCTAGATGTTTTGAATTTGGTTTTCTAGCGAGAAGTTATAAAGTATGACAGATGCAAAATATCGCATTCAAGTCAATTGTGTTTAATTAAAGTGGATTCTGATTTATGTTTTTTATTTATGTTTAGAGGCTGCAAATACACATGGGCCGGTTTCAATTCAAAATGTGTTCACTCTTGTGATAGGTGGAAAAGTGGGTTGGCAAAGTACGCAGATGGTAGTAATCTGCTATATAAGGAGGTTGCTCCTAATATTAATTTAATTAGTCGAAGTTTACTGCATATATTTACATACAAACATGTATATAATTGATATTCAGGGATTTAAATACAAGAAAAACGCGTTTGTGTGTAAAGAAATTGCGGTTTTGGACTTGTTGAAAGGAGTTGTTTGGCATCAAATTTTTAAACTGCCAATGCAGTCCAGTTGTTTGAGCCAAGATCATATAAAACATAACGACTGGGTGACAAAGAATATTCATGGTCTTTCTTGGGATGAATCTTCAAATGCTGGAATGGGTTTATCATATATAGCGCTTTATTTGAAGCAAATTATCCTACCCGGTAAAGAAGTATTTGTGAAGGGTCTAGAAAAGAAGGAATTGATTGAAACCTATCTAATGCAAAACGTTGTAACTGATATGCTTGCACTAGGTTGTCCTAAGATTTCGGAGTTAAAAATCAACAACCGTTTAAAATATAACATCCATTGTAGTAGACACAGCAATAATAATCTGCAATGTGCAAAACAAAATACCTTGTTATTAAAAGAATGGCTTGATAATAATAAAAAAACAATAGAAAGATTGTGTCTGTATTATTTATTTTAATACAATTTTACAATGTTAGCCGAAGCAAATTATCCGACCCGGTGAAGAAGTATGTGTGAAGGGTCTAGAAAAGAATAAGTAATAGATGGAAAACCTATCTATTGCAAAACAAAATACTTTGTTATTAAAAGAATGGTTTGATAATAATAAAAAAACAATAGAAAAGATTGTGTCTGTATTATTATTATTGTAGTCAGTAAGAAATCTTTAATGCTGATGTCTGCAGAAAAAAACAATTAAACTTAGACAGCACGAATGGGACTCTCAACCTTGAAAGCAATTATAATTGATCAACGCAATAGCTCTTTACTGGTTTTACACCATTTAACAAATTGTACAGATATCTCAAAAATTTTGCTAAAGACAGACAGACAAATAGACAAACAGACTGACTGCACCAATTTTCTCATTCTCGCTTTTAAAGAATAACAAGTCGTAGTTATTAAATCGCGAACTCAGTTTATCTGCAAGAAATATATAAACGAAGAAATTTATGAAATGCTCCAACTTGAAAGAAACTAGAAATAAATTTATTGAAATATATGGTAACGTTGCAATTGGTGGATCTGCTCACGGAGTAAACAATTTTTTAGAGCACTTTATTTGGATTGACTATAAACTACTCAATAATTTTTAACCTAACCACTATCATTATTCTTTCCTGACAAGGGCAATTTTAAAAAAAGTTTTTCATTTTTGATTTGTTCTATAGAACACAACTACAACTTGACAATAAAGATTGAGCGATTATCACACACATATCTTGAGTATATATAAAGATATTAAACAACAAGAACAGCAGAAAATTCAACCCATGTCAGACAGCTTTTTTCTTATCAACGATAGTCTAGTCTAATTCTTCTTCAGCATTTGCATTTCCATAGTTACGTACTGAAGGCAACTCTGCAATTTTTAGATCATATGCATTTCTAATTTCAATTGCAAAAAATATGAAAGCATCTATTTGAAATGCATTTCTAACTTTAATCGCAAAAAAAAATTAGAGCATCTATTCGAAATATGCACTCAGATTAAAAGTCAAAAATTGTTTTACACCGTTCTGTAAACTGAAATTACGTAGTTATTAAATCGGGAGTAATGTGAAATGAAACACACAATGTATTTTTCTTTATTGTAATTAGTAAAATACATATATATATATATATATATATATATATATATATATATTACTCATATCTAGACCAGGGTAAAAAATTAATTAATCACATCAAATAATTTTAATCACCGTGTATAATGAATATTATTAGATAATACGCGTTATTAAAACCGTGAAGCATAAAAATTTATTAGTTTCATTAAACATAAGAGATTTAAATCATGTACAAGACGCTTTATATCAAAAGAAGCAGTATTAAAAAGCTCTGCGTGTAATGTAATTATTCCTAAACAAATGGAAATTACGTGCAAAATTTATCTTAATTAACTCTATTTCAAGTAACCGGTATTGAACAAAACGTACAGATAATATCTACAGAAACTTGTAAAAACCCAATAAAATGCAAATCCTAGAAGTGTTAGTTAGAAGTAGGATGTTTGAACACACCTGCGTATATTAAAAGGCAATATCAGTTTAATTTGTTTAGATAAACATGTCGATTCTAAGGATATTTGAAACGGTCAGATGCTTTAGCACGAAATACAAAACAGGGTTTATTTAAAAAGCTCATTCGGCGAAAAGTTTGCAGATAATTAATGTTTACAAAGAATCTTGGAGAAACCGGGGCTTAATATTCACGAGAATGTGCGATACGGGGTTATTAAACCCAGATAGTCCACATGGACTAAAACATAATCGATAATAAAGAATATCAATTTGCACCAATACGAACAGGTTAGAAAAGGAAAGAGAAAATGCGTCAAGCAAAGACACATATAGTAAAAGGCGTGATTTAAGCAACGTCACGAGGATCACAATTGGTTGAAAATAGGATGCAAATATCAGAGGTAGGAACAACAATTTCTGTACAAAATTAATTAGTTTTTCTCGGACATGTTTGCGTGCCGTGTGAGAATTTCTGAAATTTAAATGGGGCGAGTGAAAATTTCGTAAAAACCGACGCGCGAGCGACGGACTGGGAACATAGAATGAGAAATTCGTAAGAATTGTCTGTTTTGGGGAACAGACCGACAGACAGGCTTTTTGCTATATATACCGGTGGTAATATGAATTTCGGCCTCTTAGACTTTTGACTATTCGATGCGTTAAAAGCTCTTACATCCGCGACTTGATTGAAGATGTTAAACAGTGCATTTTAGTTTGATAAAATAATTTAAAGTTTGCTCGTATATTTTAGTGATTCAAAATAGTTTGTTATTTACGTGCTAACATAAATGTACTTCAGTGCACTTAGTTACAAGGTAATAAAATTTAGCATCACTGTACCAATTAGCAAAATTTACAATGACAAATGTATACACAAAAGTAGGCAGTTTTGGCGTATATTAGTGAAAGACGCATGAATTTCTTTGCTATTTTTCGGGGGTGTTAATAATTAAATGGTTCAAATACGTGTCTGGATCCACGAAACAAGGGTCAGATATACACAGATGAGTTCCGGAAAAGCCCAGAAACAACTTTAAATAAATGGTGATGGAGAAAATTTTAAAAGCGGTGAGAATTAGAAGCCGTAAATATAATCCTGTTGGAATGGTGTGATTAACTAAAGGGACGATGTACATTGAAGCTTCGAGGACAGTAACCTTCAGGTAAATTATACTATTTTGTTTGACATTTTGTGTGTGTTGAATAACTTTATAATTGATTTACTTTAAATGGACATTAGTGAAATTGTACTAACCATAAAATTTTAATTTTAAGATGAAATGTGCTTGTTTAAGTAGAAAGGGGTATTTAGTATTGATGTTCTGAATTATGATGAAAATATGGGTATGTCTTTGAGCTCAATTAGACGAACCTGGTTAATTAACGTAAAGGGGTGGTAGATGCTCCCTTTATACTCAGACTCCGGTCTGCTTAAATTGTTATATTAATTAGTAGGCATCCAACAAGGACTTTAATTCTGGATGCACGTTAAAGTGATAATAAAATTAATCTTGAAATTCTTTTTAAAACTGAATTTTATGCTGAAATTTAATTTGAAAATTTAATGTATTCTGAATATTGATGTAAATAGAGTTAACGTTGATGTTTGTGGCAGGAATGTATTTGTTTTTTTTTATAATTGAGGATGAAAGCTATCTAGAGGAGCAGCCGAGGCGATTAACAGAAGAAAATCAACAGACCAGGTAATTCAAGAGGTTTCACAGCATTCTTGACGCCCAATCTGTGGGGCTCGATTCGAAAAGCGGAGTACCCGGATAGTGGAGGGCCAGTACCTGCAGATATGAGATGAATCACAGCAATATATATATATATATATATATATATATATATATATAATGTTGTGTACTCTAGAATAAACATACTATAATTAACTTAAGTTCCCAAATATAAGAAACAGTTCTAACTCACTCCAACTCTAAACGGTAAAAAAAATATTGCATTATTAGTTCTATGAGGGCTGTCTTCTTCATCTTTGACGCGTGGTCGTTTCTGGTTGTTCTTCTTCTTCGTGTTCACTAAAAAAAGATTCAAATGAATATTAGACCAAGTAAATGCATTAACAAAATTAAATCTATATATTAAGCTAACGAATACATACTATGTATTGGTGTCATCAGGTCGTACGTTGCAATTGGTGGATCTGCTCACGGCGTCAACGATTTTTTCACCAGTACTTAATTTGGATTGACTATAAACTACTCAATAATTTTAGCCCAATCACTATCATTATTTTTTCCTGACAAGGATAATTTAAAAAAAAAGGTTTTCAATTTTGATTTGTTCTATAAAACACACTACTACTTGGCAATAAAGATTGAACGATTATCACACACACACACATATCTTGAGTATATAAGGATATTAAACAACAAGAACAGCAGAAAATTCAACTCATGTAAGCAAGAATTTAATGCTAAGGTATTGTCTAGATAGCAATTGTAGCAAAATATGAAATCCATAGAAAATTTAATAAAGCCAGTCATGTATAAATTTTTTTAATGCTGACATCCACAGATAAAATAAAAAGCGAGAAATTTAATGCTAACATCAGCAGAATAATAAATCCGCTTAGTCAGCATTAATGGAAGACCGGTCTGGCTTCGAAAACGGTGCACGCGTATATACCATATTTTAAAATTAAAGTTGTCAATTGCAAAACAAAAAAAATTAAATTTTTCCTAGACATCATTTGAAATATTTACTTTTTTCAGTACAACTGAAAGAACTTGACTTTTATACATTTTTTTAATCGATATCAGACTGTACAGAAGCAGCAATGTTTAATTAGATCAGTCAAAACATGATGTGTTTACTATTAAACAAAAACCAAAATTGTTCTTAATGCAAGGGATGATAAAAGAATTCTTAGTACCTCAACCACTGATACTAACTATTGCCTATTTTTGTAGTATTGATTAACAAAATTACATACGACAACTAGTACTGTGTTAAAAATTGTTTTCGTTGCAGAAAGGAACATCAATACCCGTCAATATTACTGTATTAGTCGATTGAGGCATGAGTTAATTTTTTACTACGTTTCTTTTTATTCGCTTAGGGCAATGCAGAGAAGAAGTTTGAATTGGCAACATTTTTTTATAATAAAATAAACCTTGATACAAAAATCACATTCAGTTTTACTGAAAAGTAAATCGGAGGAAATTGCTAACTAAACGGTGTTATAATATTTTTATATATCTGTGTGAATAAACTCACAAAGCGCCAAATGAGCGGTTTGTCTAACTGATTTTTTCACTTAAAGCGATTGACATTCATTTCAAACAAGTATTTATTAAGGTCATATAAAAGACCAAAAGTTTTATAATATAAATAACATGTGTAATTTAAATTTCCTTACGTAGCATTCGTTGAATTTTAAAAAATTATTTTTATACCTCCATCTTGAGTTAGTTACTACGTGCTATAATTATGCTAAATAATAAAGAAATGAATTACTTTAACAAAGTTTTATGGAAAATGTCATGCGTTGCACATTGCGTATTCTATAGTGCGTGTAAATTAATAAACAACATTGACAGTTTAATCTGAGACATTTTTTCAAAACTTGCTTTAATTTTTATTAAATTTTTTTATATGTAACCATAAAAAATAGCGCTGTAATGATAGTGTATTTTCTGTACACACAGCATAAATCAAAGGTCGTATAAAAAAACATTTGATTACTATACTGCAAGCAAGCAAATTTTTTCAGTAAACGTAGCTGAATGAAAAATGATGTTGTGTGCTAATTCATTTACAGTTGTTTTGCTTTTGTCAGATGATATTTTTGTATAAATAGTGTAAACTTAAAAAAGGGTAATTAAACTTTATGTAAGTTTATTACTCTTTAGCCTCGTGACTATCAGCTATAAATCAAACCTCCCAATTTTCTAAACCTTGATCTGATATCACGGGGTCGAGAATTTTTTCTTTTTCTTTTAAGCCCAAGGTAATGTCGGATGGAAAATGGCTTGAGACAAAGAAAACTCTTAAGATATAAACGGCTAGTCGAGTGTTAGCTCTGGGTAGATCATGAGCTTGGGTCATGGGTGAATAATAGACCAAAAATACCTTTAATGAGCGCCACCGTATTTTTTAATACAATAACCAACAAAATTTATCTGTGCTAGTATAAGGGGAATGCGGAAACCTTATCTTAACACCACTAACATAGCCATAAAACTTGAATTTCACTCTTTCGGACACACTTACCAAAACCTCAACCACCAGATGTCAAACAGATGTCTCATCTTTACCTGTGATCAAACAAAAACACAACATGGACACAATTTGTGTCCTAAAAAGCATATGCCAAAAATAGAATAAGTGAATTTAAACATCTGTAAATATACTAAACGAATTTAGTTTCATTTCACACCCTTTTTACTTAAGGAGGACTTGCCCTAGTTTCATTTTTTTTTTTTTTTTTTTTTTAAATGTTGAATAATAAAACGTCTTTCAAAAGAAACAAAGGAATTCTATTTATATGAAAGTCTGATTATATACAGGTGACTGCAATATATAGGATTATGTTCTTGTCATATTTTTTATAAAAAATTTTGTGAAATTTAACATTCAAAATAGATATATATAAATGGATCATTTTTATAAGAATTAGTTAAGTAAACATGTAATATATTATTTGTTCATAACACATAATTTTATTTTTCTTTAATCATTGAAGTACTTCATTGACTATTACAATAAAGATTGATCGTCAAAAAGCAGCGATTGTAAAATGCAAATACTCAAGTTTAACTATAATTTACATAAAAAAACACGCGAATTTCTACACCAAAGAAAGAGCTTTTACATGACCTGAATGTCTTTAAACAAAATGTAAAATTAAACCAAGACTGCATCTGGCGTCTCGATTAGAAAACAGAATCTATACTATTTTTTTATCTGGCATAAGTTGTCATTCTAAATATCTTAAAACACATTGATTGAATGCGTGTACAAACAACTGACAAACTAGATGCTTATTCGTGGTTGTTACTAACTTCAAAAAACTACTTTATATTTTTGTTACTCTAATAATTAACGTAGGATATCTCATAATAATTTACTATAGTTTCAATAATATGGAAAGTTTCAAACACTCACGTGCATCCAAATGAACTGCAGGTGCAAAACCATGACGTAAGCTGTTGTATTTTTCCAGCGTAATATCTAGTTGAAATAAGTCATCGGTATGTCGGGATTTTTTGTGTAGAATAAACCATTGCTATACTGTATAATTAATAGAACGAAACCATAACTGCTTGCTTTAAATTTACTGCGACGAAGATTTATTATAATTTAATATCGAAAATTGTTGTTGTAGATATGTCCGTAAGATATTGCACTAAGGTGAAAAATATTAGTATAATTTATTGTATTAATATATACCAACTGTCTTAAACGATGTCCTATCATGGTTCCATATTCTCAGGCCTGTAGGGATCAACTAACTTATGTGAAGCGAGGCTTATCAAAACTCGTGCCCACGCGACCGCTGTTAGGCTCAACCTTTAGACCGTAAGAATCTATTGTTCTTTACGTTTTCTTCTTGACTTTATTAGACGCCACGTGTTTTAGCCGGGCCATTTTGACTTTATATCGTCTACAAAAAGCGACTTGCACTCTTGGACGTTGGAAATAAAGTGCCGATTATCAACTTGACAGCGCTTGGTAACAAACTTCAGAGTATATATTTTCTAGAATCTAGGTGTTATTACGAACATTATACATTAATCTTTATTGGTTGATAATTCACAAATTAAATGCTTTAAAATATAGCTGTTTTATTATTATTTTATTGGGCTAGATGTAACTAGAAAAAATACGTTACAATAGTAAATAAAGCTGTTCATATATTAAGTAGTGTATTGATTTGTATAGAATCATGAATTCTGAAACCGTGGCCGAGATTAGTAGCGCTATTTTGAAATTAACTGTGAAATGCGTGAATCTAATCAGATCAGTCGATGCAATAACAAAACATATTATAATTATCAAAGCAAATATTAGTATATTGAAGCTTGCTATTAGAAATAAGGTATACGAAGACAATCAACAAGAAAATCCTAGTAGGCTGGAATTTAATTTGGCACATCTTAAAAGTTACCTTGTACGATTGAGGCACTTAAAACGCTCTTTGGAATATCAAGGTAAAGGTATTGATGCAACGCTTTCTAGAGGTCATATTCAAAAAAATCTGATTTGGCATAATGTACAATCATGTTTTGGAAGTCAAATAATTACGGGACTTATTACCAATTTAAGTTATAGAGATCCTCTAGTGTTCTTAGACAAGGCGTTCGCAAGTTTTAAACGCAAGATTGTTGCTTGCTTAAAAAGTCAATGTTGAAAATTAATGTAATATTGACCGCTAACTTTGTTAAGCCTACAACTGGTGAAATAGATTTGAAGACGTTTCCTACTGCAAATCATCACATCGATATAAATACCAATCTCAAGCGGTGGTATAAGGAGAACGTATTAGACAAGATTTCGAAGCGATTAGAGGAATTTAGCGAAAAGGATTCAGGTTGGGCAATCCAAGAAGTTTTACACTTGAAGGTAAATATAAACAATCATGATCCACTTAAAGGAGTGTGTTCAACGTTTGTTCCGGTTCCGGACTTATAAACAATACCACAATGTTTCTTGATTTTATATTAAAAGTTCCTTTCAAAGCAAGTGGAGCCCACGACATTCAAACATGGAAGTATTTATTAAATGTATTTAATAAAATCCTGATTAGAAAAAAGTATTATGATAGTTGCTCAATCAAAAGTGAAAGAGGATATAGTAAATGAACTTCATAAACCAGCAAGAATAAATTTCAAGAGACGCAAAGTGATAGTAAAAGGTTTAAATGACCTTCTTCAGACCGATTTGATTGAAATGCTACCATATTCGCAAACAAACAAAGGATTTAAATACATTTTAGTAGTTATTGATTGTTTCTCCAAATACGTATGGGCTGTACCACTTAAAAGTAAAACGGGTATTAATGTTACTGCTGCAATGAAAACAATTTTAAATAAATTAAAAAATCCACCATGAAATTTGCAGTCTGATTTTGGTAAAGAATATTATAACAAACACTTTCAATCCTTAATGCAGACCTATGGCATAAACCATTATAGTGTTTTTTCTACAAAGAAAGCATGCATTGTGGAACGTGTAATTAGAACTTTAAAGGGAAATATGTTTCGCTTGTTTAACCTGAACGGTTCCTACAATTGGATAGAAAATTTAAGCGATATTGTGAAACAATACAACAATACAGTTCACAATACTATCGGAGTCAAACCTGTAAAAGTTGATAAATCAAATGAAAAAACTATTCTTAAATCATCATTTACCCACATCAAACTTGCAATCAAAATACCAAAATTTTCAATTAAAGACAGTGTGAGGATTAGTAAACACAGGGAAGCATTTACGAAAGGTTACACGCCAAACTGGTCAAATGAAATTTTTAAGATTAAAAAAGTAAACGTAACCAATCCGACAACATATATATTGAAAGATCAAGGCGAAAAAGAAATCAAAGGTGCATTTTATGAAATGGAGTTGCAAAAGGTTAAACATCCAGGAATTTACCTGGTAGAAAAAGTCCTAAGAAAGAGTGAAAATAAAGTCTTTGTAAAATGGTTAGGCTTCTCTAACGTACACAATAGCTAAATCGATAAAAATAATGTTTGCTAGAAGTTGTTATAATAATAGATAGTAAGGCTAACATTGTAAAAATTATATTAAAATAAATAATACAGACAAAATCTTTTTATTGTTTTTTATTATAATCAAGCCATTCCTTTAATAAAAAAAGGTATTTTGTTTTGCGCATTGCAGATTATTATTGTTTTGTCTATAACAATGGATGTTATATTTTAAACGATTGTTGATTTTTAACTCCGATAGCTTAGGGCAACCTAGTGCAAGCATATCAGTTACAATGTTTTGCATTAGATAGGTTTCAATCAATTTCTTCTTTTTCTAAACCCTTCACAAATACTTCTTCACCGGGTCGGATAATTTGCTTCAAATAAAGCGCTATATATGATAACACCATTCCAGCCGTTGTTTCTACAATCGTTAGGACTACATTTAATTAATTAAAATGTAAAATGAATAGTGAAATACTGAACGTGCGTGAAAAAGTTTACTTCGACAATGCAATTGTTAATATTGAAAAACATACTCATCAACCTTATGCTAACACATCTTTAAACAATAACAAACTGGATTTTTTTTTAAACAGAACGGTTACTACTACTATTTTTTCTCTACAATACATTTATGGTAATATAGTTCAACTCGGGTATATTGAAAGGTATCCTATTTTTAGATAAATCCAAAACGAAAAACTGCGTACTTGTGCAGGTATAAACATAACACTGAAGTTTTTATAACTAAAATAAATTGCATTCTTTATTTGAGCCAGTGGTTGAAGCTTTACAAGTCATTTCTGAGTGTATAGTTATACCCCCAAGGTTTTAGTATCAATGGTTGAGGTACTAAGAAATCTTTTATCATCACTTTGATTAAGAACAATTTTGTTTTTGTTTAATAGTAAAGACATAATGTTTTGACTTGATCTAATTAAACATTGCTGTTTCTGTATAGTCTGTTTATAAAACAAAGCATTCTTATAATCATCAAAAGAAATTTGCTTAATACTTGCTAAGGAAGATCCCCTTTGCCTTTTTTTTTATTATCTTATCCTGAACTCTGTAAGTGTACATTTTAGATCTAAACCCTACAAACTCTAGCATGGTGTCATCTAAAAATTTCTAATTCTCCATATGGAAGATATTCAGACATTGCAGCCCTATATAAATTATTAACATCAAAATACATTAAATATTTAGAATTAATATTCTGTCTTTTAATGCAATTGGAATTGGATCGTGATACTGAGTCAAAATGTGAATAGCTATAAAGTCCGAAACGGGAACAAACGTTGAACACACTCTTTAAGCAGATCATGATTGTTTATATTTACCTTCGAGTGTAACACTTCACTGTTTAATTTAAAATACCACTACTAACTTCAGCCACTAGCTAAATTACTTTATACATAAATATGTTCTGATGTAAGCAAAATAGCTATAAAATTAGATATTTGCAATTTTTCAGAAAAATAAAGCAAATTCGAAATCTTGCGTTAACAAAGCAAGTTCATCAGCAGAAAAATTAATACTGAATTTTAATTTCCAATAACAACAATCTCACATCATTTTTCATTCAGCTGCGTTAAGGAAAAAATTAGCTTGCTCGCGCCAAAGCAATTCGCATGCAAGCATTTTTCCATATTTACATACTGAAAGCAACTAACTCTGAAAACATTCTGCAGTTTTATCATAATATAATTACCTCGTGCAATTTTTAATTTATTGGAAGAGATGGATTTAATCTCAGTAAATTTTAATAATAATACAATTTACCCAAAATGTTGCTTTAATTAAAAAATTCCTAAAGATTTGAGTATCCCAGAAAAAATCTGCATCAAACTCATGCGTTTTGTTTGTTTAACTAAAAATTTAGGGAAAAAATAACTTTATACAAAAATATCAATGTGAAATATTTCTTTTTCAGTAAAACTGAATGTGATTTTGTATTAAGGTTTATTTTATTATAAAAAAAATGTTTACTTTGTACATAAATATGTTCTGATGTATGCAAAATAGCTATAAAATTAGAAATTTGCAATTTTTCAAAAAAATAAAGCAAATTCTAAATCTTGCCTTAACAAAGCACGTTCATTAGCAGAAAAAATTAATACTGAATTTTAATTTCCAATAACAACAAACTCACATCATTTTTCATTCAACTGCGTTAAGGAAAAAATTTCCTTGCTCAAATTTGCTTGCTTGCAGTATATTGCAAATGTTTTTTTATACGACCTTTGATTTATGCCGTGTGTACAGAAAATACACTATCATTACAGCGCTATTTTTTATGGTTACATATAAAAAAATTTAATAAAAATTAAAGCAAGTTTTGAAAAAATGTCTCAGATTAAACCGTCAATGTTGTTTATTAATTTACACGCACTATAGAATATGCAATGTGCAACGCATGACATTTTCCATAAAACTTTGTTAAAGCAATTCATTTCTTTATTTTTTAGCATAATTATAGCACGTAGTAACTAACTCAAGATGGAGGTATAAAAATAATTTTTTAAAATTTAACGAATGCTACGTAATGAAATTTAAATTACACATGTTATTTATATTATAAAACTTTTGGTCTTTTATATGACCTTAATAAATACTTGTTTGAAATGAATGTCAATCGCTTTAAGTGAATAAATCAGTTAGACAAACCGCTCATTTGGCGCTTTGTGAGTTTATTCACACAGATGTATAAAAATATTATAACACCGTTTAGTTAGCAATTTCCTCCGATTTACTTTTCAGTAAAAATGAATGTGATTTTTGTATCAAGGTTTATTTTATTACAAAAAAATTTTGCCAATTTCAAACTTCTTCTCTGCATTGCCCTAAGCGAATAAAAAGAAACGTAGTAAAAAATGCCTTAATCGACTAATACAGTAATATTGACGAGTATTGATGTTTCTTTCTGCAACGAAAACAATTTTTAACACAGTACTCGTTGTCGTATGTAATTTTTGTAATCAATACTACAAAAATAGGCAATCGTTAGTATCAGTGGTTGAGGTACTAAGAATTCTTTTATCATCACTTGGATTAAGAACAATTTTTGCTTTTGTTTAATAGTAAACACATCATGTTTTGTTTGATCTAATTAAACATTGCTGTTTCTGTACAGTCTGATATCGATTAAGAAAATGTATAAAAGTCAAGTTCTTTCAGTTGTACTGAAAAAAGTATGCAATTTTTTTCAGAAAACAATGCAAATTTTTAATTTTTTCTAACAGGTCAGTTTATTATTTAATATAAATACTTCACGTAGATTTTACCAACAGTATAGAAAAAAAGTCTATGATATCGATTAAAAAAATGTATAAAAGTCAAGTTCTTTCAGTTGTACTGAAAAAAAGTAAATTTTTCAAATGATGTCTAGAAAAAATTTAATTTTTTTTTTGCAATTGACAACTTTAATTTTAAAATATGATATATACGCGTGCACAGTTTCGAAGCCAGACCGGTCTTCCATTAATGCTGACTAAGTGGATTTATTTATTATTCTGCTGATGTTAGCATTAAATTTCTCGCTTTTTATTTTTTCTGTAGATGTCAGCATTAAAAAAATTTATAAATGACTGGCTTTATTAAATTTTCTATAGATTTCATATTTCATGTTTAATATCCTTATATACTCAAGATATGTGTGTGTGATAATCGTTCAATCTTTATTGCCAAGTTGTAGTGTGCTTTATAGAACAAATCAAAAATGAAAACCTTTTTTTTTAAATTGTCCTTGTCAGGAAAGAATAATGATAGTGATTGGGTTAAAATTATTGAGTAGTTTATAGTCAATCCAAATTAAGTACTGGAGAAAAAAATCGTTGACGCCGTGAGCAGATCCACCAATTGCAACGTACGACCTGATGACACCAATACATAGTATGTATTCGTTAGCTTAATATATAGATTTAATTTTCTTAATGCATTTACTTGGTCTAATATTCATTTGAATCTTTTTTTAGTGAACACGAAGAAGAAGAACAACCAGAAACGACCGCGCGTCAAAGATGAAGAAGACAGCCCTCATAGAACTGATAATGCAAAATTTTTTTTACCGTTCAGTGTTGGAGTGAGTTAGAACTGTTCCTTATATTTGGGAACTTATGTGAATTATAGTATGTTTATTCTAGAGTACATAACATTATATATATATATATATATATATATATATATATATATGTATTTTATAAATTACAGTAAAGAAAAATACATTGTGTGTTTCATTTCACATTACTCCCGATTTAATAACTACGTAATCTCAGTTTACAGAACGGTGTAAAACAATTTTTGACTTTTAATCTGAGTGCATATTTCGAATAGATGCTCTAATTTTTTTTTGCGATTAAAGTTAGAAATGCATTTCAAATAGATGCTTTCATATTTTTTGCAATTGAAATTAGAAATGCATATGATCTAAAAATTGCAGATTTGCCTTCAGTACGTAACTATGGAAATGCAAATGCTGAAGAAGCATCAGACTAGACTATCGTTGATAAGAAAAAAAGCTGTCTGACATGGGTTGAATTTTCTGCTGTTCTTGTTGTTTAATATCTTTATATATACTCAAGATATGTGTGTGATAATCGCTCAATCTTTATTGTCAAGTTGTAGTTGTGTTCTATAGAACAAATCAAAAATGAAAAACTTTTTTTAAAATTGCCCTTGTCAGGAAAGAGTAATGATAGTGGTTAGGTTAAAAATTATTGAGTAGTTTATAGTCAATCCAAATGAAGTGCTTTAAAAAATTGTTTACTCCGTGAGAAGATCCACCAATTGAAACGTTACCATATATTTCAATAGATTTATTTCTAGTTTCTTTGAAGTTGGAGCATTTCATAAATTTCTTCGTTTATATATTTCTTGCAGATAAACTGAGTTCGCGATTTAATAACTACGACTTGTTATTCTTTAAAAGCGAGAATGAGAAAATTGGTGCAGTCAGTCTGTTTGTCTATTTGTCTGTCTGTCTTTAGCAAAATTTTTGAGATATCTGTACAATTTGTTAAATGGTGTAAAACCAGTAAAGAGCTATTGCGTTGATCAATTATAATTACTTTCAGGGTTGAGAGTCCCATTCGTGCTGTCTGAGTTTAATTGTTTTTTTCTGCAGACATCAGCATTAAAGATTTCATAGTGACTACAATAATAATAATACAGACACAATCTTTTCTATTGTTTTTTATTATTATCAAACCATTCTTTTAATAACAAAGTATTTTGTTTTGCAATAGATAGGTTTTCCATCTATTTCTTATTCTTTTCTAGACCCTTCACACATACTTCTTCACCGGGTCGGATAATTTGCTTCGGCTAACATTGTAAAATTATATTAAAATAAATAATACAGACACAATCTTTCTATTGTTTTTTATTATTATCAAGCCATTCTTTTAATAACAAGGTATTTTGTTTTGCACATTGCAGATTATTATTGCTGTGTCTACAACAATGGATGTTATATTTTAAACGGTTGTTGATTTTTAACTCCGATATCTTAGGACAACCTAGTGCAAGCATATCAGTTACAGCGTTTTGCATTAGATAGGTTTCAATCAATTCCTTCTTTTCTAGACCCTTCACAAATACTTCTTTACCGGGTAGGATAATTTGCTTCAAATAAAGCGCTATATATGATAAACCCATTCCAGCCGTTGAAGATTCATCCCAAGAAAGACCATGAATATTCTTTGTCACCCAGTCGTTATGTTTTATATGATCTTGGCTCAAACAACTGGACTGCATTGGCAGTTTAAAAATTTGATGCCAAACAACACCTTTCAACAAGTCCAAAACCGCAATTTCTTTACACACAAACTCGTTTTTCTTGTATTTAAATCCCTGAATATCAATTATATACATGTTTGTATGTAAATATATGCAGTAAACTTCGACTAATTAAATTAATATTAGGAGCAATCTCCTTATATAACAGATTACCACCATCTGCGTACTTTGCCAACCCACTTTTCAACCTATCACAGGAGTGAACACATTTTGAATTGAAACCGGCCCATGTGTATTTGCAGCCTCTAAACATAAATAAAAAACATAAATCAGAATCCACTTTAATTAAACACAATTGACTTGAATGCGATATTTTGCATCTGTCATACTTTATAACTTCTCGCTAGAAAACCAAATTCAAAACATCTACACACATTTTCTCTGCACTTACATTTTTCAACATACGTGTGTTTTGAAGTATGTATGTTCCATTGAAAGTAATATAAAGCCGATCCTAATTCAAAACGTACCCACAAGTATTTTACATTAAAAGTATATAACGCCGATCCTAATTCAAAACGTTGCACGTGTAACTTCTCGCTAGAAAACCGAATTCAAAACAGCTACACACATTTTTTCTCTGCACTTACATTTTTTTAACATACGTGTGTTTTTGAAATATGTTTCATTGAAAGTAATATAAAGCCGATCCTAATTCAAAACGTGCTCACAAGTATTTTACATTTGAAAGTATATAAGATTTCATGTTTTCACATTTTACATTAAAAGTATATAACGCCGATCCTAATTCAAAACGGTGCACGTGTAGCTTCTCGCTAGAAAACCGAATTCAAAACAGCTACACACATTTTTTTCTGCACTTACATTTTTCAACATACGTGTGTTTTGAAATATGTTTCATTGAAAGTAATATAAAGCCGATCTTAATTCAAAACGTGCCCACAAGTATTTTACATTGAAAGTATATAAGAATTCATGTTTTCACAACTATTTTACATTGAAATGTTTTCACAACTATTTTACATTGAAATTATATAGAGCCGATCCTAATTAAAAACGGTGTACGTGTATTTTACATATGGAAAATACGTCTGAACACGTTTTGAATTAGGACCGGCCCTACCTATCTACTTGTATAAAAGTCAATTTTTTTCAGTATTACTGAAAAGTAAATTGTGTCGTCGTTAATCTAAAACTTATTCAATATTACTCTATTAGTTAAGGACCATTTGCATCGCATTACTTTAAACGACGTTTAACTAATCTAGGTTTTTTTATTTTACGCTATGCCTTTGTTGAATTTTCAAAAAATTATTTTAAACCTCCGTCATGAGTTAGTTTTACTACGTGCTATAAGTAAACCTACACCTGATGAAGGAATAAGAGTTGTTTTAAACAAAGTTTTATGGAAAATGCCATGCGTTGCACAAAATCACGATTTGCATATTCCATTTACTGGATGGCATGAATATCAACTTCTAAAAGAAACGCAACATCAAATTAATAGGTTCTATTTTTTCCCTAAATTTTTCACTTAAACAAAATGGGAGTATTTTAATATTATCTATGCAATATAGGTTGATTGCGAGATTGTTAAGCTTCTCAATTTTTTTATTTCTTTTAATGCAATTGGAAACGAATGGGATTGTAGAGTAATTTTGAATCAAAAAATGTTGATGGCTAGATATTCTACGAAGATTTTGTTAAGCAATAACCAAGGCTCAAAAAATGCAATGTTGATCGTTATCGATATTTTGCCGAGAGCATCATTATTTCTGCTTACACACTGTTTTTTATTCATTAGAATAATTAGATAGCGGAATATATGTAATTTTCATTTGCAATTTTTTTCAGAGAACGATGCAAACTTGCAATTTTTTTCAAAAGTGCCAATACTGCTTCAATACTAAAGTGCATAAAAAACAGTATGTAAGCAAAAATAATGTTGCTCTCAGCAACATATCGAACTTGGTTCATTGTCTGAAAAATTGCAAATATGCATTTTTTATAGTTATCGTGTAAGATTTCGAATTTGCTTTATTTTCTGAAAAAATTGCAAATGTCTAATTTTATAGCTGCTTCCAAAAGCAATTCGCTATGCAATTATTTTGATTGCATAAGAATAATGCACTTGCAATTTTGCATTGTTCTGATACTTGCTTATTAAAAATTTACAGTTGTTGCTTTTGCTTACATCAGAACATATTTATGTATAAATAGTCAACAAATATCTACAGATATTAATTATAAAGTAATTTAGTTAGTGACCGAAGTTAGTAGTGATATTTTAAAGTTAACAGTGAAGTGTTACACTTGAAGGTAAATATAGACAATCATGATCTGCTTAAAAGAGGGTGTTCAACGTTTGTTCCCGTTCCGGACTTTATAGCCATCCACATTTTGATTCAGTATTACGCTACAATTCCAATTGCATTAAACGACAGAATATTAATTCTAAATATTTAATGTATTTTGATGTTAATAATTTATATAGGGCTGCAATGTCTGAATATCTTCCATATGGAGAATTTGAATTTTTTTTAGATGGCACCAATCCAGAAATAGTTCGTTTAGACGTTACTTAATATTCCCGATGATTCTGATGAAGGATATTTTTTTTTGAATGCGATTTACACTACCCAGTATCCTTACATGAAATTCACAGTGACTTACCTTTGGCGCCTGAACATGTAAAATAATAAATAGACTGTGATTGCTAAATGATTTATTGTTTTTTCTTTTTCATAATTTGTGAAGGTACAGTAATAAAGTAATTATAATATTCTTATGCTGTTTGAGAGTGGATTGTATTTGACTATCTTATCATGAAGTATAAGGCAATGACAAGATGTATTTGGCAAAACGTTTCTGCTAGTTTCAAATTCTAATCTAATATCGACAGTACCAGATTTTAACGCTTCGTTTTGTCTAGAACAATCTATGACTACTAATGGCGCAATATTTCGTAAATCTTCAGGATTAAAAATTGGTTCGTTTTTTTTTTCGTAGTATGATTGCTGAAATTGGGCATACATCTCATATAACAACGCAGTCTGTTTGTTCTCGAACTTCAAATTTAAGTTATCGTACGGGAAAATTTCTGAATTTAAATAGAGTTTCATGTTGGTTAAATAGCAATGATCAAAACGACTGCAGTTGCTAATGTATCTATTTTTTTGGTTGGTTTGGAAACCAACAATGACAAATCTTGGTTTTTCTAATTGTGTTGTTGTTTTAATGTTCCATGTATGACGTTGCCTTTCTTGTAGAAGTTGATATTCATGCAACTCCCATCCTCTAAACGGAATATGCAAATCCTGATTTTGTGCAACGCATTCAATTAAATTAATTCGTTGAGTATTATCAACGACTACATGCGGCATTTTCCATAAAACTTTGTGTAAAACAACTTTTATTTCTTCATCAGGTGTAGGATTAGTTATAGCATTAGTATCAAAACTAGAACGTAGTAAAACTAACTCATGGCGGAGGTTTAAAATAATTTTTTTAAAATCTTCGTATAATCCTAGAACCATTGAAAGGTTTATTGCAACGTTAAAATTCCCATTGACATGAACTATTTGCAAATCATTCATAGGAAACCACCCAGTGTTTTGTAAATGTTTACTTTGATTGATATTATATGAAACATATCTCTTTATTATAGACGTTAATCCAGGATTCCGAACACGATCTACAATGACACCGGCAATTTCATATCTAATTTCATCAAAAAGCAGCAAAAGCTCCATTATTTACAAACTTTGCTGTCTGAGACGGCGTTCCATCTGTTTTAATTAATTTGCCTTCTATGTACTGCATACTCTTCGATTGTAAGGTGTAAACATCTTGTTGTTGTATAGGGATTCGAATTTCATCATTATTGTTTTAAGATATGTTAGTATAAGTCTGATGAGTATGTTTTTCAATATTAACAATTGCATTGTCGAAGTAATCTTTTTCACTTAAAATTTTTCTTTGGCTTTTCACACGTTTCATCTCGGTATTCGTAGTCAAAATTTTTCGATTTTCTGCTTGGATACTTGGAAAATTTAAATCAGCTTCAAATATTTCAGCAATAATTTTGACTTCTCTTAAGATATTTTCAAAACTGTGATCGGATCTATAGTTTTCCACAAAGTCTATTAAACTTTTTAAGTTGGTTGAAATGTTCGGTTACGTTCAATTTTGAGGGTTCGAGAATTTTACTAACAACATTTATTACAGATAATATATCAAACCAGAGTAGCACTGAACAGATAAATTTGAAATTCTGAATTTTCAATGCTAATGAGCAAACCTTGTGTTGAGTATCACGATCAAAATTTTGGTGTTTATTAATTTCTATTAGTGCTTCAAAGATGTTTGGTAAATAAAGCCTTAAAGCAGTTACGGCATTTATTCTACTAGACCACCTTGTATCACTTAAAGCCTTAATATTTAAATTAGGCACATGCCTCTTGATTATGTCCCACCGTTTTGTAGAGACTGAGAAAAAATCATAGATTTCTTGTATAATATCAAAAAAGTTTGTTGTTTCATGGGAAACTTTGGCAGCATCGTTGACAACCAGATTTAAGGTATGAGACATTGAATATCTAAATCTAAATCGCCAAACAGTTTAAATATAAATTTAAATAAACCTTCACCTGTTGTATCGCTTATGAGATGGAATGCTACAAAACTATCCATTATTTCAACTTTGAGTGTTTCTTTGTTGAAATAAATATACTAAGGATAATACTAACTTGCCCGGTATGACCGGTATCGGGAGTGCAATCTACGATTATAGAAAAAATATTTTGAGTGCCTTATCATTTTTATAATTTTGTTAAAAACTTTTTTAGCAAGCAATCCAAGTTTTGAGATTGGTGAACACGGTTTACATGTTGACGTATCACAAAATCAAATGATGCAATCATTTCGATGGCTTTTAAAAAATTCCCATTTTCACGTTCAGATAGTTTTCTTGATGTTCCCCGAAAAGCTAGATATTGCTAAAATAAAAATTTGATAATAGCAATGATTCTTTGTAATACATCATACCAATACTTTTTTCAGACTCTATAATACGTAAACTATCAGAATTAATTGTTTTTTCTAATTTGAGCATTTTTCGCAGGCTAAACCATAACTTAATGTTATTATTGTGAGAAACACTGGTTTCATGTCTTTGTATAAACCTAGAGAAATGTTGTCAATTAGAAAAACCATTCATGTCTGCAAAATTGCTAACGTTTGCATTTCCAAAAATTTTACAAGAAAAACAGAAAGCTGCGTCTTTTGAATTAGAATAAACTAATGAATCTCTCATAACATTTTCGCCGTTTGGAAGTTGTCGACAGAAGTTTTTTATTTAAAAATTTACGACCGTTTTCGTCTGTTGGAAAATCCCTTTTACTCGAGTGGGTAGGTCCTCTTTCTACTAAAAATCTGACTTCAGAGGTCGTTAACGTATGTTGCCACAATGCAGGATCTTTTGGTAAAATACCTGCAGGTTCTACCTTCACTTCATGTGAAGTGGATGCTAATTCTGTATCATTCGATACACGCGAAGAACTTGTGATAGAAACTGTTTCTGGTAGTACGGTCGGTAATGACGTGGATTCTGAATTTGATATTGGATCTTCATTTTCTTCTTCACCATGCACTTTGTTTAACAATTGCGTTTAAAAAGGTATCCATTGAACCAAACAAATGTCTTTTTCTAGTTCTTTTGCAGCTTTTTGTTTTCTAAACTGAGATATAGACAATTTCTTCAGTTTAGGGGGATTCTAAAACAAAATATCACAAAGAATAAAAATAGTTTCAAGAAATGTAAATACTGTTTACAATTAAAAATACATGAATTCTATTAAGAGCATAAGAACTAGTTGCCACATCTATATGCACACTGCTCACAGATTAGACTGATTTTTATTGAAATTTCTCAAAAGATCAAGCCGAACTCGCAACAATTGAACGAACATAGATTTTTAATTAACTAATAATTATTGATAAATTAAGTAAGGAAGGGTGTTTAAAAAAGTTTATATTTATTTAGAAATAAATTATCACATAATTAAAATACATACAACGGTTTTGGATTTACTGTGTATTGTGAACTTTAATTTTTTTAAAACCTAACTTATAAAACAATGCTTACCATTTTTCAAAATCTAGAACACTGAAAGAAAATAGGCACTTTTACTTCACTAATTAAAACACTTAAAAATGCAACAAAGCTACCATTAGCGTCAAGTGCTGGCTGTATGTAATGATAACTAAAGTTCCAATGTCAACTTTATATCCAACAAATTTGCTACATGCGCATAAATATGAATGCTCTTTTGTACAATATGCAACAGGTGTCTAAAATATATTCAATTATTTACTCGGCAGAAATATAATATAGAGACTTTTCAACTTTTTCAGAGAAATATGTCATATTAGAATCTTTAACCACAAAGGCAGTTTCCGTTGCCTGTGTAATAAATTATCGCTGATCACTGCAAAAATTATTCTTTTTAAATCCTTTCCTAGTAAAAGCTTCAAAACTGCCTTGCACCTGCTTTTACTTTCAGTACAGTTTTAAAAGATTTTAGGGATTAAATACTTCCCGCAATAACAATAATAACACTATGAGTCAAGTTACTATGTATAGTATCCAATTTGCTTTTGTGAAAGAGCCGTACCTATAAGTAGTGATGTAAGGCCGGTCTGAATTCAAAACGGTGTACGCCTATGTTTTTTCCATATAACATACACGTGCACCGTTTTGAATTCAGACCGGCCTTATATACTTTCAATGTAAAATACGTGTAGGCACGTTTTGAAGTCAGACCGGCTTTATATTACTTTCAATGGAACATACGTGTGTGACTTAAAAACACACGTATGTTACGTAGAAAAATATAAGTGCGGAGAAAATGTGCAGCTGTTTTGAATACGGTTTTCTAGCGAGAAGTTATAAAGTAGGTCAGATGCAAAATATCGCATTTAAGTCAATTGTGTTTAATTAAAGTGGATTCTGATTTATGTTTTTTACTTATGTTTAGAGGCTGAAAATACACATGGGCCGGTTTCAATTCAAAATGTGTGTTCACTTTTGTGATAGGTTGAAAAGTAGGTTGGCAAAGTATGCAGATGGTGATAATCTGCTATATAAAGACATTGCTCCTAATATTAATTTAATCAGTCGAAGTTTACTGCTTATATTTACATACCTACATATACAAACATGTATGTATATTTGATATTTAAAGATTTAATTACAAGAAAAACGAGTTTGTGTGCAAAGAAATTGCGGTTTTGCACTTGTTGTTAGGCGATGTTTGGCATCAAGTTTTTAAACTGCCAATACAGTCTAGTTGTTTGAGCCAAGATTATATAAAACATAACGAGTGGGTGACAAGGAATATTCATGGTCTTTCTTGGGATGAATCTTCAACGGCTGGAATGGTGTTATCATATATAGTGCTTTATTTGAAGCAAATTATCCGACCCGGTGAAGAAGTATTTGTGAAGGGTCTAAAAAAGAAGAAATTGATTGAAACCTATCTAATGCAAAACAACGTTGTAACTGATATGCTTGCACGAGGTTGTCCTAAGCTATCGGAGTTAAAAATCAACAATCGTTTAATATATAACATCCATTGTTGTAGACACAGCAATAATAGTCTGCAAAGTGCAAAACAAAATACTTTGTCATTAAAAGAATGGTTTGATAATAATAAAAAACAATAGAAAAGATTGTGTCTGTATTACTATTATTGTAGTCAGTAAGAAATTTTTAATTCTGATGTCTGCCGAAAAAACGATTAAACTCAGTCAGCACGAATGGAACTCTCAACCTTGAAAGCAATTATAATTGACCAACGCAATAGCTTTTTACTGGTTTTACAACATTTAACAAATTGTACAGATATCTCGAAATTTGCCAAAGACAGACAGACCGACAGACAGTCTGATTGCACCAATTTCTCATTCTCGCTTTTAAAAAAATAACAAGTTGTAGTTAAAAATCGCGAACACACAGTTATTTGCAAGAAATATATATATTGATTTGCCAAAGACAGACAGACTGATTGCCTCAATTTTTCATTCACGCTTTAAAGAATAACAAGTCGTAGTTATTAAATCGCGACTAATGCTTTAATTAATTCTACACCCGATGAAGAAATAAAAGTTGTTTTAAACTAAGTTTTATGGAAAATGCCGCATGAAGCCGTTGATGATGCTCAACGATTTAATTTAATATAATGCGTTGCACAAAATCAGGATTTGCATAATTCGTTTAGAGGATGGGAGTTGCATGAATATCTACTTCTACAAGAAACGCAACGTCATACATGGAACATTAAAACAACAACGCAATTAGAAAAACCAAGATTTGTGATTGTTGGTTTCCAACCAACCGAAAAAAATAGATACATGAACAACTACAGTCGTTTTGATCATTGCTATTTAACCAACATGTAACTCTATTTAAATTCAGGGAATTTTCCCGTACGATAACTTAAATTGCGTAGTTATATGAGATGTATGCCCAGTGTCAGCAATCATACTACGAAAAGGAAAATGAGCCACTTTTTAATCCTGAAGATTTACGAAGTATTGCACTATTAGTAGTCATAGATTGTTCTAGACAAAGCGAAGCGTTAAAATCTGGTACTATCGATATTAGATTAGAATTTGAAACTAGCAGAAACGTTTTGCTAAATACATCTTGTCATTGCCTTATACTTCAAGATAAGATAGTCAAACACAATGCACTCTCAAACAGCATAAGAATATTATAATCACTTTATTATTACTGTACCTTTACAAATTATGAAAAAGAAAAAAAAACAATAAAATCATTTAGCAATCACACTCTATTTATTATTATTTTACATTTTCAGGCGCCAAAGGTAAGTCACTGTAAATTTCATGTAAAGATACTGGGTAGTGTAAATCGCATTCAAAAGAAAGAAATATATCCTACATCAGAATCATCGGCAATATTAAGTAACATCTAAACGTAATATTTCTGGACTGGTGCCATTTAAAAAAATTCAAAGTCTCCATATGGAAGATATTCAGACATTGCAGCCCAATATAAATTATCAACATCAAAATACATTATATATTTAGAATTAATATTCTGTCTTTTAATGCAATTGGAATTGTATGGTAATACTGAATTAAAATGTAAATAGTTATAAAGTCCGAAACGCGAACAAATGTTGAACACACTCTTTAAGCAAATCATGATTGTTTATATTTACCTTCGAGTGTAACACTTCACTGTTAATTTTAAAATATCACTACTGACTTCGGTCACTAGCTAAATTACTTTATAATTAATATCTGTAGATTTATTGACTTTTTATACATAAATATGTTCTGATGTAAGCAAATAGCTATAAAATTAAACATTTGCATTTTTTCAGAAAAATAAAGCAAATTCGAAATCTTGCTTATAACAATAAAAAAAATGCATATTTGCAATTTGTTTTCAGACAATGATCAAATTCATTATGTTGCTAAGAGCACCATTATTTTTGCTTACGTACTGTTTTTTTCTATTCATTTCAGGATTGAAACAGTACTAACACTTTAGAAAAAAATTACAAATTTGCATCGTTTTCTAAAAAAATTGCACAAGAAAATTTTATACATTCAGCTATCTAATTATTCTAATGAATAAAAAAAACAGTATGTAAGCAAAAAATAATTATGCTTTCGGCAAAAAAAAATTGTATATATTCAGCTATCTAATTATGCTATTGAATAAAAGGAAACAGAATGTATGCAAAAAATAATTATGCTCTCGGCAAAAAAATACCGATAACGATCAACATTGCATTATTTGAGCAATCTTCATAGAATATCTAGCTATCAACTTTTTTGATTCAGTATTACGCTACAATCCCATTCGTTTCTAATTGAATTAAAGAAATAAAAAAAATTGAGAACCTCAACAATCTCGCAATTAACCTATATTGCATAGAAAATATTAAAAAATACGCCATTTTTTTTGTTTAAGTAAAAATTTAGGAAAAAAATGGAATCTATAAGAAATTTTTAATGCTGATGTCTGCAGAAAAAACGATTAAACTCAGTCAGCACGAATGGGACTTTCAACTCTGAAAGCAATTATAATTGATCGACGCAATAGCTCTTTACTGGTTTTACAACATTTAACAAATTGTACAGATATCTCAAAATTTGCCAAAGACACACAGACAGACAGACAGACTGATTGCACCAATTTCTCATTCTCGCTTTTAAAGAATAACAAGTCGTAGTTATTAAATCGCGAACTCAGTTATCTGCAAGAAATATATAAACGAGGAAATTTATGAAATGCTCCAACTTAAAAAAACTAGAAATAAATCTATTGAAATATATGCTCACGTTGCAATTGGTGGATCTGCTCACGGAGTCAATGATTTTTTTCCAGCACTTCATTTGGATTGACTATAAACTACTCAGTAATTTTAACCTAACCACTATCATTATTCTTCCTGACAAAAACAATTTTAAAAAAAAAAGTTTATATTTTTGATTTGTTCTCTAGAACACAACTACAACTTGACAATAAAGATTGAGCGATTAGCACACACATATTTTGAGTATATAAAGATATTAAACAACAAGAACAGCAGAAAAATCAACCCATGTCAGACAGCGTTTTTTTCTTTGTCAACGATAGTCTAGTCTATTGCTTCTTCAGCATTCGCATTTCCATAGTTACGTACTAAAGTACTGAAGGCAAGATTAGACCAAGTAAATGCATTAAGAAAATTAAATCTATATATTAAGCCAACGAATACATACTTTGTATTGGTGTCATCAGGTCGTACGTTGCAATTGGTGCATCTGCTCACGGTGTCAACGATTTTTTCCAGCATTTCATTTGGATTGACTATAAACTACTCAATAATTTTAACCCAATCACTATCATTATTCTTTCCTGACAAGGGCAATTTTAAAAAAGGTTTTCATTTTTGATTTGTTCTATAGAACACACAACTACAACCTGACAATAAAGATTGAGCGATTATCAAACACATATCTTGAGTATATAAGGATATTAAACAACAAGAACAGCAGAAAATTCAACCCATGTCAGCAAGAATTTAATGCTAAGGTATTATCGAGATAGCAATTGTAGAGATATGAAATCTACAGAAAATTTAATAAACCCAGTCATGTATAAATTTAATGCTAACGTCCGCAGAAAAATAAAAGCGAGAAATTTAATGCTAATATCAGCAGAATAATAAATAAATCCACTCAGTTAGCATTAATGGAAGGCCGGTCAGGCTTTGAAATGGTGCACGCGTATATACCATATTTCAAAATTAAAGTTGTCAATTGGAAAACCACAAAAATTAAATTTACCTAGAAATCATTTGAAATATTTACTTTTTTTCAGTACAACTGAAAAACTTGACTTTTATACATTTTTTATCGACATCATAGACTTTTTTTCTATTGTCTATTTTTTGTAGTATTGATAACAAAAAATTACATACGACAGCGAGTACTGTGAACTGTATTCTCGTATTGTTGTATTGTTTTACAATATCACTTAAATTTTTCCCTTTAAAGTTCTAATTACACGTTCCACAATGCATGCTTTCTTTATAGAAAAAACGCTATAATGGTTTATGCCATATATTTGCATTAAGGATTGAAAGTCATAATGTGGTGCATTGCGTACACCAAGTTTTTTGCTCATTGGGTTCATATCTAACCTAGGTTAAGAGTTTTCTTCGACTATCCATGAGTTTGATACAGATTTTCTCTGGGATACTCAAATCTTTAGGGATTTTTTTAATTGAAGCAACATTTTGAGAGATTAAATCCATCTAATCCAAGATTAAATTGTCAATTTTTTGTAGATTTAATAGTTTACACTCATGCTATGTGCAAATAAAACGTTAACAAAATCGATCTTGTACCTATTATAAATTTAATTTTTAATATCTTGCTTTAAAACCAAATTAGGTACGCCAATTTTTTAAAACCAGTATTAAAAAAGCATTCTGCAGTTTTATCCTAGAATTAACATTGCGTGTGTAAGTTGAAATAAAAAAAATCGCATACCACAAGCTTTTTTCTTCTAGTTGCAAGGAAGTTATAGTTTATTACACTTTGCGATGTTATGTCAGCGTTCCTTGAGAGTTTTGCTAGTGTTTTAAACTTCGTTTAGTTACCTGGAGATAAATCTAGTACCTTAAAAAAAATCATTCAATCACACCTTAATCATAGGGTAAAATAAAACCTAACTTTTTAATACCAATATTAAAACATTTATGCAAATAGCTATAAAATTAGACATTTGCAATTTTTCAGAAAAATAAAGCAAATTCGAATCTTGCTGATAACTATAAAAAAATGCATATTTGCAATTTGTTTTCAGACAATGAATGAAATTCATTATGTTGCTAAGAGCACCATTATTATTGCTTACATACTGTTTTTTTCTATTCATTTCAGTATTAAAACAGTACTGACACTTTAGAAAAAAATTACAAAATTTGCATCGTTTTCTGAAAAAATTGCACAAGAAAATTTTATATATTCAGCTATCTAATTATTCTAATGAATAAAGAAAACAGTATGTAAGCAAAAGTTAATTATGCTCTCGGCAAAAAAATACTGATAACGATCAACATTGCATTCTTTGAGCCTTGGTTACTGCTTTACAAAATCTTCATAGAATATCTAGCTATCAACTTTTTTGATTCAGTATTACGCTACAATCCTATTCGTTTCTAATTGTATTAAAGAAATAAAAAAATTGAGAAGCTCAACTATCTCGAAATTAACCTATATTGCAT
Organism: Platerodrilus igneus; assembly: GCA_036346225.1. NCBI lineage: Eukaryota > Metazoa > Arthropoda > Insecta > Coleoptera > Lycidae > Platerodrilus > Platerodrilus igneus. Next base: position 788,596 of record JARFIW010001309.1, read on the forward strand.
AGAAAATATTAAAAAATACGCCCTTTTCTTGTTTAAGTAAAAATTTAGGGAAAAAATGGAATCTATTAATCTGATGTTGCGTTTCTTGTTTCATGCCATCCTGTAAATGGAATATGCAAATTGTGATTTTGTGCAACGCATGGCATTTTCCATGAAACTTTGTTAAAGCAGCTCATTTCTTCATCAGGTGTAGGATTAATTATAGCACGTAGTAAAACTAACTATGACGGAGGTTTAAAATAATTTTTTTAAAATTCAAGGAAGGTATAGAGTAAAATAAAAAACCTAAATTAATTAAATGTCGTTAAAATAATGCGATACAATAGAAACAATTTTTGACTTTTAATCTGAGTGCATGAAATGCATGTGATCTAAAAATTGCAGAGCTGCCTTCAGTATGTAAATATGGAAATGCTCGCATAGCGAATTGCTTTGGACGCAATTGTTACAATTTCCATTATTTACGTTTTATTCAAGACGATTTTCAAGCTTGAATGCTTTAATTCTTAAAGATTATTCAGCAGAAAAATTAACACTGAATTTTAATTTCCAAACAAATCCAGTTTTAATAAGCAAACTATCTGATTTCGCGTTTTATTAACACTTGCATCGACACGTCGACCTTGCATCAATTCATTCAGCTGTGTTTACGGAAAATATGCTTGCTCGCAGTACAGTAATAATAATATTCTTATACGACCTTTGATTCATGCTGTGTGTACGGAAAATATTCTAGCATTACAGTGCTATTTTTATGGTTACATATAAAAAAATTTCAGAAAAAATAAAGCAAATTTGAAATAGCTCAGATTAAACTGTCAATGTTGTTTAATAATTTACACACACTTATGGCTATGTGCGAATAAAAAAGGTTAACAAAAGCGATCCTGTACCAATCATTAATAGAATGCCGTTTTCTGGTTCTGATAGGTACACAATTTTTTTTTAAAAACCATTAAAACATTCTGCACTTTTATCATAATATTATTTAAAGCTACAGCCTATAGATTTTTTTTACTAAAAATAATTTAGGGGAGCCAATATTTGAATATTAAAAATTTAACATGGAAATCCTTATACACGCGACATCATTGAAAAGGTAATTTTAAGGCTTATAATAGTTCTGCTAGATTGTTTATAAAATTTTATAAATCCTTTTTGTTGCTCACACAGGTTTTATTTACGAATTGAAATGGTTTGTCTGTAAATAAAAATTTGTGTGATTGGACAAACCTGGTTGACCAGTTATTTCAGCATAAGGTTTTTCTGGAGTTCCTCGCATTTCCTAATCAATGTACACCAAATTTCCCCAGAGTGAATACCGATTATGTTTAACTTAACATTCACTATTTTACTAAATGGAAAGCGCGGCAAAAATTATATAAATCCAAGGTTATAGAGATGTTATTAAACAACCGATTTCTAAAATTGCCGAGGCGCTAAATAATACCCTCAATGATAGTTATAAAAAGATTTGCGAGCAATTAAGACTGTTCGAAAATTCTTATACGGATGGAATAATCTCCATAGCATAGCATTTATTCAAACCATTTCTGTTTTACAATAGTTTGTGACACGGAAATTCTAAAGATTACCACGGCAGCTCATTGCAGGTTAATTCTTTTAAAAACTACTAGTATTTTATTTATTTGATAAATGAAGCGAAATGTAGTGTGTAATTTTGATGAAAATTCATATAAATTATTCAAACATTTGGGAAAGTTACAGGTTTTATTTAAATCGCTTTATTTCTAGCAAAAAAAAAATAATTTTTTACAATTAGAAAAAACTTAAATGACTTTCAGACGTAGACAATTATTTTATAAGTAAGTTTTACAAAAACCGTTTTTAATTTGGGTGTTTAATAGGAAAGGCATTTGGACCTTTAGAAATCTCAAGATGTTTGCTACTGTAATGAACTCTTAAAACATATCGTACTTATATGGTACTGCTTTTCATTGGCGATAGCTGCGGAGAGAATTTTAGTTTAATTTTGTTTCAAATTGGTTATGGTACTAAGTTAGGTAAGATTAGATTAGAAATACAGACCTTATATTTCATTAAGTTTTCACTATCACTCTGTAGCAGCAAGTCACGGAAGCTTGTACAAGAATGGGTCCATTAGCCTGGACATTGCATGATAGTTTAATACATACTATGTCTACATGTCTGCTATTGATTCTTGTACACACTATTGTCGTATATTAACTTCTCGCAATTAAAGTTTACATCAATACTTTATAAAAGCATCGTCTCATACTGCAAGTAATCTTAATACTACCGGCTATTATTAATTCATAATTCAGTAGGTAATATCAGAACATAATTAAAATAATTGCGGACAATAATTTTTGATAGTTTCAAAACAATGCAGCTACACAACCTGCATAGCTTTTTCAATTTAACTGTAATTAGAATAAGAAATATCTTGCAATTAAAAATTTAAGTATCTTAAACTTAAAATTTTTATAAGTACATTGCTTCGATTAGAATATTCTGCTCCCGACTAGTCAAAGGTATGCATCGTTCTCTCAAAAATTTGAAATGGTCTCTGAAGACGCTAAGACTAATAGGTTTACTGAAAGATACAGAAAACGAAGATATTTACGTATTAATAACTGTAACCATTTATTTAGTATTGTCTGCTTTTAGCTTCTCTTTCCAAGCTCTTCAGTTAATAAACTTTAGAGGAGATATTTCAGAGTTTGTTAACATTCTGGAAGCCTTGACTGCATTTGGATATGTAAGTATCAACTCCGGTTTTTAAAATCACTTGGAAAACTTTACAAAAATTTAATCGAATTTAATACAATACTAGCTTCTCGAGTAAGTTTAATAGGACTGAATTGAAATAATACTCTTTAGAATCATGAGGTGGAAGGGCAAAGGCGGTTGATGAAAATACAAGCAGCAAAACATAACATGCAGTACAATTCTGAGATCAAGTTGAACGTATGGACAATTTGAAACTGCATTATAATGTTTCAGAGCAATTGATAAGTAGATGCAAAAGGAAATTGATGACCCTTAACCTTATCTTTATTATTGCCCTCGTTTATTAATTGTGTATCGGAATCTCGCAGCCGTATGACTGCAGTAAGACATATTCCTAGTAGCCAAATTCTGCTTTACCTAATGCAAGCAAACTATGACAAAAGTTTTGCTTCAAATTAGCAGGTGCCTAAATTTTAATCAGCCGGTCAGCGGCAATTCCATGTAATAGTGTTTTTTGACAATATAGAATGCCACACAAAAGGAATCGTTATTTTGTATTCATCATTATTAGGTTTTCAGTCCTGGTACTGGTTAGACGCGTACCTCCATTGTTTCCTATTCGGAGCTAACGTACATATTTCCCTGATAATCCCATAGCCTAAATATAGTTCGGTTCCCCTTCTATTGTTTTCTAAATATGTACCCTATTTCACCGATATTCAGTGGTATGTGAGAGAGGTTAGGCAACTTGCTGCAAACAAGAACCCCCAATACTTAAACATTTGTCTGTTTTCCAATAGATCCTTTCACACAATCAACATTACTTAAGAATATTGCAAAGCCCATACCTGTAGTTGCTTATAATAGCCATCAAGTTTAAGTACAATGAACAGTACTTGCAAAATGGTATTTCAAGTATATCCGTTAATGAAATCTTTGGAGTACCCTTCAGGGCTAAAAGTCTTATACTTATTAACAATCTACATTTGACATACTCACAAAGCTGAACTAAGAATAGCGAATAACCTTGGGTAGTTTTAAGCGATTTCAAAGTTACGCCCACAGAATCGCCTATATTGAATTAAATGTAGATTTATCAATCCAGCGAGCTCCATGGTTTACACACCAAGGGTTCAATATATTTTTCAATTTGAAATTAATGAAAGTCGATAAGTTGTATGTGATCATACTCGTATGTGGATGCGTATTTCACATTTAATGTAACATTCTGGTACTCGCTTGGGTTACTTTCTTTATGAGCCATAATTAGACGCGCACCTCCGTTGTTTCTTATTCTGACCTTATTCTGGCATAGAAGGCCAAATAACGCGAGATTGAAAAAGCACAAAAGATATAAAACAAAGATTAACACAAGGTCTTGCTACATTTAACAAGAAAAAGCAACTATTGTGTTCGAAGACAAAAACTTAGAAACAAGGAAGAGATTGCTTTAAATATATGTGTGGAACAGAGCACTGTACAGCTGTGATACTTGGACAGTAGGAGAAGCGGGCAGGAAAAAGATAGAGGCCTTTGAAATGTGGAGCTACAGACGTATGATGAAGATATTATGTACAGACAAAGTTAAGAACAAGAGGAATTAAAAATGGTAAGTAAAGAAAGAAATGTATGAAAAACAGTAAAAAATAGAAGAGGTAAGATGATAGGGCACATAAAAAGGCATGAGGGAATAGTGCGGAACATATTAGAAGCAGAGATAGGAAAAAAGAGAGGCAAATGTAAACCTGGGTTGGACTACTTACTGTACACAAATAGTTAAAGATGTAGGTTGTGGCAATTTCAGGAAAGTGTATGGACTAGCTCAGAATAGAAATCAATGGAGGTACGCGTCCAACCAATGCCAAGAGGGAAACCTAACGACGAAAATATAATTGTACTTAAACCTGATAATTATTATAAGCAATTACAGGTATTGGTCTTGAAATATTCTCAACTAATGTTAATTGTGCGAAAGCATTTACTAGAAAACTATTAATTCGGCAAATGTCTAAGTGTTGAGGGATCTTCTCAACTACAGACTACTTAACCCCCTTCTCTTACTACTGAATCTCGGTAAAATAGGACATATATTTCGAAAACAACATAAGGGGAACCAAGTTGTATCTAAGCACTGGAAATTTCCTGGAACTGTGTAAGCTAGCGCAAATTAGAAATAAGTGGAGGTACGTGTCTAACCTGTTTCAAGACGATAAACCTTGTTCGAAAGGATATATTGGGAAAAATATTAGTTCGGCAAATGTTCGAGTGTTGTGGGATCTTGGCAGCAGCAGGCTGCTTAACTTCCTTCACATACCACTGAATATCGGAGACATAGGGTATATATGTGTAAAACAATAGAAGGGGAATCAAACTGTCTCTAACAAGAAAAAGCAGCGACTATGTTCGAAGACAACAAACATAGAAACAAGGAGAAAATTATTGAAAGCATATGTTGAAAACAAAAAAAAAATGGGTAAATAGAAGGGCAGGATATGTTCTAAAGCATTTTTGGGGAATAGTTCGAGATATATTACAAGCAGAGATAGGAAAAAAAGAGGTAGAGGTAGGTCTCGATCAGACTAATGCATGCAGATAGTAAAAGATGCAGATTGGAAATTTCAATGAAATGAGTAGGTTAGCTCAGAATAAGAAACAATGAGGGTGCGCGTCTAACTAGTTCCAGGACTGAAGACCTAATGATGATGATTTCCTCTACAAATAACATTTTCAATATTTTAACTGTATCTGAAAATAAATGTCCACAATTCCTCACAATTACTAAAATTAACATGTTATTAAAAACCGGCGTCTTCTTTCCACACAACAAACTTAAATTAATTTAAATTTAAGATCAAGGACAAATATTGTAGTTTCAACACCCTTTAAAGCTCCTCATTAGGTAACTAATCGTAAGTATTATGAATTTTCACTTGAAAGTTTCTCTAAATCAAATAACTATTAATCCCTATAGCACCTAAATTTTAGTTCTTACTAAAACATATTAGGACCATCTAAAATACTTCTTTTCCTGCTGAAACCTAGAGATCATAAGAAATATTAGTTCTTTTTCTTATAGGGCTATAGTGATTGATTGCAAAAAAAACCTAAAAGACTTCTATTCCTCTCAAAAAGTATCAGAATTATATAAGGGATATTGGTTTGTTGACTTATAGTGCGGCAATGTTAGATTAAAAACCTATCTAAAGGGTTTCTTGTTTTGCTCAAATATATTAAGATCTTATAAGGAATATTAATTCTCTTTTCTTTGTGAACCAAGATGGTCGATTACAAAAGAATCTAGCGAATTTGTTTTTGCCAAAAGTTATTAGTAGACTCAAAAATATGTTAGTCCGGTTCCTTGTAGGGTAAAGGTGATTGATTGTAATACAATCCAAAGAATTTCTTATCCTGTTAAAATGTATCAGGAGCTCCTAAGGAATATTAGTGTTCTTTCTTGTAGAGCAAAGGTGGTCGATTGCAAAATCATCTAAAGGATTTAGTTTTCTGTCGACAAGTATCAAAAGACCCTAAGGGATATTAGTCCTATTTTTATAGGGCGAAAGGTTTCTTTTTTGCCGAAAGGAATCAAAAGTCTATGAGAAATATTGGTTTTCCTTCTTGTAAGGCGATATTGTTAGGTGGTCAAATTATCTTAAAGATTTTTTTTTTCTGCCAAAATGTAATAGGAGCATATAAGAGATTGCACTAAAAAAATATCAAGTCATAAATGGCATACAGAGTTCAACATACTTAAAGATTATTATCGTTCGACCAACGGCAAAGCTGCATTGTCTCTGTGGTGCCACAATAGCCTTTCTCAACTAGACATGTATTAAATGCTATAGTACGGTTATCGCACTCGGATCAGATGCTTCTCTCTAAGTGGTATGTATTTGTTTTAATTATTTTAGTTAGTAGTTGCTGATTGGTTCTGTTCGCGCCATTTCGCTCTCCCAACGTGGTATTCGTTATCAAGCCAGGTGAGATAAGGAATACCATAATTTAAAAGGGTCGATTAGCAACCATCCGCGAACGCGAACGTGTTCCTTCAATTCTAAATATTACTCTCTAATCTCTTTCCTAAAACAACCATTTCCTGACTCCGTTCCTATTTACCTCTGGCCAGAAACAGTACTGAAAAGTGCCGCGTTAGTGCTCCAGATGTCTGTGCTTCGGTAAGTGCTTTAAGTATTTATGTGACTTGTATTCAAATTCTATGTTTATTTCCTTCTACTCTATACAGTCCACGTTCTACCTTACAAACCCTGGTTTACTGCCTACTGCACTCCAGGCAATTTCTAATTGTGCCCCTTGTCGTTCCAAGAGGCGCATACATAGTTTTTTGATCCGTACGAGTCGAATTAAGAACTACGTTATATCTCGTTCTTCGTCTCACATCCTCAATTCAAGCACATAAATACGTATGTCCAACATTAATTGTAATTTCGAATAATCATAACACTTTAATTCTAAAGATAATTAAATTGCTATAAAAGTTTCCAGTTTGAATTGCACGTGTGTACCTTTAAAAATACTGCATTTATACTTTAGTCAGATAACTTCGTTATCGCGTTGCCATTCAACACGTTTAAAACAATGACATTTGTATTTGTATACAAACAATAAACTCTGCTTCGGAAGTAATCTTAATCTCAGATTCGTGCAAGTATTATTTGTGCGTAACAAACGTTTAATCATGACTACCAGAAACATTCTACAAAAGAAATTAGAGGATTATTTTTCTCGTTTAACGGAAATCCAAGACTATATCAAAACGGCTACTCGCTTTTCAGCAGTCGAAGCGAGATATGTTCGAATGGAAAGTATTGAGCAACAACTTGATACTCTTTACGATAAAATTGTAAGTTATAATTCCACTGTAAAAGAAAAGGATGAGATCAATTCTCAAAGATCTTCCTTCGACAATTTAATAGATGTTATTCGTTCTCGGTTTTTCGATATGAAGCAAAAGGCTTCTACTTCTGCCGGCGATACAGCAGTTATCGCAAGTGCATCTCAACCTGTTATCAGTTACTTAAAACCTCTTAGTATAAATCCGTTTGATGGTTGTTTAGACAATTGGCAAAATTTCATTACGTTATACAAAAGTTTAGTCCATGAAAACGATCACATTCCCGTAATCCAGAAGTATCATTACATGCGCATGCTTCTTCGGGGGGAAGCATTGGCTTTAATTTCGGATTTAGCTCTAGATGCCAATTTATATGAACAAGCGTTTACTAAACATCAGGATCGCTACAATTCACCTCGTAGAATTACGAACTACTACTTAAATAAAATACTTCAATTTAAAAACTCTGGATCGCTCTCAAGCTTTATTAATATTCATGTTAATGCTGTTAACACGTTAAAGGTAGCGAATAAAGTTGAAGATTTGGCTGATTTTTTATTGTTTCTTTATGCTATCGCAACCTAGAATTCAAAACTCAAAACGCATTTGATTCAAACATAGGTTCGGCAGTTCCTACTTGTACTCAACTGTTCGATTTCTTAACTTTGCAAAGCAAAACTGCAGAGCTTTATGAAGATATTAAAAGAGAAAGAGCGCCAAGGCCAGGTGCACCCCTTCGCTTTAAATCTAGTTTAAACCAATCCTTCTTGGTTAAAAACTCGCAGACTTCAGTGGCGACTAAAACCGCTAGTATAATTTGTCCCTATTGTGGGAAGTCCATAAAATCTATGGATGTTTGGCATTTAAAATGCTTAGCGTTGACGATTGTCAAGTTGCTATTAAATCTTTAAATCGATGTTTTAAATGCCTCGGCAGTCATACTCCTCGTGATTGTAATTCTGATGGTAAATGTAAGTTGTGCCATTCCTCTTTTCATCATACTCTGTTGCATAAACCACTTGCTAGGAAACACATTAATGAATCTAACGATTCGAAAGCCGCACTCACAACTGAAGTTGTTTCGACATGCAACGTCACCAATTCACTAGAAAATTACACTGTTTTATTAGGTACTGTAGAAGCTCGTGTTTTAGATATAAACAATAAGTTACAATCTGTGAGATGCATTTTAGATTCCGGATCTCATATCAACGCAATTTCAAGTTCTTGTGTCCAACGCTTAGGGTTAGAGCGTCAACATGATTTTCGCCAAGTTGGTGGCATTTCAGGTTCTGCAATTAAATCCAAAGGAGCTGTAATATGCACTTTGTTTTCTAATCACTCGAAGCATCAATTTCAATTTTGTGCTTCAATCTTCCCTAAAATAACGGGAAACGTTCCCGGTTGCTCACTGCCTTCTCGTATTTACCATAAATTTAAATGTTTGCAGCTTGCTGATGAAAATTTTCATAAATCATTGCCCGTAGATATACTACTGGGTGCTGAAATATGTTCCGAAGTGCTATTTTCTGATCGCACTAGAATTATTCCTGGCCAACCAGTAGCTATTGAAACAATATTCGGTTACGTGCTATTGGGACAGGTTCCTAATGTTAACACCGCAGTTAATGCAACTTCTCTTTTTATTTCTGATTCAGTAGATAATGATATAAGGAATTTCTGGGAATTAGAAGAAGTCAAAATCCCCAAAGTTCCCTCTCAAGAAGATGTTATTTGTGAATCTCATTTTCTAGAAAATTATTCTCGAAACGCCTCTGGTCGTTTTACTGTCGCTCTCTCTTTCAATAACAATATTAAACCTCTCGGTAGCAATCGACATGTTGCTTATAAATGTTATCTAAATTTAGAAAAACGTCTTTCATGTTCTCTTGAAAACAAAATTCTTATAATATGTTTTTACAAGAATATTTTGATCTTGGTCATATGATTTTAGCCAAAAATCCATCCGATTATATTTTACCACATCATGCCATCTCGAAAATAACAAGTAGTACTACCAAACTATACGTTGTTTTTAATGGATCTGCCGTGGATTCAGTAGGTCTTTCTCTCAACAATAGATTATATGCTGGTCCCAAATTACAGTGCAATTTACCAGATATAATAAATACATTTAGATCGCATAAAATTGCTGTTTGTGCGGACATTCGCATGATGTACCGGCAGATCTTACTTCGTAAACAAGATTGTCAATTTCAGCATATATTTTGGAGACCAACTCCACAAGACAACATTTCTGAGTACGAGCTTAGAACTCTTACATATGGTTTAGCTCCTTCCGCTTTCTTAGCTCAAAGAGTTCTTCGGCAATTAGTTATAGACGAAGGAAACTCTTACCCCCTGGCTTCTGAAGCTATTATGTATCATACCTATATGGATGACGTAATTGGCGGTGCTGAAAGTATTGCTGAAGCGAAGCAACTACAGCACGAGCTAGTAAAACTTCTTTCTCTAGGCCAGTTTGATTTGCGCAAATGGTCTAGTAACTCTGCGGAATTGTTACAGGATTTTGAACAAACTGAATTAGAAACTCTAATTCCTTTCTCTGATGACGTTAGTGGTATAAAGATACTAGGTTTAGTCTGGAACCCTGGAATAGACGTGTTCACTTATAACGTGATACCCTTTAAAGGTGAATTTACAAAACGCTCTGTACTTTCTTATATGGCCCGCATATTCGACCCTTTAGGGTGGTTAACTCCCGTAATATTTGTAGTAAAGCATATGTTACAACGACTGTGGGTTCAACAAATTGATTGGGATGATACCCCTGATCATAAGTGGTGTCAGGAATGGCAAGGCTTTTGTAACCAAATTACGATGTTATCCCAGCTAAAAATTCCTCGTATCTTGTCTCATTTTCACGGCACTTATCGATTGCTAGGATTTTGCGATGTAAGCGAAAGGGGATACGGCGCTTGTGTCTACTTGTATGTTGTTAATGATAAATCTGTAGATTGTAATCTTTTACAAGCCAAGAGTAAGGTTGCTCCTCTAAAGCATCTTACTATCCCACGCTTAGAACTTTCTGGAGCTCTTTTATTAGCCAAATTAATTCATTCTATGCGTTCAAATAAATTTCCATACCCTATTTTGGAAACTAAACTTTATTCAGACTCTCAAGTCGTACTTACATGGTTGCGTACGTCTACATATTTGTTAAAGCCTTTTGTGGGAAATCGAGTAAGCCAAATTCTAGAATATACCTCCATTGATCAATGGAGCCATGTTTCCGGAGAACTTAACCCCGCTGACGTCGCTTCTCGTGGACTCACCCCTTTTCAATTATTACGCCACGATTTGTGGTGGAAAGGTGCATCTAATTTAAAGGATGTTTGTTTTAACCTCAACTATTCTTTTGTTCCTTTGAGTGTTGTACCTGAATTAAAATCAATTACTACACTACTGGTTGCATTAGAACAGTGCGATTTTGCTGAATTCATGAAAAAATTCTCTTCTTTAAGCCGCTTGCAATATGCAACGGCATATATTATTCGTTTTATTTATAATTGCCGTCACCCCATGGGAAAAATTCTAGGTCCTATTTCACGTGATGAATTACATAATGCATCACAAGCATGCGTGAAACTTGTTCAACAACAGTTTTTTGCAGTAGAATTGTTGCAAATAAAAAATAAAAAACCTCTCTCCGCCTCTTTTAGAAAATTATCGCCGTTTATCGATACTCTAGGTTTGCTTAGGGTGGGCGGTCGCTTACAGCATTCACAATTGAACTATGATAGCAAACATCCTCTGTTATTGCCTAAAAGGGCAGCTTTATCTAAACTTATTTGCGACCACTATCATGCGTTATCTTTGCATTCCGGACCTCTTACCACACAAGCTCTTATTCTAAGAAAATACTGGATTTTAGAATCACGATCGTTAATACGACAACGAATACATCAATGCATACCATGTTTCCGATTTAATTCTAAGCCTTCTCAACCCATTATGTCTAATTTGCCTCCGTCCCGTGTACAATTAACTCGTGCCTTTACTCATGTTGGAGTTGACTTTGCAGGACCGTTGCTTGTTAAGTCTTCCATTCGGCGTAATGCTTCTTCTTTAAAATCATATCTTTGTGTTTTCGTGTGCATGTGCACGAGAGCAGTTCACTTGGAATTAGTTTCCGAACTTACTACTAATGATTTTATGGCGTGTTTTGATCGATTTGCTTCTCGGAGAGGTGCTCCTGACACTGTCTATTCAGATTGTGGAAAGAATTTTATTGGTGCAGCCCGTATGTTAAAGGAAGCTAGTGCGTTTCTTCATCAAAACCAAGATGAAATATTTTCCGCATTGGTTTCCCGCCCAGTTAAATGGCAGTTTAATCCGCCATATGCTCCTAATTTTGGGGGTATGTGGGAAGCATCGGTAAAATCTGCAAAATCTCTATTGCTACGCACTCTTGGCAAACAACCTCTTACTTTTGAAGAGTTGTCTACTGTTTTCACTCGCATAGAGGCCGTATTGAATAGCCGACCTTTGTGTTTCTTTTTCTTGGACACTAAAGATAACCCCGATTATTTGACTCCCGGTCATTTCCTTATTGGAGGCCCTATATTAAGTATGCCAGAGATAACTCTGCCAGAAAATTTGAACTTGCATTCGCGCTGGCTACGACTGCGCCAAATTACCCAGTCGTTCTGGCGGCGATGGTCCAATGAATATTTGCTCACTTTATCTCAACGACCCAAATGGAATCGTTCCTCCGATGTACCCAAAGTGGGTCAAGTTGTTTTTCTTCCCGGGATTAAAACTTCTCCTCTATCGTGGCCGTTAGGACGAGTCGAGCAATTATTTCCCGGTAGCGATGGTGTTGTTCGCGTGGTGTCGGTAAAAACCACCCACGGTTCCCTCACTCGGCCGGTAAATAAAATAATACCCCTTCCTTTAGAAGACTAATTTTTTTTCTTGTTTCTTTCTCAAACTTAGATTTAGTTTTTTTTTTAAAAAATCGCGTTTTATTTTGCTTTTTTTCTATCCCGAGCATCAGCGGGTAAACCGTAGCCCACTACTGGGAGGAAATGCCCATTTCTAATACAATTTTCTTTTCAAGTTTTGAATATATCTCTTTTCAAAAAATGTTCATTTTTGGTGGGCGGTTATGTTCGCGCCATTTCGCTCTCCCAACGTGGTATTCGTTATCAAGCCAGGCGAGATAAGGAATACCATAATTTAAAAGGGTCGATTAGCAACCATCCGCGAACGCGAACGTGTTCCTTCAATTCTAAATATTACTCTCTAATCTCTTTCCTAAAACAACCATTTCCTGACTCCGTTCCTATTTACCTCTGGCCAGAACAGTACTGAAAAGTGCCGTGTTAGTGCTCCAGATGTCTGTGCTTCGGTAAGTGCTTTAAGTATTTATGTGACTTGTATTCAAATTCTATGTTTATTTCCTTCTACTCTATACAGTCCACGTTCTACCTTACAAACCCTGGTTTACTGCCTACTGCACTCCAGGCAATTTCTAATTGTGCCCCTTGTCGTTCCAAGAGGCGCATACAGGTTCCTAGACAACACATTTGTGAATGTATATTTTTAAATTCTAGTATAAATTGCGAGATTTTTCTGACAGTTCACCATGTGAGAGAAAACCACAAAGTTGTCATTAATGATAATGAACTCTATGATGATGCAAGGAAAGTAAACAGGATAGGTCCCTACATTTGATTTTCCAATGCTCCACCCAAAGGTACTACATTGGCCCTGAAGCCAGTTTTTTTTCACCTGAAAATTTTGAATTTTGCCGAACCCTTGCTGTTCCAAACAAGGTAGGGATTTTTAACGTGCGTGACAACACTCACACACGAGACCTCCGTTTTACCTCTCATTCGAACTAGGCCGTATTTTTGTAAAAATGCTCGCCTAGCATTTTTCCAGCGGACCGTGTTCGGATTCGAACCCGGGACCTTGAGTGAAATAGTCACACGCATACCAACTATGCCACGGAGCCGCTTAATAGGATTGGTCCACGTAAAAATGAAACCAATGGAAGAAAAATAAAAGAAGATTAGTTTGCGCTGGAGAGAAATACACAAATATTTTAAAGACACGCGAGATAGGTTTTGGGCTTCTTGGAGCGGTTTTTAAAAAGATTCTTCAAAAAACTCTTCCATCAAATTTATTTTATACAGAAATTACAAGATTAATTTTAAATACAAATACGTTATATGCAGTAACGTGTTGAGATCAAAATATTCTAAGTTGACAGTCACTTTAAATTAATCAAACTATTAACTAGAAATGAGTAGCTTTGAACAACAACAATGTTCAAGTTTGGAGTTCGCAGACTAACTGACTAACAGACTAACACTTAATAAGTGTAAAACATTTCAGGGGGTGATTCCTCATCGTAAGAGAGATAAGGTCTTTCATATAAGGAAACTCATTGGAGCATCCCTTGTTAAGATACAGCCCCTTAAAGGAAGTACAAAAAATTTGTTTTTCATTTTTTTTACAAACACTAAAAAAGTTATAAAATTGAAATTAAGGTGACATTTTTTACTATCAAAAATACACTTACTCAGTAATTTATTTGGTTTGTAGGGGGTGGAAAACGCAACTCCTAAAACTTATTTCCCATGTAACTTTTTGTCTTATTATTTGTTTGCTATTTAAAAATTTATTTCCAATAGCATATTGCATTTTAAACAAAAAATGTCTCTTGAATCTTTTGCCCAAAATTAACCAGTTCGCAGAAAAAAATTATTTTAGAAACAATACAGAGATACATCGTCATAAGACGAAAATGCGAAACTAATTTATCTAGTAGACTGCTATTAGTGATAGTGACAATTAAATTGTTATCACGCTGGCAGTTTGTAAATTTTTGAAATTGAATTAATAATTGTGTGTCGTTGTTCTGTTCTTAATTTGTTAGTTTAATAATTTACTTGTTATACAAATGGCATACACAAATGCGGAAATGACTGATATGCATTACGTTTACGGTTTGTCGTAGGGTAATGGGTTAGAAGCTTGTAGAAGGTATGCTGAAATATATCCTCAACGGCAGCTTCCTTCGCATAGAATATCTGCCCAACTTCATCAACGATTACGAGAATATGGTTCATTCGAAAAAAGAACGCAGGGTTGTGGTCGCCGTCGAGAAGTTAGAACACCACAGCTTGAAGAAGCAGTACTTAATTTGGTTGAAGAACAACCCACTAGCAGTACTAGAAAGATTGCTTTCGAGTTAAATGTTGATCATATAACGGTATTTCGAATTTTATAGAAACAACTCTTATACCCATCCATCTACAACGAGTACAGCAACTGTTACCGCGAGATTTTCCGAACCGTCTTGAATTTTCCAATTGGATGCTGGAAATGATTAGAAGAAATCCTGACTTTCTGAAGACGATCGAATTCACAGACGAATCTACTTTTTCTCGAAACAAGATCATTAATTTTCATAATAACCACATATGGGCTGATGAAAACCCTCACGCTATTGTCCAAGCTAACCATCAAGAACATTTTTGTCTTAACACGTGGGTCGGAGTTATTGGGGATTATTTAATTGGTCCTTCTTTTCTACCTCCTCGATTAAATGGTGAGGCATACATTTAATTTTTAAAAGAAGTGCATCCAGTACTGCTGGAGGAAGTTCCTTTTGGTATCAGAAGGGTTATGTTTTTTATGCATGATGGGGTACCCGCCCATTTTAGTCAAGCAGCACGTCAGCATTTAACTCAAATATACCCAAATCATTGGATAGGTCGAGGAGGACCACAGAATTGGCCCGTTCGATCCCCAGATTTGAATCTTCTTGATTTCTCTACTTGGAGCCATTTATAGAATTTGGTTTATCCTACTTCTGTTCGCGATGTAGAGGACTTAAGAAACCGCATCATCGATGCGTGCAGTGTAATTAGAGAGCCCCCAGAAATATTTGAGCGAATACGTGGCTCAATGCGCCGACGTGTAGACGTATGTGTAATGACTGAAGGTGGACATATTGAACATTTACTATAATTTCTACATGTTGTATGTTTTGTTATTAATAAATTAGTTTTGTTTATTCATCTTTAATCATACTTTGATGCAGGTAGTAACTACAAAACAACAATAATAATCCAGTTTGCATTTATGACGATGTATCTCTGTAGTTGTGTGTAAAATAATTTTTTTTTGCAAACTGGTTAATTTTGGGCAAAAGTTCAACAAACATTTTTTGTTTAGAATGAAATAAGTTATTGGAAATAAATTTTTAAATGGCAAACAAGTAATAAAACAAAAAGTTACATTGGAACTATATTTTAGGGGTTGCGTTTTCCATCCCCTACAACCATGGGGTAAACCAAATAAATTACTGTAATAGCTGAATTACTAAAGCCTATTAATATTGCAATGGAAGGTTACCAAACATATGTTATTTAAATACGAAGAATCATCCAAGATATTGATTTATTTTTAAAAAGATATATTACATATTCTCTGCCGAAAAAGATATGATAAAATCTATTGCAATTAGTGGGGTTCTTATTGTTGTTATTTTCTTATGCTCTATAGCAGTAAAGTTTCAAGTGAGTTTTTTTTAGTGCATTGGATTATATGCAGCGTTTGTATATAAGCGAAAAGATTTCAAATATATGATCGAACTAACAAAACACTTTTTGAAAACGGACATATGTCCAAATAATCTAAGAGCAAAATTGGATTATGTTTTGATGAAGAATAAAACGTTTCAATCTATGTTCTATACAATGATTGCAGTATCACTCACTGCTTTCATTGTTTCCTGTCTGATTAAACGAGATATATTTCTTGGAGTTTGGCACCTACAAGGTCATAAGATTTTATTTAGCGTGGTATTTTTGCACAGGTTATAACAATTACTGTTATGGTGCAGTTTATGTTTGCTTACGACTGCATTTTTATGACGTGCTGCATAGAGATGATAGTTCAACTACGAATCTTAGAATACATGTTTGAGCAGCTGGATGTTTCTTATTGTAAGCAATCACAATCGGAATGGAATTTGAAGTTAAAAAAGTGCATTTGCTATCATTCGTTTCTCTTGAGGTTTACATGTTAAAATTATAGCACAAGCTAATGTTTTTTTTAGATTTTTAAAATTAATGCAAGAGGTCTATTCTCCTGGAGTGCTAACCACATTTCTTGTGCTAACACCTGTGGAATGTGTACAGATGTATGCAGCCTTAGAAAGGTACTTATATTATTCATGAGCTTTAAATTTTATGCAACTTTTTTATGGTCCTATTAAATAGAGCTAGATCCAAGCGCTTTTCCGATTTATTATACCTTTTTAGTTTAATTTGTCCACTGTGTAAAATATTTCAGGCCTTCTGCGTGCGTCGATAGACCTAAGGGTAGTAGAGGGAGTAAGTAAGGCGTTACTGTAACTTGTTGTTCAGAGATATAGAAGAACGTAAGAAACTTTCATGATGTGTAGTCGCTTAGCTTGATTTATATTAAAATAAACCTTTCTTTAAACTTGATGTTGTTTATTGCATTACAATAACTTTGGTGCCGAAACCCGGGAAGATCTGGTGATAAATATAAACGAGCTTTAACGTGAATATTCGGAATAACGGAACGTGAACGCGAATATTTAACAGACGGCTATACTATCGAGGCTTCATGATGGAACAAGTAAAACGGACTATCTGTAGAACACACTTAACTAAAACAGTTAATAATATAAATTCTATGCTGGAAAACAGTTTTAGTGTCGAAAATATTTATATAGCTATGGCAAAGTTAAAGCTTGCAAGTGACAATCTGAAAGAAATTGATAAGCAAATTGAACCTCTGCTTAAGAAAAATCTAGAGGACGAGTTAATGAAAAGGTATGAATATGAAGAGGTTGCTGTAACTATGATGTCTAAGTTGGAATTTAGATTGAAACTCCCAGAAAGATTGCAGATAAAGGTTGACTCGACTTTAACGAATACGGTACCAGTAAGTAACGAAGCAAGTAGGCCGTCCTTTACGTCAGTGAAGCTTCAACGTGTACAGTTAGCAAAGTATGATGGTACTGCAAAGGGCTGGCTTCCTTTCTGGGAACAATTCAGAAGTATGATCCACGACAATCAACAATTAACGAACGGAGATCGATGCAACTACCTGCGAATGTATGTCACGGGAAGGGCCGCTGAAGCAATTGAGGGATTTCCTCCATCTGGAGCATTCTATGAGGAAGTTTTGAATATATTAAAAGATCAATTTGGAAATGGGGAACGGCTAATTAAACAATATATTAATAGCATTATGAAAATAGAACCTGTAAAATCCAGAAATGACGTATGCACTTTAAGGAAGAATTACAATTTAATCACTTCAACTATGCGTGCTCTTGAAATCTTAGAAATCTCATGTAGTCGTTGCCAACGGAATTGCGCTTAAGATTTTATCGTCAATTGAAAAAGAAATCATCCAATCATCTAGAAATTACTACGAATAATTTAGAAAGTTCATCATCAAGGTCAGAGGAAGATGCAGATCGCCAGGTAAAGAATTTGTTACAGTTTCTTAAAAACGAACTCGAGTCGTTGGAACAAGCTTTAAAACCGGATGCAGATGGTAAAGAAAAGATGCTCACAACAGAGAAGAGAACGCATTACAAAAAAACTGCGTCTAGTTCATTAGTCACCCCGAACAAACGTCTTGAATGCTGTGCTTTCTGCAAGAAAGACCATAAAACCGAAATGTGTGACGCAGATGTACCTTTGGCGAGGAAGAGAGAAATTCTAAAAGCAGCAGGAAATTGTTGCCGATGTACGAGAAATAACCATGGTGCTAAATATTGTAAAAATAGATTATTAAGATGTAAAGAATGCAGAGGTGCGACCCAAACTTTAAGCCAGGTAAAGATAGACACAACGCCGAGACGACAGAATTTACAGTAAAATTAACGAAAGGCGAGAGTTCAAACACTTCGGCGCCGTCGGTGTCCAGTTTGATGAAAAACATAAACAAAAATGTGCTATTGCAAACGGCCTGTGTTTATGCCTTTGGCGAAAATTCAAAGAAGTTAATTAGATTAGTAATGTACGGCGGTAGTTAACTTTTATTTATTAAGGATAATTTATCAAGGGTATTAAATTTACCTGTTGTAGGACAACATAGGGTTCGTATTGCCGCGTTTGGAAATACTTCATCAATACCGTCTAAACTCTACAACCGCGTTTTAATTACTTTGAAGGGACAATATACAGATGAAATTTTAACGATTGAAGCTGTGGAAGTTCCAGAAATTTGCGTGGATAATTTACATATACCTAAAGAAAGCGTGGTAGAGTATCAAAACTTGCAGCTTGCTGACAATATCCCGTTTAATATAGATCAAGCGTTAATTGTTGATGGAATTAATATACTTATAGGGGCGGACAATTACTGGGCAGTAGTGACAGGAAAAAATATTCGTCTTAACAAAGGTTTAGTAGCGGTGGACACGAAATTTGGTTATGCTTTGCATGGTTCTATACCAGTTGATGCTAGAACAATAGGAGTAAATCTGCAGACAGTGTTACATGCGACAGTTATAAAAACAGGAGCCGAGATCGAAAATATGTGGGATTTGGAAACAATAGGTATAACCAAAGAAGCAGACGACGATAAGAGATTTTTCGATAATTTTTTGAAAAATTTAGTAAGCCCGGCCCGGCCCGGCCCGACGCAGAAAAATGACCGGCCCGGCCCGAGGCCCGACTCGAAATGAAAACTGACCGCCCGACCTGGCGGGCCGGGTCGGCCCGACTTTCATTCAGGGAATAAGAAGATTTTTTTCAGTTGTTTTCAACAAGTTACTATCACTCTTTTGTTTGATTTAAGAGTGTATTGGTTTTGAGTTACAATCAAGATACTTGTGGGACATACCGTAGTATATCATTTGATTTTTGATTCTTTAAAAAATCCTAGAAATATGTATGAAAAGTACAAAATGTTTAGCAATTTTCAATGTTTATGAAATTGTTACTGACGGATTTTTATAACCATTTTTTACTTTGAGAAATTGAAACTTTTGGAATTGAACTTTAATCTATAATTTGATCGTCTTTGCTCTAGTTCTTTAAATTTTTATTCGACCGACTGACAAATCGTGCCAAATTTCAAGATTTAACACTTTTGGTGAATTACTGAATGCCAAAAATTAAATAAATTGTTTATAGGTCATAGTATAAACGGTACCAAACTTCATCGGTTAATATCTCAAGCAATTAAAAATTGGTACCTAATGTTATTAGAACTTAAGGAACCTGAAAGTCAAATAATATACCAAATGTTTCTTTAAAAAAAGTTGGATTTTCAAATTGTGGTATGTAGGGGGTATCTTATTCTTTAGAAATACATATTATCTTATGGAATAGAAGTAAAATGAAGTAACTGTTTTAGGTTGAAAAGTTTTAAAAAAAATTATTGCCATAAGGTATAAATCAGTACATAGTTCCTTTTATATACCAATAAAATTTTATTTACTTTATCCTTTTTTATGGCATGAGTTCGATAATTTTCCCGCAATAAATAGAAAACTGTATCTGCAGCCAAATTCTACTGTTCAACAATAAATTAAGTGATAATCATGCACGTAGCTAGGTAATAGGGGATTTAAAGGGCTTAAACTACCCTTAAATATTCTAGTTCACCCCAAAAAAAATGTTCAAGAAACGTTAAAAATAAAGTTATATTTAGAAAATAATTCATGGCCATTTAGTCTCCCTCCCGCCCCCAGAAAGCTAGTTACGTTACTGATGTTAATATCAAAGTATTCAAAATATGAAATTCAAAATTTCAAGTACCCTATAAGTGTCTGCTATAACTATAGTCTACGAATAGACGATTAACGTATAGTTTTCAAAAGTTTTATTGAAATCATTTTAAAATACATTCAGCAGTAAAAATCTAACGCTAATTAATGCATACTATATGTTAGCGTTTAAATAGTTATTTGTATATCAAGGTCGCGAAATAGTTTTTTAGCGTACCGAGAGAAGGTTTATCGCATAGATCGCTTGCAAAGGAAGCAATATAATCTTGAGGCCGCTAAAATAAATCCGTGGTCTAGGTGCAACCATTTGCAAGATTTTATTACAAAAATTTTTCACTTAACTGATTAAGCTATAGCTAGAATTTATATGTTTGTATAGTGGCTTTACATCACACGTTGTTATGGAAATGATATACTTAAAACACTGACAGTATTCTTAAATGACAGGCTGTGCTAGTACTACATAGTTCAAATTTCCTACACTATTTCAGAGCAAGTGTTTTTTCTTTTGACATATATGTTTAGTATTCTATATCTATAAATTCTGTTTTAAAAATGAATAAAGAATTAAATCCTTTTGTGATAAAGTGGCCTATAATACATGTTTAACTATATTGGAAAAGATCAAAAAAAACTACTCACTCAAAGATAAACCTTTTCTTATTATTTGAGTTTATCATTTCCCACTGATTCGATAACATTTCTGTGTTGTCAAAGTGTTTTTACGAAATACTCTTCGAGTTTACTTTAAGACACGGTTTTTTACTTCTTCCCAAGCATTATAGCATATTTGTTTTCAAAAGGATTTTTACACCTTACTTCTAGGAAAAGCATTACAAACCAGCATCCTCGTATTTAGAGCATTGACGTTTTATATCGTTTTCGTGTTATAAACTTGGACATTATATCTCTAAATTTAGTTACGGAAACAACACTACAAAAAGCCATTTAATTTCACAATATTTATACAGAAAGTAGATAATTTAATGTAAGTTTGTACGTCAGGCATTTGGTAAGACGCCTTAAATAAAAGCCTGCATTTAAATTAAATAAAGGTGTTCTGTATTTTAATAAAGTACAAACATTAAAAGTGTGTTAATTGCGTATGTGTAAATATCAAATAAGGGAAAATTTTATTAAAAAATTGGTAAAACGAACGCTGCAATAACTCTCTGGTGTTTTAGGCAGTATACATAAGCTATACACGCGATTGATGATATCGATGTTGAAATTTGAAGTATATACATATGGGAATAACCCTTGATATTAATTTAGTAGAAGTAAGTGAAACTTTTAAGATACACCCATGCGTAATAAGAATACAGGATAAGGTTGAGCAAACACCACTGCTATAATATTTACCTGACCTTAAGAACACAAATGGAAGGGAGGCTCATAGCAGGGGATTGTTCATTCGAAGTTGAGCTAAGACGAGATTAAAACGTGTGTCCTAGGGGAAGAATACCTTAGAACATATCTTAAAAGACGAATGCTAGATTGAGCCGCGATCTATTTACGTGTTTATTAGCTACCTGTATTTATTAATCAAGTGTTTTCAATTCCTCATGTTATGGTTAATTTCGGTGTAGTAAAATTGCATAGTTCTAAACATTAATTGTGTTTATACGTTCACGGAAACTGTATTATACCTGTTTATTTTATTAAATGCTTTATATGATTACGCGAGTGAATTATCTCAAGAAAGTATAAAAGTAATAAACCCCTAAACAACGTAAAAACAGTCTACATACATATACATAATATAAATCGTGCAAACTATTGAATTATGAATAAATCACCTACTTCGATGTTCCTGGGAATTTTTAACTTGCCTAAAGTACAACATGAGGGAAATTAAATAAGACTAGAGAAAAATATTCGGTATAAGAGCTGAGTTATAATATCACGTCTCCTTTACACTAAACAGGACGAAACACTGATTATCAATGGTTTCATGAAAACACTACGTGAAAATATAATTAAGAACGTTTACTTACTCAATGTGAGATAGAAGTGAAAGGAGAGTGGAGTATCTACTCATGCGTTTTTAGGCTCGAAAAATTCGCGCCGGCCTGAATCGTTTGACCCGGCCCGGTCCGAAAAAAGATAGGCCCGGCTCGGGCCCGGCCCGAAATTGGACTGGGCCCGGGCCGGACCAGCCCAAAAGCCCCAGCCCGAGTCCATCCCTATCTGTAAAGCTTTTGCAATTTCTGACTATAAAACCTAACGCATTCATTGCAGAATTAGCAATTTTATGAATATGCACTGCGAATGAAAGATTGGAATCAAACAAGATATCTAGATCTCAAACTGAGCTACATCTTGGAAGTGAGTCCTTTTCAAGGCAGTACGCAAAAATTAGTGGGTGTACTTTTTGTGTTACATAGCATTTTCGGATATTGAGCCGTAATCTGTTTGTGTTACTACACTTGTTTAGATGAATTATGTCGAGTTGTAGTCTATTGCAATCTTCTAGTGAGGTAATGTTTAAATACAACTTAACGTCATCAGCATAAAGTAGTTTATTACAAGTCAACAAATTTACAATGTCATTAATAAATATTGTAAACAGCAAAGGCCCTAAATTGGAGCCCTGCGGGACGCCAGACTTCACAACATAGTGTTTGGACGTAAATCTATTATATTTAACAAATTACATGCGATGAGATAAATATGAAGAAAAAACTGCAATCAGCAAGTCACTAAACTCAAAAAATCGTAATTTAGACAGAAGAACTTTATGAGAAATGTGATCAAATGCTTTGGAATTGTCAGTGTAAATGTCATCTACCTGACCATTATCATCTAAAGCATCAGATATAAATTGAGTTATTTGTATAAGATTAAATGTAGTGGATTGTTTGGTAATGAATCCATGGTGATAAGTAGTGATACAATTTTTGATTGCCGGGAATATTCGATTGTAGAGAACTATTTCAAATACTTTTGCACAATTTGATAAAATGGAAATCGGTTTGTAGTTCTCAACCTCTTTTGGATCCCCATCTTTTAGCATTGGACAAATTACTGGTGTTTTGCAGGCAGAAGAAAACATTGAAGTTTTAAGAGAAAGATTAATCACATAGAACAAAGGGTTAGCCAGAATGCTAGCACAATCTCTGAGAAAGGATGTAGGAAGCTGATCATGACCTGCAGTTGACTTATTAGTAAGCTTGCGTAGACGCTATTCTATTTCATGAATTTCAACATTTGGTGCATGAACATAATTTTCACCGCAAGCATTGCAATCCTGACCATTATCAATATTTGCATGAGGCACCTTTGTGTGAAAAACACAACTGAAATATTCTTTAAATGTTGCAACAACAGATTTTGGTGTATCAAATAAGTGACCAGCATAACTGATAGTAGCCGGAATACAAGTTCTGCTTGTTTAGATTGAACAAATGACCAGAAAGATTTTGGATTAGTTTTTAATGAGTTTTGTATTTCATATATATAATTATTGTAAGCAACTTGTATTAATCTCTTAGATAAAGCTCGTAATTTCTTATATTCGCCCCAATTATTATCAAGATGATGGACTTTAAATTTATGAAAAATCTGATATTTTCTTCGAATCACATTAATAATTTCCTCCGTGTACCATACAGGATAGTGACGTTTATGATTACGATAAATAGGAACATATTGATCCAGAATAGAATAAAGTTTTTCATAGAATGCATCACAAGCTGTATTTGAATCAAAGCATTCTTCCAGAAATGACCAGTTAGTGTTCAGTAAAGTATTGTTGCGATCCACTATTAGGCAACCCGTCAAACATACAAACGCTCGGGGCACAGCGCCTTCTCAAGGATTCCAGAATTCTTCTAGAAATTACGGGAGCATGAGTCATCCATGTAATCCAGAGTATATATAAGACCGCTAATGAATGCAAGAGCCAGTCTATACTAGAATGTCGTATATAAATTATAACGTTTGTAAAGTAGTAGTAGTTTTGAGCTTTTAAAGGTGTACATAAATGTGATATGCTGTGTCTAATGTGCATGCAGCTTGTAGTATACATAAATAAATAGAAGTGTATAAACAAATAGTTGTGTTAGTGGTTAATGGACCTATGGTAGAGAAGTTAGTTTAAGAAGATATTAGTGCTTGTCGATTCATTAGTGTAGTAGTGCTTCATTGTTAAGCGGACTGAAAACATCTATAAATAAGGCATATACTGTTAATTAGACTTGTGAACAGTAAGTAATAAAGACGTTTGTTATTACTTGTTTTAAATTAAAGAAACGCGGTAGTATTAGCCCGTTACACTGGTGTCAGGCATTTGTGGGATATATAGTGATTAATTTAAAAGGAAAGCACACAAGTCTAAAGCCGTTTAAGTAGTTTATATATGCCAGTTACGAGAAGTCAAAATAAGATGGACGCAGAAGGTTTAATGAATTTCCTCAAGGATTTTAAATCCGGTATGGAGGAGAGGTCGGCTAAACTAGAAGTGACACTCAGTGAAAATGCTGAGAAAATAGTGGACAGTAAATTGATAAAAATGGAAGAAGATGTGATGAGACTGCAAGAGCAAGTTATTTCACTAACAACACGGCCACTTGAATTAGTAAATCAAGTTGTAAATGAGAACATTCCAGAAATAAGAACCATGGAAAGAAGCGAGTCCATACCGTCTAAATTTAAAGTGAAACCACCCACATTCGATGGCAAAACACCTTGGCCCACATATTTGAAACAATTTGAAGCTGCTGCAATAGCCAACGGTTGGTGCAACAAAGAGAAGGCTATCTCTCTAATAGTGGCCTTACGGGGGGAAGCTCTTAACATATTACAAACGATTCCTGATCACCAGCAGAATGATTACGGCCTCTTAACATCAAAGCTTGAGATGAGATATGGAGATGCTCACCTTCAACAGGTTTACCATGCACAAGTTAAGAACCGCTCGCAAAAGACAAGTGAAAGCCTGCAAGAATTTGAAGCTGACATCTTCAGATTAGTTAGATTGGCATATCCAACGGCACCAGAGAGTTTCCTCGAACAACTGGCTGTACAAACATTTGTGGATGGCGTTAAAGATGGCGAAATACAGCAAGCGCTAAGATTAGCACGGCCAAAAATGTTAGATGACGCACTGGCTCATGCGCTTGAATTTGAAGCAGCTAAGCAAACATCACACAGAATGAGTCACAAAGTTCGGTCTGCCTTAGAGGAACCTGAACAAGCGCAGAACTGCATAGATGAAATAATCAACCGTGTGTTTGAAAAGCGAAAGGCGGAAAGGCTGAAAAGACAACGACCGCGGAGATGGCGTCTACGATGCTGGAGCTGCGGTGAAGTTGGCCATATTCAGAGACGCTGTACTCAACCAAAGAAACAACCGGTTGTGCCAAAGCTGGTCCATGTAAGGGGGCGAACTTCGACAGCACAGCGTAGTGCCCCGGAGATTGTCATCCGTGCTGCATCGTCGGTGGAGAGTCTGGACAGCATTTATATCGATGGTAGAATTAATGGTAGGGTTGTCCGATTACTTGTGGATACAGGAGCGACAAGAACTATTGTGAGACCAGATTTGGTTGGTCGTGGAAAAGTGCTACCTGTATCGGTGTGTCTCCGAACGGCAAGTGGTGAGAAGATTGGTACTCACGGAGAGACTGCCGTTATGTTGACAATTGGGGACAAATTAATTAATCATCGAGTGTTGGTGGCTGAAATTACAGAAGAAGTGATTTTGGGAATGGATCTCATGCGAGAATATGGGTTTCATGTAAACATGAAAGAAAATGTGCTTCGGATAGATGATGATGAGATTCCATTTCAAGGTAGGAGTAACCAGACGATGCAAGTACGAATGATTTGCGATATGAAAATACCCGAGAAAACGGAAATGATAGTAATGGGACTCCCGGATGGTACGTATGCATGATGGAAGCAACTGAATCGGGAATGGGCCAGGAGGGACTTCTGATTGGAAGAACTCTGGTAAAGTCTCGAAATATGGTACCAGTAAGGGTGCTGAACATTAATCCACATACGGTGACCCTGAAGAAAGACACGATTGTGGGAAGTTGCATTCCAGTATGCCATATTAAACGTTGTGTGGACGACACGAAAAATAAACCAACCAACGGTTGCTCACAGAAATTGCTGGATATGTTGATACCCTCGTGTCAAGGATTAAATGGCGACCAACTGGGCAAGGTAAAAGAACTGGTCGGACGATATCGAGGTGTGTTTGCACTGGATGATAGTGAGAAGGGAAGGACGAATGTTGTGCAACACAAGATCAATACTGGAGATGCGCAACCGATAAGACAACACCCCAGGCGGCTTCCTTTGGCAAAACGTAAGGAAGCTGAGCAAATTATCACCGATATGAAAGAACAGGGAGTGATTGAACCCTCGAATAGTCCATGGGCATCCCCGGTAGTGCTTGTCAAGAAGAAGGACGGGTCGACAAGGTTTTGTGTAGACTACCGGCGGCTTAACAATGTGACAAAGAAAGACAGCTATCCTTTGCCCAGAATTGATGACACCTTAGATA
The DNA here is from genome assembly GCA_036346225.1 of Platerodrilus igneus. Lineage (NCBI taxonomy): Eukaryota > Metazoa > Arthropoda > Insecta > Coleoptera > Lycidae > Platerodrilus > Platerodrilus igneus. Next base: position 815,443 of record JARFIW010001309.1, read on the forward strand.
CTCTATCCGGATCTAAATGGTTTTCGACCTTGGACTTGAAAAGCGGATACTGGCAGGTAGGCTTGGAGCCAAACGATAAAGAAAAGACTGCCTTTACAATTGGAACTGGATTATGGCAGTTCAAGGTCATGCCATTTGGATTATGCAATGCTCCTGCTACTTTTGAACGATTGATGGAGTCGGTACTGCGTGGACTGTCCTGGAAGACATGTCTGGTGTACCTGGACGACGTGATAGTGTTAGGCCGGTCTTTTGAATAACATCTTAAGAACCTAGAGGAGATATTCCAAAGATTACGCGGGGCAAACCTTACATTAAGCCCCAAGAAGTGCAACCTATTTGGAAAAGAGGTGAAATACCTAGCACATGTCGTTTCGGAGACCGGAATAAGAGCTGACCCTGACAAAATAAAAACGGTACAAGAGTGGCCTACACCAGCAGATATACACCAACTACGCAGTTTTCTAGGATTGTGCACATATTACCGACGTTTTATACTTGGGTTTGCGAACATTGCCAAACCGTTAACGAAATTAACCGAAGATGGACAAGAATATGATTGGAATGACGACTGCCACAGTGCATTTGAACAACTGAAACGGCTACTGGTTACAGCACCAATTTTGAGTTATCCACGGATGGAGGGGAAATTTGTGTTGGATACCGATGCCAGTAACACAGCTATAGAAGGCGTTCTTTCTCAAGTGCAGGACGGACAAGAAAAAGTTATTGGGTATTTCAGCAAGGTCTTGTCGCGGCCAGAAAGGAACTATTGTGTGACAAGAAGGGAGCTGTTGGCCGCCGTCAAATCCGTAGAGCACTTTTATAAGTACTTATACGGCCGTAAATTCCTGTTGAGAACAGACCATGCTGCACTGAAATGGTTATTGCAGTTTCGAAATCCTGAAGGGCAAGTGGCAAGGTGGATAGAGCGGCTGCAGGAATATGACTTTGATACAGAACATCGTGTAGGAACTAGCCATCGGAATGCAGACGCTCTATCAAGGAGACCTTGTCCGGTGGACTGCAATCATTGCTCCAAGATGGAAGAGAAAATAAGTGTCATCCATAGAATGACAGTAACCGATGATACTTGGCAACCCGAAAGAATGCGAGAAGACCATGAGAATGACGCCGAATTGGGACGTATTACTGAGTGGAAAAATAGAGGACAACGACCAGCTTGGGAAGAAATTAGTATTTTAAGTAGGAGCCTGAAGGCATACTGGGCACAGTGGGACTCCTTGATGATGGAAAATAGAATCTTGAAACGACGCCTGGAACTTGAAGATGGCACTGAGAGACTTCAAGTGATAGTGCCGAGAAGCAGAGTGCCGGAAGTGTTGCAGCACTTGCACGACGGTAATTCCGGAGGGCACTTTGGCGTGAAAAGAACTCTCGAAAGAGTGAGAGAAAGATTCTATTGGGTGAACTGCAAAGAAGATGTGAAGGAGTGGTGCCGGAAATGTGAATTGTGTGTCTCTGCAAATGGCCCGGTCACAAAACGGAAAGCCCCAATGAAACAGTACAACGTGGGGAATCCTTTTGAGAGGGTAGCCATTGATATAGCTGGTCCGTTTCCTAAATCAGAGGAAGGGAATAAATACATCTTGGTTGCAATGGATTATTTTACCAAATGGCCGGAGGCATATGCTATACCTAACCAAGAAGCCGAGACGGTTGCAGATGTACTAGTCAGGGAGTTGTTTTGTCGTTTTGGAGTTCCGTTGGAATTACACTCCGATCAAGGTCGAAACTTCGAATCAGCATTGTTTCAAAATGTCTGCAAGCATCTTGGAATCAGGAAGACTAGAACCACGCCACTTCATCCCCAATCGGATGGAATGGTTGAAAGAATGAACAGGACGTTAGGGAAGTACCTGGCCAAAGTTGTCTCTGAACATCAACGAGACTGGGGCCAATATCTGCATTTGTTCCTACTGGCGTACCGATCTTCGGTACATGACAGCACAGGGTACTCGCCCGCTTGCGTAATGCTAGGACGTGAATTGCGGCTACCATGTGATCTTCTGTTTGGATTTAAATCTGGAGAAGAGATCGCAGGTGAAGATTATGTTAGTAAGCTTCGTGAAAGATCAAATAGTATTCACGAAAACGTCCGAAAGAATATACAGGCAGCAAGCGATCGAATGAAATCACAATATGACACGAGAGCACAAGAAGGTGGTTATCAACCCGGAGATTTAGTGTGGTTGTACAATCCACAAAGAAAACGTGGATTGTCGCCAAAACTACAAAGACAATGGGAAGGGCCGTACGAAGTGTTAAAAAGGATTAATGATGTAGTGTACCGGATCAGAAGATCCCCTCGTGGTAAATCGAAAGTGGTACACTTTGACCGTTTAACATCCTACGCTGGCAACAACCAGGAAGACTCGAATAATGATAATGGTGTTCGGCAAGTTATTAATTATGAGCCAAATGTAGATTTTGAGAGCTTTATGGCGGCGTATGGTGGTTCCGCTAAAGCGAGATTTGGCGTTGTTGTTGAAAAACAGCAAGATCTGTTTAGAGCACCAGAAGAGTATTCCCTTGCACATTGCGTAGCTCAAGATTTGGCAATGTCAAGGGGAATAGCTGTTGTTTTCAAGAAAAAGTTTGGATGTGTGGATGAATTAGTACAACAGCAGGCAACTGTAGGAAAATCTTTGGTCCTTCAAGATAAAAATCGTTATGTTTACTATCTGGTCACCAAAAATTCTTCATGGCAGAGACCTAGTTATGGACATCTATGGGAGGCTTTGTTAAATCTTAAGGCGCAGATGATGGAAAATGGAGTAACGAGACTAGCGGTGCCCAAGCTGGGCTGTAGACTGGATCGCTTAGACTGGAGGATAGTCCGAAATATGCTAGAAGTAGTTTTCCAGGAAACCAACGTCCAGGTTCTTGTTTGTTGTTATCAACCGGTTGCCTACCAAGACCAGGAAAAGAGTGTTGACTGTTACTTCCAACGACGCGGTGGATGCACCAGAGGAGATAGCTGCCGATACCGTCACCAGTCATCGAATTGGCGTCAAGATGGATTTACAGTTACGAGACGTAACGGTTTTAAAGAGGGGGCAGTGTTGCGATCCACTATTAGACAACCCGTCAAACATACAAACGCTCGGGGCACAGCGCCTTCTCAAGGATTCCAGAATTCTTCTAGAAATTACGGGAGCATGAGTCATCCATGTAATCCAGAGTATATATAAGACCGCTAATGAATGCAAGAGCCAGTCTATACTAGAATGTCGTATATAAATTATAACGTTTGTAAAGTAGTAGTAGTTTTGAGCTTTTAAAGGTGTACATAAATGTGATATGCTGTGTCTAATGTGCATGCAGCTTGTAGTATACATAAATAAATAGAAGTGTATAAACAAATAGTTGTGTTAGTGGTTAATGGACCTATGGTAGAGAAGTTAGTTTAAGAAGATATTAGTGCTTGTCGATTCATTAGTGTAGTAGTGCTTCATTGTTAAGCGGACTGAAAACATCTATAAATAAGGCATATACTGTTAATTAGACTTGTGAACAGTAAGTAATAAAGACGTTTGTTATTACTTGTTTTAAATTAAAGAAACGCGGTAGTATTAGCCCGTTACAGTATCAAATTTTCGATAATCAGTCTTACGAATGTTATAGGATTTAGTAATTGAAGATGGAAAATTGGATTGATGAAATATATCATTAAAAGATAAACAAAGAGGTGGATGATAAGTATCTTTCATGCTAAGGGGAGTTTCGTCTTCAGTTACATCACAAGAAACATTAGAATATACTAAGTCTAGGAGTTTACCATTAAGGTTTTGTACCTGATTAAATTGACGTACATCAATACATTGTTCAAAATATCTAAGCATTCTAACCTTGACATCATCTCTATGAATACTATTGTAATTTGGCACATTCAAATCACCCATGATTAAAATTTTAAACGTAGCTTACTGCTCCGAAAACTCCAGTAGGGTCTCTAGCAACAAAGAAGGAGTAATTGGCGGAACATAAATTACAAATATATAAATAACACTAACTCTCATAATACATTTGCATCCCACAATATCAGTCAGTGGTATTTTTGTTTGAATGATGGATAAATCTAATACATGAGTAATCCAACTACTTTTGAGAGCAATAAGTACTCCCCCACCACGAGAAAGAACAATTGTATCATGCTTACGATCTGACCTAATCACCTGGTACAGGTGAGAATATTGCCGAGGAAGAAATTTCCCCAGATAACAAAGTCTCTGTTATTGCTACTACATCATATTCGCATTCTGTAGTAGCTGCAAGAAAATGATTGTACTTTAGTTCTTAGACTGCGAATATTCTGGTAGTAGCACTTTAATGTAGAACACGATATTAAGGTTATTTTATTAGCATTACCAAGTATTGTAGTTCTGGATGTATTATTACCTACTACGTTAGGATTTAAGATTCTTTTCGTTTGTGAAAAAACCTAGAGACATAGGTTCCCGGAGCCACATTACTAGTTGCATTGCAGTATTTACATTATGCAAATCTATAGTAATTTTAAAGGATAAATAATGTTGGGGATATTTAGACGTTAGCTCTTCCCAATATGCTTCAGGAATAAATTTCTTAACATAACTTTCTAATGCACCTTTTGTAGTGGATGGGTGAAGACGGCTTACAAATAGGTAAGCTTTCTTAGGTGCTGCTTGTATAGCTGAATCTTGTATAACTCCGCATCCAATTATTGTCATTTTATGCTTTGTCTTTGAGTTTGATTTTTTTCTTGAATACCTGTGCCCATGTATCCATACTCGGTTTCTTGCTATCTACATTATCAGAGGTACCAGATGCAGTGAGACAGCTAGCTGTATCATTTATCACATTATGTTGTGCTTGATTTGAAATATTGTTTATGGATGGGAGATCAACAGAGTTCTTTTCATACAAATATTTATTGTTTATGTTATCTACCAAACATGTCGGTTTATCTTTGCTTTGTTTATTTCTGCCAGTACTGCTATCAAGGAATGCAACACCTGCTTCATTGGTTTTAAAAGTTGGTTTCTTTTTAGTCTTTTCATATCTGTTTTCATCATAAGCTGAAATATTGATTTCTAATTACCTATATTATGTTTATTTATATAGGTAACGACTTCATCACATGCCTCTTTTCTTGTAAGTAACTTAATTAAATCAATATTGCTACTCCTAAGAGTGCCAATTTCTAATTTAAGTTCATTAATTTCACCGATTAAATGATCTAGTTTTTTATATATCACTTGATTTAAAATTTCAGCAAACTTCTTGCTTTTTAAAAAATCTACTACTATAGAATCACTACAATTTTCTAGTGTTTCCAATGTATCTTGATCTGACTGACTAGTTGTTCTATACTTATTGTCAACATCAGAATTGGGTTTATTACAAGCCTTGCAAAGAAACACTTCTTTTCCACAGAGGATGTCAACAATGGAGCCAAATCTTGCACTACATGATGAATGCACCTTGTTATTACACTGGAAGCACTCTATTGATTTATTCACAACATTTGTGTTACAAAATAAACATTTAATTGACTGAGCAGTATTTACAAGCTGTTTACTGGCAGCCATCTTAAACGTATGCGTACGTTACGCAACTCTTACTATGAGACTTTAGCTAACGCACTTGCAACTGATTGATACTGCTTTATGGCCAACTTGGCAACTTTATCCATTTAAGGAGTTACGAGGCCGTCAAACACCAAGTAAATGTTAATAGTTACACGATTTATTGTATTGCACATGCATGTAGCTTTTTAACTGAATACTTTGGCATTAGAAAAGCGACTTTGCATTTATTTGAAAATTTAAAATAAGAAACAAGTGGGAGTTGGGTATTTTATACCTTATAATTTGAGTAAGGATCGCTACACTTTTGGACACGTCGCCGATGATCCACCCGAAGGTACTAGTACGTACTTCATATGAATCTGACTTCAAAATTAATTAATCGTTAAATATAATATATTAACTTACATTAAACTTAGTGTTTAAACAATGGTACTGATCGCGGTGACTTTAGGGTGTGTTTGATCCACAGGCACTAACAAAAAAAAAGAGTGGGATCCATAATACCGGATAGCAGCCGTCGGCTCTTCTTACCGGTGTGACTTGAAAGGTCTACTTAAAACGTTCCAAATCTAGCGAGATTAGCATTTACTAATGAATTCGAATTTCTAAGCATACGCCAAATTTATTAATAGCTTATCCAGCTACTTGTTTGTACTGTATAAATTTACGATATCGTTTTGCCTGCTCTAAGTAATTTGTTGTAACTTTAGCCTAAAGGTATTACCACACATTCATACGCGCGCGCGCGCAAGCGTGCGCGCACACACACACACGAGTTTTCGTAGCGAAAAGACGTGTTTTAAGTGCTCCGTATAGTTTAGTGAATTAAAGTGGTTAAGAACATATTTAGTACTATGATTTTTCACCAAAACGCTTCGCGTGGTGCAACGGAATTTTTTAGCAAATTTTCAAACGCTATTCCGAGGTGTAAGTTGATAAATTTTGTATATATTGTAGGCAGTTACAATCCATTTTTAATAATTTAAAAAACATTAAAAGGTGTTAATAATCAAACATACGGCTTTATACTGCATGTTGATAGATCAGAGCTGCCTCCTATCTCATTCCATTAATACCTATTAGCCGAAGGTCTTGTTATCAATGTATACATTTCCTTTAACATAATAACACCATGAGTGAATCTGATTCACTTGGAGCTTCTGATAGCAGGGGTTCCGAAATTAATAATAAAACTACTGATCAAAATAATGATGTATTAAATGCACTTAACGTTGATAAACAGACTTTATCTCACGATGCTAATAAGCAGTCAGGAGCAAGAAAATCTGGACTTTTTTCCGATGTTATCAAGGCAACAGTATTTCCAAAAAAGGAGCAGGCTATTGTTCTTCCCGCAATAGAAGGCATACAGGTTAGAGATTATATAATAGCAATAGGCAAATTGATCACTCCTAAAAATGTGTTATTCGCTTCCAGAATATCTAACAATAGAGTGTGCATATATGCATCCACTAAGACAATCGTTGCCTCTTTCGTAACTACCTACGGTGGAATCAATGTGGGTGATGCTTTATATGCAAGGAAATTGGACATATCTCCTCGAGATATACAAGTCAAGCTCCTCCTATAATTTCAGAAGTTACTAATGCGATAGAACCCGCTGGTGCAAAACGAGCTATGTCGTCTACTACAAATGCAGGAAAAGACAGCAGTTTAGTAACTAACTACACGGAAGGAACCGAAAACTCTACAGTGCTACCAATTTCTGATACTCAAGTAACTCGTAATGTAACAGACAACATCATAAATAATTCAAACCAAAGAAAGGATAAAACGGAAGAGAGCGTTAAACAACCACAAAAGAAAATGAAGGTAGACCGTACATCACAAAAGACGGACGATTTTAGTGATCTTCAAGTATTATGGCACAACAAGGAACACGTACTAGATTTCACTAACTTTAGCGACTTTTTGAGAGAAGTTAAAGGAAGCGATCAGCAATTGAAACTCTCAAAAAAATATACTGACAACACTGAGAGCTTACTAACTTTAATAAAGGACGCATCTGCGGCGAGTAAGATAAGATCAGTTAAAGAAAGGTGTAAGCGATTAGTTACTGCCATCAGCAGAGCAGCGACTCTAGAGAAAATGGACACCTCACATCAAACGAAACAGATAAGTCAGACCAAGAGAAGTCTCGGTAGAAGCAACTCATCTGACAGTTTAAATAGAGAAAACAATTTTTACTAAATTGCTTCGAACTAGTTGAAATTTAGCAGTCAACTCAAATCCCGTTTTGTTAATATATTAAAAATACAATGCACACCACACAACCTATAAAAATTATCACATTAAAAACAAAGAGCATCCGCATCGAACACAAACAACTTGAATTATATGATTTTTTAGAACAAACTCAACCAGACATCGCCTTATTACAAGAAATAAATATTATCGCATTTCCGAACATAAATCGTCAAAATTGTAAATATAAAGTTTTTGAGAACCCATCGCACAATGATTATACGGGAACTGCGATACTTGTTAAAGAAGGAAATTGTATAAAAACTATAAACCATAGTATTCTACATGATTCTTATTCACAACTCTTAACTGTATCGATGGACAATGCAGAATGGCACATAGTTGTTGTTTACTGCTCAAACGACCAAAATAAGGCTTTACAGACTCTTCGCGCTTTGGAGGCACGACTGTTTAACCTACTTAGCGGTCCTAATAACGACCTGGCCAACATTAAGTCATCTTAGCGGGCGATTTCAATTGCACGTTGGAACCCTTATTGGACCGCTTGAATTCAACAGAAGCTCATGCAAAAACAGCCAACAAGTTGAACAACATCATTAAACAATTTCGCATGACTGACTGCTGGCGCGTTTTTAACAGAACGAAAGGAGGTTATACATTTTTAAGTTCAAGAGCAGCCTCAAGAATTGACCGCATATACTGTACGGAGAATTTAATAAATTCCCTTAGCGGAATCAATGTTCAAAGCACATTTTCTGATCACCTCTCAGTCGCCGTCATTATTAAGCCTTTTAACCGAAAAACAAACCAGTGGCCGCCTTACTGGAAATTTAATAACGCTTTACTAGAAGACAAAAGTTTTGTTGAGTGTATGAAACTTTTTTTAGACCAGACAAAAAATATTGATTGCGCAGAAACAGGTCTTCTACAATGGTGGGAACAACTTAAAATAGACATTAAACTTATTACACTCCAATATCAGAGTCAAAAAAGACAACATCAGGTGGCAGAATACGTTCTCATAAACAAACAACTTGAAAATGCATTACAAAACGCCCACACCGAAAACTTGAAGAACATCCATGATACCATAAAGGATGTACGTAACGCCTATCATAGAAAATCTTCAAATCAAATAGCGTTAGACAAATACAAGGATCTGTGTAGCGTAGACCGACCAACGGGAAGATCTGGGTAAACCCCGTGGATATGTGTAAAGAAATCAAAAACTATTTTCAAGCTCTTTACGCTGAAACACCTACAACTAGAGATAGCAGATCCGATCTGTACACCTCACTCCCAAAATTAAAGAAGTGCGATAAGGAGACACTCGAACTGCCAATTACCATTGACGAATTCACTGAATCCTTATACTCGCTCAATAGAAACAAGGCTCCTGGTTTTGACGGATTGACCGTAGAATTTTATATTAAATTTTGGGAACAAATAAAACATAGCTATCATAGAGTATTTTTGCATGCCTTGCAGGTTGAACAATTACCAAATACAACTTCTACAGCCATTATCGCATTACTGCCAAAACGCTCAGATCAATTAAGCTGTATCGACAATTGGAGACCTATTTCGCTACTAAACATGGATTACAAAATATTAGCAAAATTAATATCCAAGAGGATAATGGGCGTTCTGGGTACCATAGTTAATTCGGACCAAAGCTTTTCAATCCCTGGAAGAACAATATTTGACGCTCTCCACATCCACAGAGATGTAATGTCGTACGCTCAGAATAACAATCTGCCCCTGGCAGTTATAAATCTGGACCAACAGAGTGCTTTTGACAACGTGAGCCACAAGTTTATGTTTAGTTTGTTAAGAACGTTTGGGTTCGGGCATCAGTTTGTAAACAGCATAAAAACTTTATATAAACATGCAAAATCGTATGTGCGTGTAGGTTCAGTGTTAACAACCGAAATTCAACACTGTAAAGGCGTGCGCCAAGGATGTCCTTTATCTGGTCCCCTATTTACCCTATCCTTGGAGCCGTTCCTATCCCTATGCCGGCAGTCTTTAGAAGGTTTTACCATTCCTTTAGAGCAGCCATTTAAATTAGTGATCAGTGCATACGCGGACGATGTGTCAGTATTCATTTCACAAAACAATGATTTCCAAAATCTACAGAAGGCCTACAAATTATACGAAGCACGCTCCGGATCGGTGTGAAATACAAAAAAAAACAGCAGGTTTATGGATAGGCGCTTGGAGAAACAGACGAGACACACCTTTAAATTTTAATTGGTTTAACACAAATATAAAGATTTTAGGCGTACGTCTCTCCGGAGATATAGAAAAAGATACAACTGACGTATTAAAGGAACTAATACCTAAGCTAGACCAATCATTAAAAATGTGGAAACAACGTTTGCCAAAACTATCACTGGTACGACGGAAAATGATAGTAAATCGATATGTAGCCCCAAAGCTATGACATTTTATGCAAGTACTCCCATTCAACCCAGCACAGCTTAAATTAATACAAAAAAACTCGTCGATTTCATGTGGAACGGAAAGCACTGGACAACAGCGAAAGATTTGTATCTACAAATTGAGCAAGGTGGCATAGGACTGGTCAACCTGACTGCCAAACAAGCAAATTTTTGAATATTTCTGGGTCTCAGGATAATAAACAGTCGCAAAGACGAAAAATGGGCAGTGGTACTAAAATATTTATGAAGTTTAACCAATTTGCACAATGTATCTTGGCAAATATTAACATGCCATAAGTGCAATGACCTTGTGAACACAAGTGCAGGAAACGTTTTTGCACAAGCTTTAATATCCACCTGGAGAGAAATAGATACCGTATACCCAAACTTCTGCACATCTATCAATCAAACTTATACCATAGCAAAAAATGGATACAGTTCGGATTTCTCACTGTAAGTGATTTCATGAATGATAGCGATTGGAAAAATGAAATTGAAATTAAAGAACGCTAAAATCGGGCACCACCCTTAGTCAGAAGTGATCTATCTACACTATGATAAAATAAAAACCTTCTTTAATGGTAACATCAAACAAGGAAATAGCACAACAGATCGAAGCAAGTTTATTAGAATATCCATTGAGGCTAAGAACGAAACCATAGAAATACGGAAACAAAATAAAAACAAACTGCAGAGACTTATCACATCGAAATATTGCGATTGCGGTGACGCACTCACAGGCTACTGGTCGGATGACGCAGTACATTGGTCTTTTTTTTATGCATCCGTCATTGGGACAAGATTCCGTAATTTCGTGGAGATTTGCGAAGAATCGCATGGCAGACTCTTTGTTTTTGAACAAAATGGGAGTTCTAGATAATACACAGTGTCCGTTTTGTATTCATATTGGCGACTCCTGGCACATAATGATTTCGTGTCAAAAAGCATCAGAAGTTTGGAGTCATGTACATCGTCTAACAAAGCCACTGATTAACAAGAAACTACTTATTAAAAACCAATGCTACGGAATACAAACAAAAACGGATAGTAAAAACTTGGCTAACTACATAATTGTTCTCGCAAAAAGTTCGATATATTGGACAACGATAGACAAGATCGGAAATAAATCAAATAACAGCGGACACTTAGATATATTCAAAAGACGCCTAAAATCAAGAATATCTAAGGAATTTATATGGCATCTAAGTACCAACACTATGCAGAAATTCGAACAAACATGGACAGCTGGCAAAGCGCTCTGTTGGATCAAAAACGGAACACTGCATTTTTCAGACGCACTAAAGGACTAGTAGCCGAACCTCTGAAATCGTACTGCAAAGTAGGGTAGCTCATCAAAAAAAAAGGTTTTTTTTCCATTCGCTTTTTTTTCAATTTCATTCATTCTACTTTTTCTTTTATTTTATTTATGTTACTTAACACATTTTAATATTAATGTGAAGTGTACAAAAATTTTTTTTATAATTCACTAATGGATTAATGCATCATAACAATTACAGTTTTAATAAATAATAATAATAATAATAATAATAATAATAATAATAATAATAATAATAATAATAATAATAATAATAATAATAATAATAATAATAATAATAATAATAATAATAATAATAATAATAATAATAATAATAATAATAATAATAATAATAATAATAATAATAATAATAATAAACTCAGAGAATACTTTTTACTAAAGAAAGAAACGAGTTTACTATATTACTTTATCGTAATAACAGATAAGAACATAACACCACTTCATTTAAGTACAAAAAATTTTCATCCATTGGACAAAGTTGAAGATAGTGTTGCTAAACAAACAAAATGATCAAGCAAAGAACTACACGGACGATTCTTTAACCAGTTACAAGAAACCAACGAAGATAAATTGAAATCAAATGAATGGCTTAAAAAGGGAAATATTTATGCGGAAACTGAAGGCTTTATGATTGCACTCCAAGATCAAGTAATTAAAACAAAAAATTATTTGAAATACATCATAAAGGATCCTTCAATAGAAAATGATAATTGCAGATTATGTCAATCAGAAAGAGAAACAACGGATCATATAATTGCAGGATGCAGTACATTAGCACCTCTTGACTATATCTATAGACACGATGCAATATGCAAGATAATACATCAAGAACTAGCCTTGAAATATAAATTGATAGCCCAATACACACCCTACTTCAAATACAATCCACAACAGGTTTTAACGAACAGCCGACTGACTCTTTATTGGAACAGACAAATTACAACTGATAAACGTTTACTACATAACAAACCAGACATCGTACTTAAAATCCATGATTCACGAGAAACATATATTATTGATGTAGCAATCCCACTGACACAAAATTTAAAGAAGAAATACAAAGAAAAGTACGAAAAATATCAAGCTTTGGCACATGAAATAAAGAACATGTGGAAAGAAAACATCGTTAAAATTCTACCAGTGATCATCTCAGCAACAGGAATTACACCTAAAAGTTTTTTTGATAGTTTAAAGTTACTACGCATTGACAAAGATATTCACCTGCAAATACAAAAAAGTGTAATAATTAGTACAACCGCCATCACCAGAAGATTTTTACAACATTCATAGCATAAGCAGAAATTGTTACTTTAGTTTGACTTTGTCCACTAATGTATTAATCTCAGATATTTAAATCTGTGAATAAAGAAATAATAATAATAATAATAATAATAATAATAATAATAATAATAATAATAATAATAATAATAATAATAATAATAATAATAATAACATACACACACACGCACACACACACACACACACACACACACACACACACACACACACACACACACACACACACACACACACACACACACACACACACACACACACACCTACACACACACACACACATCTGTAGCTTAGTGGGTATAGTTCCTAAAATCATTGCTTAGGTCTATAAAGATAGATGCCGTTGTGTAGGTCTTTCTGCAAAGCGTTTGTTTTAAGCAAGGATAATAAATTTATAAATGCAATTTATAGTTTTATTTCGTTCACGTTTACACCTATTTATTAATGTAAAGACTATATATTTGTATAATTTCTTATTTATTTATTTGATAAGTTAGTCTCCTCAATTTAATCATTTTTTGCTAATTTAGGTCATGATTTTCAGTAAGGGAGCTATTGAAAGATTTCAACATGGACAAAGTTGTATAACTATATTATCAGTATTTGCATTTTACAGTATCCCTTCAGACTATGTTCTAAATGAAGTAAGAGGTCCATTATGCAAATGTGGTTGGTGTTATTTTAATTTTTAGGCAACCGCCGTGGGATCTGCAGTATACAACTCAAAGTGGTATGGCAACTACTTTCCAAATGTACGAAATTCAATAGGCCTTGTAGTTCAAATGTCAAATAACAAAAGCGCATTTAAAGCAGGAGGATTATTTGTAGTTAACTCACCGTCTCTTATTTCAGTAAGTGTTTAGTACTACCTACAATTTGTGTCAAATAAAAGGTACGTTTTGGAAAATAGAAATATTTATTGTATTTACTACTAGAATACTTGGAACTTCATTATATAAAAACAATTGTCAAAACATACTCGTTATATGTAGCTTCAAATGGAGAAAAGTGTTGTACAGACTTTTTGTCGTCTAAGAATTATTATTCTAATTAGCAAAAAACAGTCATGATTGATAACTACAACGAGCTACTCAGACAGAAGGACTAAATGAATACAATAGAAAAGCACACGTATATTCCTATAGCTTTTAAAATAAAGGAAAGACAATGTCGTAGAATATAAACAGGATATTCAATTCAAGCACCCGTGACACGAAAGTTTGATTTATTAAGTTGTTAAAATAAATATGCTAGTACTTATATAAATTAAGAGTGAGATATATAATCGATTAGTGCTAGTATGTAATAACAAATTGACGTAAACTTAATAGAGACTAAATTTATTGCCTTTTGTTTTAGATATTGAAGCTGTCTTGGTCCGCATGCACGTTGATGAGAAGACTAGGACACAGCCGTTAACATTGGTCAAACCACTGAAGTTGCTATAACGGATACCAATTTTTTGTCACGTAGTTACCAAGAATTAACTTATTACTTATTGTAACTTTACTTCACTACGATATTAAAACAATGAAAATACTTACAGCTTTTATTTAAATACTTGTGACACTTTGACCAGGTGCTTTTAACGGGGTTCTCTTTAAAGTGGTAATAACTATATCTATGATTCCGTGACAACCTTTTTACTTGGAAGTTTGACAAAACGTTCCAAAGTAGAGTTTTGTCACATGGTGCTAAAAGAGCGATAGCGGAAATTTTCAGTAAAAAATGGCCCACGGCCAAAGGTAGTTGAGAATAATGACCAAAAAGGTTTAGAAAGGTTTCGGAAGACGCTACGGCTAGCTAGCTTAGGTAAAGTACGTAAAAGCATGGGCAGGAGTTTTATATATAATTTTTACAAAAAAAAAATGCGTGTCACCTAGTCAGAAACAAAATCAAAGAAAGCATGATTGGGACCCTTTTCTAAGGAAAACTATAAATAACTAATTCATTTGCTTAACAAACAGACTACTTAATTCTAATATTTATCATTGGGTCCAATATGTTATTCAATGTTAAGTTTTGGAATTGAAACTAATTATTCATGTATATATATATATATATATATATATATATAGATATATATTAAAGAATGAAATTTATTGGCAAGTGACTCAATATTAGCCACAAGGGCATCCTGTCGACGCGTTTCGCCCTAATTGGGGCTCATCAGGACAAGAGTAGCAAAGATGTAATATTTAACACAAACACATTATGGGAAGTACAGCATCACCTAGCCCACAATTTGTGCCTTCGTGCTGTTTCACCTGACTTTGCAGGTTGTATCAACAGTCGGCACGGAGGAGATCCGGTTCAACTGCCTTTTTCCATAGCCAAAAGATTATAATTATAAAGAATATGTAAATTTAATGAGTCTTAAAATAATATTAAAGAATGAAATTTATTGGCAAGTGACTCAATATTAGCCACAAGGGCATCCTGTCGACGCGTTTCGCCCTAATTGGGGCTCATCAGGACAGGAGTAGCAAAGATGTAATATTTAACACAAACACATTATGGGAAGTACAGCATCACCTAGCCCACAATTTGTGCCTTCGTGCTGTTTCACCTGACTTTGCAGGTTGTATCAACAGTCGGCACGGAGAGATCCGGTTCAACTGCCTTTTTCCATAGCCAAAGATTATAATTATAAAGAATATGTAAATTTAATGAGTCTTAAAATAATATTAAAGAATGAAATTTATTGGCAAGTGATTCAATATTAGCCACAAGAGCATCCTGTCGACGCGTTGAACCGGATCTCCTCCGTGCCGACTGTTGATACAACCTGCAAAGTCAGGTGAAACAGCACGAAGGCACAAATTGTGGGCTAGGTGATGCTGTACTTTCCATAATGTGTTCGTGTTAAATATTACATCTTTGCTACTCCTGTCCTGATGAGCCCCAATTAGAGCGAAACGCGTCGACAGGATGTCCTTGTGGCTAATATTGAGTCACTTGCCAATAAATTTCATTCTTTAATATTATTTTAAGACTCATTAAATTTACATATTCTTTATAATTATAATCTTTTGGCTATGGAAAAAGGCAGTTGAACCGGATCTCCTCCGTGCCGACTGTTGATACAACCTGCAAAGTCAGGTGAAACAGCACGAAGGCACAAATTGTGGGCTAGGTGATGCTGTATTTCCCATAATGTGTTCGTGTTAAATATTACATCTTTGCTACTCCTGTCCTGATGAGCCCCAATTAGGGCGAAACGCGTCGACAGGATGCCCTTGTGGCTAATATTGAGTCACTTGCCAATAAATTTCATTCTTTCATATTATTTTAAGACTCATTAAATTTACATATTCTATAGATATATATATATATATATATATATATATATATATATAGATATGTATATATACATATATACAAATATATATATTACTCATATTTAGACCAGGGTAGAAAATTAAATAATCACATCAAATAATTTTAATCACTGTGTATAATGAACATTATTAGATAATACGCGTTATTAAAACCGTGAAGCATAAAAATTTATTAGTTTCAGTAAAAATAAGAGATTTAAATCATGTACAAGACGCTTTATATCAAAAGGAACAGTATTAAAAAGCTCTACGTGTAATTTAATTATTCCTAATAAAGATACAAATGGAAATTACGTGCAAAATTTATATTAATTAACTCTATTTTAAGTAACCGGTATTGAACAAAACGTACAAATAATAATTAACATTTAATTTGTATTTGCTAAAAATGAAAGGATAGAAGTCAATTTTAGTTGGAGTTAATTAAACCATTATTAATAATAAGCATAAAAGTCTGTGAAAATCCAAGATTATAATACCTGAAAATAAAGCTCTGAGAATGAATAGTATGGGTGAACACCTGCGTAGTTTAAATGTCACGTACGGCGAAAATTTTATAGATAACAAATGGTTTCAAAGAATCTTGGAGAAACCGTGGCTTAATATTCACGAGAAGGTGCGATACGGGGTTATTTAACCCAGAGAGTCCATGTGGACTAAAATAATCGATAATAAAGAATATCAATTTGCATCAATAAGAACAGGTTAGATAGAGACAGATAATATGCACAAGACCGAGACACATATAGTAAAAGGCGTGATTTATGCAACGTCACGAGGGTCACGATTGGTTGAAACTAGGATGCAAATATCAGAGGTAGAAACAACGATTTCTGTATAAAATTTAATTAGTAATTTCCAGACGTTGCGTGCCGTGTTGAAATTTCTGAGATTTAACTGGGGCAAGTACATAATTCGTAAAAACCGACGCGCGAGCTACGGAATGGGAACATAGCAAGCGAAATTCTTTAGAATTGTTCATTTTGAGGACTCGACCGACAGACAGGCTAACTTCTATATATACCCAGGTGAATATGAACAAGCTCTCTCTTACATCCGCAACTTGATTCAATACGTTAAACAGTGCATTTTAGTTTGATAAAATAATTTAAAGTTTGCTCGTATATTTTGGTGATTCAAAATAGTTTGTTCTCTACGTGCTAACATGAATATACTTTAGTGCACTTAGATACAAGGTAATAAAATTTAGTATCACTGTACCAATTAGTAAAATTTACAACGACGAATGTATACACAAAAGTAGGCAGTTTTGGCGTATATTGGTGAAAGAAGTATGAATTTCTTTGCTATTTTTCGGAGGTGTTAATGATTAAATGGTTCATAAATGTGTCTGGATCCACGAAGCAAGGGTCAGATATACACAGATGAGTTCCGGAAAAGCCCAGAAACAACTTTAAATAAATGGTGATGGAGAAAATTTTAAAGCGTTGAGAATCAGAAGCTATAAATATAACCCAGTTGGAATGGTGTGATTAACAAAAGGGACGATGTACATTGAAGCTACGAGTGCAGTAACCTTCAGGTAATTTATACTATTTTGTTTGAACTTTGATATTTTGTGTGTGTTGAATAACTTTATAATTGATTTACTTTAAATGGACATTAGTGAAATTGTACTAACAATAAAATTTTAATTTTAAGGTGAAATTTTGCTTGTTTAAGTAGAAAGGGTATTTAGTATTGATGTTCGGGATTATGATGAAAATTTGGGTATGTCTTTGAGCTCAATTAGACGAACCTGGTTAATTAACGTAAAGGGGTGGTAGATGCTCCCTTTGTACTCAGACTCAGGTCTGCATATATTGTTATATTAATTAGTAGGCATTCTACAAGGACTTTAATTTTGGATGCACATTAAATGATAATAAAATTAATCTTGAAATTCTTTTTAAAACTGAAATTTATGCTGAATTTTTAATTTGAAATTTTAATGTATTGTGAATATTGATGTAAATAGAGTTAACGTTGATGTTTGTGGTAGGAATGTGTTTGTCTTTTTTTATGAATGAGGCTGTAAGTTATCTAGAGGAGCAGCCGAGGCGATTAACAGAAGAAAGTCAACGGACCAGGTAATTCAAGAGGTTTCACAGCAAATTTGGCGACCCAAAAGTGAGGCTCGAGTTCCAAATAAAGTTTTTGTGATTTTATTCCAGGAAACTGGCAATCTGAGAGAGAGAGTTTTTGTGTGTGTATAAATTTAGGAGTATTTTAGAGTGTGTGTGAGTGATTTGAACGTATGCAGAGAAAGGAGTGGTTAAGGAGTCAAGGAGTGGAAATTGGAAGTGACGATAGTGCATTGTGTGAGAAAATTTCGAAAATGGAAGAAGCTGGAGGCAGTAGAGATCAGTCGAGGACGGAATCAGGAGAAACAGGAAATGAGTTAATGATGAGATTGTTAGAGGAAATGCGATTAGCTAGGGAAGAATCGAATAGAGCGATGGAGGAGTCTAACAGAAAATTAGAACTGCTAAGCGATGAATCGAATAGAGCGAGAGAGGACTCAAATCGAAAATTTGACCGAATGAATGAGACATTAACAGGAGTTAGGGAAACCCTAAGTGAGAAAATAGATAAGACGAATAAAGAAGTTTCAGAATTTAAAAATAGTCTTACCATAAACATGGGGGAAGTTGAAAATAGGGTTGAAAAAAATGAGCGTGATATTACAGGTCTTCGACAGGAAATGGGACATTTAAGGTCCGAAGTACGCATTTTTTGTGAAGAAGAGATTAATGTAAAAATGACTGAAGTGACGGACTCATGTAGGGATCAGTTAGGCAGGGTAGAACGCGAAGTTAGTAGTATCAAATACAACATGTCAAATTTAACGGGGGATGGTCCCAGATTTTCTACAGGTGGAGTATCATTGGACCAACACATGAAGTTTTATGGCGATAACAGAGTAAATCCACAAATTTTTATTAATAGTGTAAGAAATCTAGTGGGAAATTTATTTGACGAACAGACTAAACTGAATACGATAAAGGCTTTATTAAAGGACAACGCGGAAGCATGGTACAATTTAGTAGGACAGGACATTGAAACATACACGGACTTTGAAAACAAATTTTTAAAGCACTACTGGAGTGACCACAGACAAGACCAGGTACGAGACGACTTAATCACAGGGAAATTTAAGGGAGAATTTTCAGGAAGTAGGGAGCAATATGCTATACGCAAGTATAGCATAGCAAAGCAACTGAACCCACCACTGACGGACCGACAAATTATTAAGTATTTATCACGACACTTCGAGGTAGACATAAGACAACACGTAGCACTACAGAACATAGTGGACAGAGAAATGTTTCTAGAATACTTGCAGAGGTACGACGACGTAAGTAGTGGACGACCTCGGGATAACAGGGAAAGACAGATCAACACAGTTAGGTTTGACAATAGACGGGACAACTACGCTAGACGGGGGAATAGTTACGGATACCAGCGACAGAATTGGGAACAGCGACGACCATACGTTCGAAGTAATAGTTTAGGAAGGGACCTGCACCGAGACCGGGACCTACCAGAATGAATAGTTCACCAGACATGAGCGGGACTGCTAATACAGACACGGAACGAGTGGAAACGCCTAGGACATACGCTGAGGTGACGGCTAGACCAGGACCGAGTAGGGAAAACAGACCTGGACAGGATTTTTAGAACGCGACAGACCACTAGATTTCGGTGTAAATGTATATGAACATCCACGTGAATTTTTCAAAATTGAGGAGGAAGTAGAGCCAGAAACTAAGGAAAATTATGTTTGCCAATTATTAATATAGAAATTTTTGAGAATAATGTAGAAGTATTACTTGATACAGGGGCAGAGGCGAGTTTAATATCGGAGGAATTCGTCAGCAAAATTAGGGATAAGGTTTGTGATAGAATTATGCCTATAAAGCGTAGCCATTTAGTAGCTCCAAATAAAAAGAAGTTTGCTGTAGTAAATAGTGTTGTGGTGCTTAGGATAGATATAGGAGGTTTAAGCTGTAAACAGGAGTTTGTAATTGTACCTGGACTGTAGTTTCAGAGCATTTTAGGTGTTGACTGTATGATGCAGTTACGGGTTTTGATAGATATGGAACGGAAGGTAATAAGGATTAATGATAGGGTAGTGCCATGGAAGGGCAGTTATGAAGTCACAGAGGATGACACGGGGTTTAGTATTAATGTAGTAGAAGTAGAGGATGGTGAAGGTAAACAGATCAACACGATAAGATGTCCAGAGGATAGGATAGTAGAGGTTCAAGCTTTAGTACAAAAACATACAGAATTAGTGGGGGTAGAAGCAACAGCAGCAGATCGGGAGCAGGTGAAGGCAGAATTAAATAAATTTTTGACGAGGTTAAATGGCAAGTTTGTTTTTAATAAAGTTAATTTAAGGAATTTATTCTGGCGGATTCCATTACATAAGAATTCTAGAAGGTACATAGGATTTTCCATAGAGGGAAAAATCGATAATTGTAAGGTAGTATCGTTTGGTTTGTCGGCAGAAAGGGAAACAATAATAAATGAGAAACAGACAAGTGTAGGGATTGAAGAAGAAGTAATATTTAAGAGTCAGGATAATAGGGATGATAAGTTTATTTTATGTGAGATAATAGGGATGTTAAGTATGGATATAGAAGGGGGAGAAATAGTGATGAAGAGTATTAGGATGGTAAGAAGAAAGACTTGGAGGGTCAAGAAGGGAGTTAGATTTAAATAACTTGATGAACAAAGGATAGAGATAGGTGAATTTAGTATAGATATAGGTGTATAATAGAGTAAAATTTAAATAGGATAGGGATAGAATAGGTGTAGATAGAAGAGTAGAAGTAAGTGTGTATAGAAAATAAAGCTAGGTATAGGATAAATATGGGAGATAATTAGGAATAGGTTTAGGATGAGAATAAGGAGTAAACGTAGGAAGAAAATAAGATAGGTTAAGTATAGATATTTCATATAAGATTAGTGGAGAGTTAGGAATAAAGTTAGGAATAGGATAGGTATATAGGATGTATATAGGATTAGATGGAGAAGTAGGATGAAGTTAAAGATAATTTCAGTTTATAAAATTAAGTGAGAGTTAGGAATAAGATAGGGATATAAGGTAGGTGTAAATATTTTTTTTTGATTGGAGACAAAGTAGGTAAGTTAGATAGATAAGGATAGAGAGAGATAGGCAATTTTTTTTCTAAATATTTTTGGCAGTCTAAATGCTTTATATTTGCATTCAAATAAGTGGGATTATTTGTATTCAAATAGGGGGAAAATACTCATATTTAGACCAGGGTAGAAAATTAAATAATCACATCAAATAATTTTAATCACTGTGTATAATGAACATTATTAGATAATACGCGTTATTAAAACCGTGAAGCATAAAAATTTATTAGTTTCAGTAAAAATAAGAGATTTAAATCATGTACAAGACGCTTTATATCAAAAGGAACAGTATTAAAAAGCTCTACGTGTAATTTAATTATTCCTAATAAAGATACAAATGGAAATTACGTGCAAAATTTATATTAATTAACTCTATTTTAAGTAACCGGTATTGAACAAAACGTACAAATAATAATTAACATTTAATGTGTATTCGCTAAAAATGAAAGGATAGAAGTCAATTTTAGTCGGAGTTAATTAAACCATTATTAATAATAAGCATAAAAGTCTGTGAAAATCCAAGATTATAATACCTGAAAATAAAGCTCTGAGAATGAATAGTATGGGTGAACACCTGCGTAGTTTAAATGTCACGTACGGCGAAAATTTTATAGATAACAAATGGTTTCAAAGAATCTTGGAGAAACCGTGGCTTAATATTCACGAGAAGGTGCGATACGGGGTTATTTAACCCAGAGAGTCCATGTGGACTAAAATAATCGATAATAAAGAATATCAATTTGCATCAATAAGAACAGGTTAGATAGAGACAGATAATATGCACAAGACCGAGACACATATAGTAAAAGGCGTGATTTAAGCAACGTCACGAGGGTCACGATTAACTGAAACTAGGATGCAAATATCAGAGGTAGAAACAACGATTTCTGTATAAAATTTAATTAGTAATTTCCAGACGTTGCGTGCCGTGTTGAAATTTCTGAGATTTAACTGGGGCAAGTACATAATTCATAAAAACCGACGCGCGAGCTACGGAATGGGAACATAGCAAGCGAAATTCTTTAGAATTGTCCATTTTGAGGACTCGACCGACAGACAGGCTAACTTCTATATATACCCAGGTGAATATGAACAAGCTCTCTCTTACATCCGCAACTTGATTCAATACGTTAAACAGTGCATTTTAGTTTGATAAAATAATTTAAAGTTTGCTCGTATATTTTGGTGATTCAAAATAGTTTGTTCTCTACGTGCTAACATGAATATACTTTAGTGCACTTAGATACAAGGTAATAAAATTTAGTATCACTGTACCAATTAGTAAAATTTACAACGACGAATGTATACACAAAAGTAGGCAGTTTTGGCGTATATTGGTGAAAGAAGTATGAATTTCTTTGCTATTTTTCGGAGGTGTTAATGATTAAATGGTTCATAAATGTGTCTGGATCCACGAAACAAGGGTCAGATATACACAGATGAGTTCCGGAAAAGCCCAGAAACAACTTTAAATAAATGGTGATGGAGAAAATTTTTAAAGCGTTGAGAATCAGAAGCTATAAATATAACCCAGTTGGAATGGTGTGATTAACAAAAGGGACGATGTACATTGAAGCTACGAGTGCAGTAACCTTCAGGTAATTTATACTATTTTGTTTGAACTTTGATATTTTTGTGTGTGTTGAATAACTTTATAATTGATTTACTTTAAGGTGAAATTTTGCTTGTTTAAGTAGAAAGGAGTATTTAGTATTGATGTTCGGGATTATGATGAAAATTTGGGTATGTCTTTGAGCTCAATTAGACGAACCTGGTTAATTAACGTAAAGGGGTGGTAGATGCTCCCTTTGTACTCAGACTCAGGTCTGCATATATTGTTATATTAATTAGTAGGCATCCTACAAGGACTTTAATTTTGGATGCACATTAAATGATAATAAAATTAATCTTGAAATTCTTTTTAAAACTGAAATTTATGCTGAATTTTTAATTTGAAATTTTAATGTATTGTGAATATTGATGTAAATAGAGTTAACGTTGATGTTTGTGGTAGGAATGTGTTTGTCTTTTTATGAATGAGGATGAAGGTTTAACTAGAGGAGCAGCCGAGGCGATTAACAGAAGAAAGTCAAGGGACCAACACAGTTAAGGTAATGAATAGCTTTTTGTAGGATTCACAGCATTCTTTGGCATCCAATTCGTAGGGGCTGGATTCGAAAAGCGGAGTACCCGGATTTTGGTGGTATCACAGCAATATATATATATATATATATATATATATATACATATATATATATATACATAAATACATACATATATATATATATATATATATATATATATATATGTTAATATTAGGTAATTAATGACACTACGTAAGTTGATAAATACTAACGTATTATAGTTAAAAAGATAAAATAGTAACTTAGACCTTTATGCAAAGACCAAATGATAATTTTAAATAGAGTTACTAATTGAAAGATGGAAAATATAAAGTCCCGGACAGGACTTGAACCTGTATCTTAGGCTTTCTGGGCCAATGCGTTTTTCAATTACGTCAACCAAACTTTCAATTACGTTTGGCATTTTTGTCAATAATATCTGACAGTGTCAAATTTTTGACTTATGTCAGTTATAGACAGGAAGCGACGCACAAAATTACGGTTACAAGCCAAGTATTACTAATATAGAAGTATTGGGTAATGGGCCCGTAAAGCCTAAGGTACAAGTTTAAGTCCTGTCCGGGATCTTATATTTTCAATCTTTCAATTACTAGTTCGATTTGAAATGATCTTTTGACTTAGCATAAAAGTCTAAGTAACAACTAATTAACAATATATATATATATATATATATATATATATATATATTGTTACATGCCAAATTGTCATAAAGATGGAAAGGGGGAGGGCATGAACAAACGAGGTAAGTCTGCTCCTAGGAGTAAACTATACCGCGGCTCGGCTGGCTAGTCGCGATGGGCGTGGGTCGAAGGGACGGGGATTGGAAATAATATTATATTGCCGTTAGTCTTAGGTCAGGGTAATATGAGGGCACCACCCTTATCTTATTCGAGTTCCGCCTAAAATGGCACGGATTCCTAGTCTTTCAGAGAAGCCTACAAGATGAGGAAAAACTCGACTTCTTCAGACAAGAACCCGGATAGGTCCTACCTGGCCGTGAAAATGTTTAATTCCACAATGGTGCCAAGCTGATTGCAGTTCCCGGTCTTCGTACTTTATATGCACTCTACTTCCGGTTGAAATATCTAAGGTAGTAAGTCGGTCTTACCTATAAATTCCTTAGGTAACTAAAGTTTCCACAAAACTATCTATATAAAAAATAAAGGTAACTGAATTCCTGTTAACAAATAAATATGACTTGTCCAAAATTTAGTTTCATGGATTAATTATAACTATACAGAAATTATGCAAAGCACGGTTCTTCTGATTTAAGCACTCACATGCGTTAATTTATTAATAAGTCACTTCTCCTTAATATCGTATTTATTAAATGACTATATTGGATTTAATTACGGTCAACAGTATGGATAAATATGTATATATATATTGACATCGAGCAAATTCTTAACTTATGCCCTAGAGGACCCTCGCGCTAATCGAATTATACATTACTAACTAGATAATTGAAATTAAATCATGGCGTAACTTTAAAATTTCATTTCATATGCTACAAGAAATAACGTCGAACAATGTATAAACAGTTTGTATTTAAATAAACAAAAGATTACTCACAGTTTACTGGTATAGCTACCACAGGAATTCAGCCCGCGGTTTCCCTGATGTTTCTGGTTGGTGCGTCGAAGTTCCAGGATTGCCACATCAGCAAACGGCTCTTTTTAATTCAGCAATGAAGTCAGTGATATGTGCGGAAAACTGAATTTGGATACAATAACACGAAGAATATGTTCATCCCACTAATGGATTCTAATTGGATGAATCACTAATCACAACCACCTTTATAAAACAATCTAAGTTCACTCGAAACTCACTACTAGCTAAAAGATTAAACTAAACGTAAAACTAATTTCGTATTTAACAAGTCAGTGTTTGTTGGGTCGGGGTTTACACTATATGGCTTCGGCGGCTCTCCACGAATTATCAATTTTCGAATTATTTCATCCGTCCTATATAAAATAAAATAGGATCGTTCCGGTTATCACAAAACCTATTTTGTCACGCGCTACAAATCCTCCAAAACTATTAAAGAGTGTTACTTGCGTTCAAAGAAAACTGACCTTCGACACGCATTACTAAGTTAGCCCGCGCGTGACTTAGTTCCACTTCTCGTCTCCTGAGCCACCACCGAGCTTTCACATCTTAACTCTTTCAGCACCCAGCGAACACTGCTCGTCGCATAATTCTTATAAACTATTTCATACCCTCCCTTACTCTTCTAGTAAATGAACGGGGTGTAATGGTGTTGCCAACTAACGCCAGTGTACATTATCATGCCTGTACCATGAAGCAGGCACGTGATACATGCTTTGTCCCTTACGGCTAATTCTTGGAAGCACCTAACATCTGCGTAGCAGGAATGTGAACGTCAAAGCTTGTCTATACAAAACACGGGTTGTTAAGGGACGAATATACATGAATAGAACGACTGCTTAAATGTGGATTCTTTAAAATGATTCATATACCTGATGGGGTTTTGACAACCGGACTTACTAAGAATACGCTTAACTAATTTAGAACTACCAACCCTCGGTTTTCGCTTTGAGAATTAGAATATAATTTCCTTACCTTCCTAAAATATGGGTTTTAAAATGAAAATATGCGAAATGGTTTATTTGTATTTACAAAGTTAAAAACCGCAGGTTACAATATATATATATATATATATATATATATATATATATATATATATATTGTAACCTGCGGTTTTATCTTTGTAAATACAAATATTATAGTGGTTTTAAAAGATAAAAAATAAATATAAACGAAGCAATTTCAAAACAACCTGTATAAAGAAACAACTAGAAATTACGTGCGAAAATTATATTAGTTAATTCATTTTTAAGTATCTGGTATTAACAAAATTTTATAAATAATTAATGAAATTTAAGTAGGTTTGCAAAGAAATTAAATGGTAGAAGCCAATGCCATTAATTTAGTAATTAATTTGAATTTAATTGAACGATTATTGAGGTATAATATGCATAAAAGCGTTTAAAAATCCAATAATACCAAGATTAGACGCGTTGCTAACGTACAAATATATGAAGAGGGTTAAAATACGTGGAATATCCAACTCGTAAAAGTGTTATTTAAAATGTTACGATTGAACACCTGCGTATTTTTTATAAAGGTCAAGTTCTGCTTAAATTGTGTAGATAACAAATGGTTACAGAGAATGTCGGATAAGCCGTTGCTTATATTCACGGAAAATTCTAATGAGGGGGTTATTTAACGCACGTAGACAGTCTACGTGTGTAAACAGCGCACAAACTAGGATATAGATTTTTCCACCACTCAAGCAAGGTTAGAATGAGACGTAGAAAACGTATAAGCATGAGAGCACAATAGTATAGGAGGGATTTGAGAAACGTCATTAAGTTTACGATTGGTGGATAGGATAGTTTGACTTGACATAGACACGAGGATAGTGTAGCGCGATTGCCTTAAAATTTTATAACGAGGTACGGAAATTCGCAGATTTGAAATTGGGTCGAGTGCAAAATTGTGAGAATGTGTTGTTGTGAGCGGGATTTCGGATAACTGAGGGCCTGGAGAGGTTACAGTCGAAAGATATAAATACTCGAGGGAACTAGGACTCGCTCTCTTGTCTTTTAACTTCGTGCCTTATTATTTCGATCGTCCCGAAAGCACGTATGAAAGTAACATTAGTTGTAAGTATTAACAAATAATTTAAAGTGTATTGCTTAGTGGTAGCCTCTAAATAAATTAAAACGCGGTTAGTGTGCAGAAAGTACTTATGTTAATTGAGGTATCACCTATAATTTTTATCAACTCGTGTCGGGACATTAAATAACGTAGATTACTGTGAAAGAAGTATAATTGGAATGAAATTTGAAATTTGGTTACACCGAGAAGCGGCGTTAACGTATCAATTTGAAGGGAGTTCGTTTAGTAATTGCGAGAAACGACCTGCTGACCTGATAGAAATTTACATGGCATCATCTACAGAGCGAAGATCTGCTAGAAATTCCAGGTAACGATTTAAATTTGTGATTCCTATAAACTGTAAATATTGGGGTGGCGTATGAGAGTGTTTTTCAAGGTAGTGTAAATTATTTACGTATTGAACAGAATATGTGTACATAACTTTATTACGGTATTCAACTGGAAATTGAAGGTGTCCAGAAAGCATTTAAATGTTCCATCAGAACGTGAAATTTTGTGAAGAGTACATGGCTTTGTTTTTTTTTTTAGTTTTAGAGTATGCAAAGTAGAAGGGCATACATTAATTGAGTTATTATGAGCCCACCATACCCCACAGTTTACTTAGAGTATTAAAATAAATAAATAAATTATAATGAAGGAATTTTGGAGAAGGTATTATTCAAGGTCCATTTACTCCGACTACTTTTTATGTGTTTGATGATGTTAAATGTAAATACAAGACTTTAATGAATAAAATTTACTGAAGTGTAACGTGAACAATAAAATAATAATGAATTGCATTTGTAAATAGGAATAAATAAAAGATTGTATGTTTGTTGTATTTTGTGGTTTTATTGGGAGTGTGCGTGAATGATAGGATTTATGAATGAATATAGCTATCCAAAAGGAGGTCCTAATGAGCTAGCCGGAAGCAGTTGAAGAAGGCCATTCAACTGAGGAAGAGAGGAAAACGGGTAAGCAATATTTTTTTGACTTATTTAAATTTTTGGAAATTTTTCTATTTTCGAATTTGAAAATTTTATATTATTTTCGAAAATAATTTTGTTGGTGAGGATTTTACCCGAGTTCCACCGCAATATATTTATATATATATATATATATATATTTTTATATTTTATTACACCTCCCCTCCTCCCTTTTTACTATGCTGCTGACACTGTCACTGTCTGTTCAGTCACTCTTTATTCTACAAATTTTTATTTTATTTTACCCCTTTTTGTCGCGCCTTTTTATGTGTAATGTGCACACCTAATGCACGCCCCGTACTTGCAACGTTTGGTTGGTTCTTTAATTAACTATTCATTTCAATGCCTCGACTATTTAAGCTCTTAAATCTCAGGGTGTTCAAACTACTTATAGTGAGTTCTGTTATAAGTAGATGTGCAAAGTCCAACCAACGTGCACACTCTTTTGTTTTAGTACAAGATTTTTACTCTATTTTTGTGTATGCCAAAATTTTACTACGATCAAGGTCGCTTTGTGCCAAATTAAATTACTACCAAAATTATATGACTGTTTTTGACGTGTTAAGATATTTCAGCACTCACCTGGTTTATGCTTCGTATGTGGCCGCTCTAACTGCTGGCTCAAAATCCTTGTCGCCGTATGCGTCTTTACACTGATGTCCTATCTGGTTGAATGATTGATACCACCTCCAGGTGTAGTTCTTAAATTTAGCTGCTCCCCAATACCTGAAATAATTAACCCGAATTTAGAATTTTGAATACCCTGTGCTGTAACTTCCCCTGTGCTAATTTCTGCTTTAATTGTCCACTACCAATTGCTGCTCTCCAAAATTCCGCTCCTCGTGTTCTCAATTAATCGTTCCGCTTCTTCGTATCTAATCCAAATCTACTCGTCGTCCTAATTCAAATTGCTCTATGCCCCGCTACAAATCTATAAATCGCTATCCAAATCTCACTTCTTTCTTATATAATTCCTCTCGATGTCCTGCTACCTAATATCGCTATCCAAATCCAACTTCTTTCCTATAAATATTTCCTCTCGGTGTCCTGCTACAAATCTATAAATCGCTATCCAAATCCAACTTCTTTCCTTTAAATATTTCCTCTCGGTGTCCTGCTACAAATCTATAAATCGCTATCCAAATCCAACTTCTTTCCTTGTATAACCACTCGATGTCCTGCTACCTATCCCAATGTCGTTCCAAATCTATATACTTTTCGCCGTTTACACTTTACACTTTACACTTTACACTTATTACTTTCGTCGCTGTTACTTCTTTACCCTTCTTTACTAAATCAAAACTCTTTAAACTCAAATACTTTTATTAACTTCTTTTAAAATCGTTTACAAATTAGCACAGTATGAAAAACACGTCTTTTTACAAATTAATTTCGAGATAATCTCCGTTTGTTTGCTTTCCAAGGCGACCATTTTAACTTTCTTGCCTACTACACTTTAAAGTACATAACTAAATCGTCCAATAACATCCTAACATTTCGTTTGTGTCGCACATACCATAGTTCATGTCCTTTTACACTTTCCTTATTTACATAAAATTCTAGTATTTGTCCTAAATATTTACAGTTCACCAATCATATTTGACATTGTTATAACTAATAATTTTGAGTTTACAAATATTGTCCAAAAGTTGATTCTATTTAAAATGCAAAACCAAAACAAATCACACTTGAACCTGGATGCGTGGTTGATAGTAAACGTCCATAGACGCATCCGGTTTTTGGACGGCAAATGTACTTTCAATGGCCTTTAAAATTCAAACTCGGTATAAACCCTTGAGCACTGTACATCTTACTACGTCATTCAGTCATTTTAATATTACCTTTTGGCACTTAATTTCAACTACCATTTTGAATGGTATTTTAGTATATGAAAAAATACGGCAAACATACATTTTTTAAGTTTATGTGATCGAATATGTGGATTTTGCTTGGCATATACTACCTTGTACTAAACAACCCTTAGAACTCTTGGTAGCTCCCTTATACATTACATTGGCCCCACTGGTTTTGAATGAAATTTGAAATTCCGTCGGTTTTACTCTTTCCTGGTGTGCATAATTTCTAATTTTATTTAAAATCAAACCCCCTCTCGTATTTCTACACAAACCCCCTCTCGTATTTCTACATATTGTAATTATTCAACCCCTATTTTTCTTTCTCAACATGTCTGTCTGACTATGCTACATACTAACCTACACTATAAACTAAAACAAAACTAAACTTTCCGTCGCATGAACTATATAACAACTATTCTGCTAAACCCTCTTCCTTTACAACCTTATATGGGTATAGATTTTCCAAGTGAAAACGCCCCCGATATTCCCCTGTCATAGTAGCTAATTCAAATGTATTTCCTTCCGCAAAAATACGCGTGATCTTGTACGGCCCTTCATAAGGAAACAACAACTTCGCGCAAATGTTCCTGTCGCGGTTCGAAACTCTCAACCTTTTTACAACCACCAAATCCCCTATTTCAAAAGTCGTCCTTTTTTTTTGATCCTGCTACACCTTCGCTCAATATCCCTACGCTGCATCCTTTCGATCCTACGTCTAACACTACCCAACAACTCTGTGATGTCTTGTACCTCGACTTCTTCCCTCCATGGCCTAAGCTGGTATAATCCTTCGAATCAATGTTACCGGACACGTTTTCGTAACTGAACTCGGTACACAATTCATGAAATTTTCTATCTGCGGCAGATATCTAACCCATCTATTATGGTGCTCTTGCGTCGCTAACCGTAGACACCATCCTTAACTTATCTTTATCAAATATTCGAATCGACCTATCCTTACCATCTATATTCAATCCAAAATCCTCTATAAAATCCATTCCTAATATGAAATCTAGCTGCAACCCCTTTGTAATTAAAACTCTGCCTCTCCTGTCTTTTTATCCCTACAAATATTGGTACACGGATGACCCTGTAAATCGTCGTTAGCTTTTTATTCAGTGCCGACCATAGATTAACCCCATCAATCTCTTCTATTCTTCCTTTTAAAAAATCAGCATGTTTTATCACCACCTTCTCATCTACCAGCGACAACTGTGAACCACTATCAACTAAAGCAACATATAAACAATCCCTTAAACTAATATTAATAAACAAAAGGTTCCTTTTATTCAAAGTATAATTATTTAACAATAAGTTTTTTAAACTATAACCTACGTCGATCTTTAATCCTAAACATTCGTTCTTCCAAAAATTCGCGTTTTTTTTTCTCCTGAGGGTGCCTCGTGTATCTGCACCACCTCAATTTTATCCGGGTCCTGAGTCCTTGCGCTAGTCGTTATGTGGTAAACATTGGCGTCCCTGTCCGTCCGGCTGTATCCGTTCTGTGTTCCGCCCCCCGTAATCCGGCCGTCATCCGCGTTGTCGTGCTGGTACCTGTTTTGTCCTTGTACGTCGTTCCCCCGGTGTTCCCTATTGTAGTATGGTCGTCTGTTTCCGTCGTGTCACCAGTGATTTCGGTGTCCGTGGTTAAAATAGTCCTGTCGGTAGCTGGGTCGATGTTCGTGATTGAAATTGTCCTGTCTATGGTTGGGTCGCTGTTCGTGGTACGCGTGTCGTCGGTTGTCTTCCCTATACCCCCGGTTTTGATCCCAATAACTTGTCCGTGTTTTTGCTTCCAGTGCCGTTGCCAAATCGAAGTTTCTCATGACGCCTAAAAATTCCCTCAGTGTTTTTACATTATGTACGACGACCATCTTCTTCACTTCCGGTTCCATGTGGCCCGCAAGTAGTAAAACTATGTCGTCCTCGCCAAACTTTGGTGTCAAGTGCTGTGCCTGGTTGAATTTGTCGATTGCGTATTCTTCGCGAGTCCCGTGTGTCCTACTGTAGTGTCCCGTAATTAAGTTTGTCCGTATGTCCGTCTGGTGCGTGTTGCTCCAGAACTGTTCCACAAATAATCGTCGAAATTCCGCGTATGTGTCGTACTGTCGGCGTATGATGTTGTGCCACTTTTCCGCGTTCCCTGTCAATGTCGCCCCTACTATCTGTAATTTAGTCCTTTCGTTTTCCGTTTCGACGATTTCGTCCAGTCTGTCCAAAAACCCCATTGGCTGTTCCGTCCTCCGTCCTTCAAATTTAGGTAACGCGTCCCGGTTGAATTTAATGTGCTGTCCGTAGTCCAGTCCAATGCGCCTTCGTTCTAGGTCGTCCAATTTTTCTTGTATCTGTCTTACGTCATGTCCTACCCGGTTTTCTAATATCGTGACTTTGTCGTCCAGTTTTTCGTCTAGTTGCGTTCTACCGTGCACATTTTCGTTCTGTATCGTCTCTAAAGTTTGTCCTAAATTTCTGTAGTTTGTCAAATGTCTTTTGTCGCATGTTTGTATTTCTGAAGTTAATGTCGTAAAACCACTGACCATCGTCTCCTCTACTGTCTCTACGCGTGTCTTAATTTCCGTTCGTAGGTCCGTTTTTGTCGCGTTCAAGTCTCCCTGAATCTGTACCCGCGTATTTTCTAATTTGTCATCTATTCTGTCTATCTTTTCGTGTACCTCAGTCCTTATGTCGTCCTTTACGTTTTGCATTTGCGTGAGTAGATAGTCCTGTGTATAATTCAGTTTGGCCGTCAGTTCCGCGTGTGCCGTCCTAAACTCGTTCCTCAGTTCGGTGTGTGAATCGGTAATTTTGTTAGTTAACTCAGTGTGTGAATCTGTAATTTGGTTCGTTAAAATCGTTATTTTATTAGTCAAATGCGTATTCGCCTCTTTTTGTTCCGTCTGTGAAGTTTCAAATTTGTTCGTTAAATTTATCTGTGAAGTTTCAAATTTGTTCATTAGTTCCGTCTGTGACGTTTTAAAATCGTCTTTTAGACTCATTGGGATTCGTATAAAATCTAAACTTCCAGCGGTTTCTGCCACCCTTACCTCCGGTGCCGTCTCCTGATCCGTGTCCATGTCTAACACTACCTGCTCTGTCTGCCTCACCTCCATCTCCTGGATGTCTCCCCCTGCATCTAACTCTATGTCTTGTGTCCTAATTTCATCGTTTAGTGTCGTGATTTCTGCTTCAATTCCATATATCCGTCCCGATCTCGTAATCCGTTTCATTTCTGGGTCCGTCATCTCTGCAGCCTATTTTTGAACTCCTTTGCCTGAAAATATCTAAATTACGGGCCCCACCTAATCTTAGGATCCCGTATCTTACTACTATTTCTGTCCAAATTCACTTGATCTAGCCTTTTTTCAGCCCCACGTTGGGTTTGCCACCTTCTATATTTATTACACCTCCCCTCCTCCCTTTTTACTATGCTGCTGACACTGTCACTGTCTGTTCAGTCACTCTTTATTCTACAAATTTTTATTTTATTTTACCCCTTTTTGTCGCGCCTTTTTATGTGTAATGTGCACACCTAATGCACGCCCCGTACTTGCAACGTTTGGTTGGTTCTTTAATTAACTATTCATTTCAATGCCTCGACTATTTAAGCTCTTAAATCTCAGGGTGTTCAACTACTTATAGTGAGTTCTGTTATAAGTAGATGTGCAAAGTCCAACCAACGTGCACACTCTTTTGTTTTAGTACTAAATTTTACTCTATTTTTGTGTATGCCAAATTTTACTACGATCAACGTCGCTTTGTGCCAAATTAAATTACTACCAAAATTATATGACTGTTTTTGACGTCTTAAGATATTTCAGCACTCACCTGGTTTATGCTTCGTATGTGGCCGCTCTAACTGCTGGCTCAAAATCCTTGTCGCCGTATGCGTCTTTACACTGATGTCCTATCTGGTTGAATGATTGATACCGCCTCCAGGTGTAGTTCTTAAATTTAGCTGCTCCCCAATACCTGAAATAATTAACCCGAATTTAGAATTTTGAATACCCTGTGCTGTAACTTCCCCTGTGCTAATTTCTGCTTTAATTGTCCACTACCAATTGCTGCTCTCCAAAATTCCGCTCCTCGTGTTCTCAATTAATCGTTCCGCTTCTTCGTATCTAATCCAAATCTACTCGTCGTCCTAATTCAAATTGCTCTATGCCCCGCTACAAATCTATAAATCGCTATCCAAATCTCACTTCTTTCTTATATAATTCCTCTCGATGTCCTGCTACCTAATATCGCTATCCAAATCCAACTTCTTTCCTATAAATATTTCCTCTCGGTGTCCTGCTACAAATCTATAAATCGCTATCCAAATCCAACTTCTTTCCTATAAATATTTCCTCTCGGTGTCCTGCTACAAATCTATAAATCGCTATCCAAATCCAACTTCTGTCCCTTGTATAACCACTCGATGTCCTGCTACCTATCCCAATGTCGTTCCAAATCTATATACTTTTCGCCGTTTACACTTTACACTTTACACTTTACACTTATTACTTTCGTCGCTGTTACTTCTTTACCCTTCTTTACTAAATCAAAACTCTTTAAACTCAAATACTTTTATTAACTTCTTTTAAAATCGTTTACAAATTAGCACAGTATGAAAAACACGTCTTTTTACAAATTAATTTCGAGATAATCTCCGTTTGTTTGCTTTCCAAGGCGACCATTTTAACTTTCTTGCCTACTACACTTTAAAGTACATAACTAAATCGTCCAATAACATCCTAACATTTCGTTTGTGTCGCACATACCATAGTTCATGTCCTTTTACACTTTCCTTATTTACATAAAATTCTAGTATTTGTCCTAAATATTTACAGTTCACCAATCATATTTGACATTGTTATAACTAATAATTTTGAGTTTACAAATATTGTCCAAAAATTGATTCTATTTAAAATGCAAAACCAAAACAAATCACACTTGAACCTGGATGCGTGGTTGATAGTAAACGTCCATAGACGCATCCGGTTTTTGGACGGCAAATGTACTTTCAATGGCCTTTAAAATTCAAACTCGGTATAAACCCTTGAGCACTGTACATCTTACTACGTCATTCAGTCATTTTAATATTACCTTTTGGCACTTAATTTCAACTACCATTTTGAATGGTATTTTAGTATATGAAAATACGGCAAACATACATTTTAAGTTTATGTGATCGAATATTGGATTTTGCTTGGCATATACTACCTTGTACTAAACAACCCTTAGAACTCTTGGTAGCTCCCTTATACATTACATTGGCCCCACTGGTTTTGAATGAAATTTGAAATTCCGTCGGTTTTACTCTTTCCTGGTGTGCATAATTTCTAATTTTATTTAAAATCAAACCCCCTCTCGTATTTCTACACAAACCCCCTCTCGTATTTCTACATATTGTAATTATTCAACCCCTATTTTTCTTTCTCAACATGTCTGTCTGACCATGCTACATACTAACCTACACTATAAACTAAAACAAAACTAAACTTTCCGTTGCATGAACTATATAACAACTATTCTACTAAACCCTCTTCCTTTACAACCTTATATGGGTATAGATTTTCCAAGTGAAAACGCCCCCGATATTCCCCTGTCATAGTAGCTAATTCAAATGTATTTCCTTCCGCAAAAATACGCGTGATCTTGTACGGCCCTTCATAAGGAAACAACAACTTCGCGCAAATGTTCCTGTCGCGGTTCGAAACTCTCAACCTTTTTACAACCACCAAATCCCCTATTTCAAAAGTCGTCCTTTTTTTGATCCTGCTACACCTTCGCTCAATATCCCTACGCTGCATCCTTTCGATCCTACGTCTAACACTACCCAACAACTCTGTGATGTCTTGTACCTCGACTTCTTCCCTCCATGGCCTAAGCTGGTATAATCCTTCGAATCAATGTTACCGGACACGTTTTCGTAACTGAACTCGGTACACAATTCATGAAATTTTCTATCTGCGGCAGATATCTAACCCATCTATTATGGTGCTCTTGCGTCGCTAACCGTAGACACCATCCTTAACTTATCTTTATCAAATATTCGAATCGACCTATCCTTACCATCTATATTCAATCCAAAATCCTCTATAAAATCCATTCCTAATATGAAATCTAGCTGCAACCCCTTTGTAATTAAAAACTCTGCCTCTCCTGTCTTTTTATCCCCTACAAATATTGGTACACGGATGACCCTGTAAATCGTCGTTAGCTTTTTATTCAGTGCCGACCATAGATTAACCCCATCAATCTCTTCTATTCTTCCTTTTAAAAAATCAGCATGTTTTATCACCACCTTCTCATCTACCAGCGACAACTGTGAACCACTAAGAACTAAAGCAACATATAAACAATCCCTTAAACTAATATTAATAAACAAAAGGTTCCTTTTATTCAAAGTATAATTATTTAACAATAAGTTTTTTAAACTATAACCTACGTCGATCTTTAATCCTAAACATTCGTTCTTCCAAAAATTCGCGTTTTTTTTCTCCTGAGGGTGCCTCGTGTATCTGCACCACCTCAATTTTATCCGTGTCCTGAGTCCTTGCGCTAGTCGTTATGTGGTGGACATTGGCGTCCCTGTCCGTCCGGCTGTATCCGTTCTGTGTTCCGCCCCCCGTAATCCGGCCGTCATCCGCGTTGTCGTGCTGGTACCTGTTTTGTCCTTGTACGTCGTTCCCCCGGTGTTCCCTATTGTAGTATGGTCGTCTGTTTCCGTCGTGTCCCCAGTGATTTCGGTGTCCGTGGTTAAAATAGTCCTGTCGGTAGCTGGGTCGATGTTCGTGATTGAAATTGTCCTGTCTGTGGTTGGGTCGCTGTTCGTGGTACGCGTGTCGTCGGTTGTCTTCCCTATACCCCCGGTTTTGATCCCAATAACTTGTCCGTGTTTTTGCTTCCAGTGCCGTTGCCAAATCGAAGTTTCTCATGACGCCTAAAAATTCCCTCAGTGTTTTTACATTATGTACCACGACCATCTTCGTCACTTCCGGTTCCATGTGGCCCGCAAGTAGTAAAACTATGTCGTCCTCGCCCAACTTTGGTGTCAAGTGCTGTGCCTGGTTGAATTTGTCGATTGCGTATTCTTCGCGAGTCCCGTGTGTCCTACTGTAGTGTCCCGTAATTAAGTTTGTCCGTATGTCCGTCTGGTGCGTGTTGCTCCAGAACTGTTCCACAAATAATCGTCGAAATTCCGCGTATGTGTCGTACTGTCGGCGTATGATGTTGTGCCACTTTTCCGCGTTTCCTGTCAATGTCGCCCCTACTATCTGTAATTTAGTCCTTTCGTTTTCCGTTTCGACGATTTCGTCCAGTCTGTCCAAAACCCCATTGGCTGTTCCGTCCTCCGTCCTTCAAATTTAGGTAACGCGTCCCGGTTGAATTTAATGTGCTGTCCGTAGTCCAGTCCAATGCGCCTTCGTTCTAGGTCGTCCAATTTTCTTGTATCTGTCTTACGTCATGTCCTACCCGGTTTTCTAATATCGTGACTTTGTCGTCCAGTTTTCGTCTAGTTGCGTTCTACCGTGCACATTTTCGTTCTGTATCGTCTCTAAAGTTTGTCCTAAATTTCTGTAGTTTGTCAAATGTCTTTTGTCGCATGTTTGTATTTCTGAAGTTAATGTCGTAAAACCACTGACCATCGTCTCCTCTACTGTCTCTACGCGTGTCTTAATTTCCGTTCGTAGGTCCGTTTTGTCGCGTTCAAGTCTCCTGAATCTGTACCCGCGTATTTTCTAATTTGTCATCTATTCTGTCTATCTTTTCGTGTACCTCAGTCCTTATGTCGTCCTTTACGTTTTGCATTTGCGTGAGTAGATAGTCCTGTGTATAATTCAGTTTGGCCGTCAGTTCCGCGTGTGCCGTCCTAAACTCGTTCCTCAGTTCGGTGTGTGAATCGGTAATTTTGTTAGTTAACTCAGTGTGTGAATCTGTAATTTGGTTCGTTAAAATCGTTATTTTATTAATCAAATGCGTATTCGCCTCTTTTTGTTCCGTCTGTGAAGTTTCAAATTTGTTCGTTAAATTTATCTGTGAAGTTTCAAATTTGTTCATTAGTTCCGTCTGTGACGTTTTAAAATCGTCTTTTAGACTCATTAGGATTCGTATAAAATCTAAACTTCCAGCGGTTTCTGCCACCCTTACCTCTGGTGCCGTCTCCTGATCCGTGTCCATGTCTAACACTACCTGCTCTGTCTGCCTCACCTCCATCTCCTGGATGTCTCCCCCTACATCTAACTCTATGTCTTGTGTCCTAATTTCATCGTTTAGTGTCGTGATTTCTGCTTCAATTCCATATATCCGTCCCGATCTCGTAATCCGTTTCATTTCTGGGTCCGTCATCTCTGCAGCCTATTTTTGAACTCCTTTGCCTGAAGATATCTAAATTACGGGCCCCACCTAATCTCAGGATTCCGTATCTTACTACTATTTCTGTCCAAATTCACTTGATCTAGCCTTTTTCAGCCCTACGTTGGGTTTGCCACCTTCTATATTTATTACACCTCCCCTCCTCCCTTTTTACTATGCTGCTGACACTGTCATTGTCTGTTCAGTCACTCTTTATTCTACAAATATTTATTTTATTTTACCCCTTTTTGTCGCGCCTTTTTATGTGTAATGTGCACACCTAATGCACGCCCCGTACTTGCAACGTTTGGTTGGTTCTTTAATTAACTATTCATTTCAATGCCTCGACTATTTAAGCTCTTAAATCTCAGGGTGTTCAACTACTTATAGTGAGTTCTGTTATAAGTAGATGTGCAAAGTCCAACCAACGTGCACACTCTTTTGTTTTAGTACTAAATTTTTACTCTATTTTTGTGTATGCCAAATTTTTACTACGATCAACGTCGCTTTGTGCCAAATTAAATTACTACCAAAATTATATGACTGTTTTTGACGTCTTAAGATATTTCAGCACTCACCTGGTTTATGCTTCGTATGTGGCCGCTCTAACTGCTGGCTCAAAATCCTTGTCGCCGTATGCGTCTTTACACTGATGTCCTATCTGGTTGAATGATTGATACCGCCTCCAGGTGTAGTTCTTAAATTTAGCTGCTCCCCAATACCTGAAATAATTAACCCGAATTTAGAATTTTGAATACCCTGTGCTGTAACTTCCCCTGTGCTAATTTCTGCTTTAATTGTCCACTACCAATTGCTGCTCTCCAAAATTCCGCTCCTCGTGTTCTCAATTAATCGTTCCGCTTCTTCGTATCTAATCCAAATCTACTCGTCGTCCTAATTCAAATTGCTCTATGCCCCGCTACAAATCTATAAATCGCTATCCAAATCTCACTTCTTTCTTATATAATTCCTCTCGATGTCCTGCTACCTAATATCGCTATCCAAATCCAACTTCTTTCCTATAAATATTTCCTCTCGGTGTCCTGCTACAAATCTATAAATCGCTATCCAAATCCAACTTCTTTCCCTTGTATAACCACTCGATGTCCTGCTACCTATCCCAATGTCGTTCCAAATCTATATACTTTTCGCCGTTTACACTTTACACTTTACACTTTACACTTATTACTTTCGTCGCTGTTACTTCTTTACCCTTCTTTACTAAATCAAAACTCTTTAAACTCAAATACTTTTATTAACTTCTTTTAAAATCGTTTACAAATTAGCACAGTATGAAAAACACGTCTTTTTACAAATTAATTTCGAGATAATCTCCGTTTGTTTGCTTTCCAAGGCGACCATTTTAACTTTCTTGCCTACTACACTTTAAAGTACATAACTAAATCGTCCAATAACATCCTAACATTTCGTTTGTGTCGCACATACCATAGTTCATGTCCTTTACACTTTCCTTATTTACATAAAATTCTAGTATTTGTCCTAAATATTTACAGTTCACCAATCATATTTGACATTGTTATAACTAATAATTTTGAGTTTACAAATATTGTCCAAAAGTTGATTCTATTTAAAATGCAAAACCAAAACAAATCACACTTGAACCTGGATGCGTGGTTGATAGTAAACGTCCATAGACGCATCCGGTTTTTGGACGGCAAATGTACTTTCAATGGCCTTTAAAATTCAAACTCGGTATAAACCCTTGAGCACTGTACATCTTACTACGTCATTCAGTCATTTTAATATTACCTTTTGGCACTTAATTTCAACTACCATTTTGAATGGTATTTTAGTATATGAAAAATACGGCAAACATACATTTTTAAGTTTATGTGATCGAATATGTGGATTTTGCTTGGCATATACTACCTTGTACTAAACAACCCTTAGAACTCTTGGTAGCTCCCTTATACATTACAATATATATATTTATATATTTATATATGAAACTTCGCTTTGGACCTCAGTAGATTCGAATATTTATTAATTGACCAAAATCAAAAATTTCACAAAAAAAAATTTCAAAAAAATATTTCTTACCCAAATTCTGTTTCCATCGACTTTGATTTCTTCAACCGTATAAAAATGTGGTATAACTACAGAACGTTATGAAAGATAATGTTATTGTATTCAAAATAGCCGTAAAATATTATATACGTTTGAACATATCCATTTTTTCTTTTATAGGATTGGAAACATTTTTCTAAATGATAGAGCTATATATCTGTCCCACAGTTAAAAGTTCATTAAAAATACAAGGATAAATTAGCAAGTGATTTTTAATTTTAGCTCCAAAATTTACCAAAAAAATACGTTCAAGTTTTAAGTACTGAATTTTTTGAAATTAATAGTTTGAAGTCTTTTATTATTAAAATTAATGTTCAATTGTCCTAAGTATATTCAGAAATGTATTTTAATTCACTATCAATCTTTTAGATACACCTTCTCCAGACACCAAAGTTGCTGATCTTATGCGAGGAAACCCTTTGAATGTAAAAAGTCCATATATTCAGAATGTTCAGTTAATAGTTTAAAAACGGTATTGAAAATTTGTTTGACAGAAAAAGAAAAACGTATTTTATCTAAGTGTGAATCTGCTTTCATGTACAAAAAATATAGATTACTGAAAGATATTCGATCTATTACAAGTTTCTACCTTGCTAGAAAGGCTATCAAAAATAATCATAAATGTAGCGTGACGCCACTCACTAAACGCATTCGCCAAAAATAATGTTTTTGATAAGAAAACAAGTACACGACTTTTTTATGGCTGACAAGAATAGTACAATCACACCAGGAAAGCGAGACACTATCACAGTGGCCCGGAAGAAGAAACAAAAACGGTGTCAAAATCATAGCGTGAAAAATTTATACAAGATATTGTTGAAAGAGTCTAACTTTAAAGTATCATTTGGGGTTTTGCAAAATGCGACCATTTTGGGCGGTGGCGCCTACATATTGTAAAAAATAGTTTATTTGTTTCATGCAAAGGGCTTGTGATTCGGAAATGCAGTACCATAGGTGTGTTATTACACATACTTATTCTGATACCGATTAAGTACCCAAGAACTATAGTTACAGAGTTCTTACCGTGAAAATAACTACACTTATAGCAATAAAACCAAGAGAGACAGCAATGACATTTTGACAGATCTTCCACTATATCCTCACCACTTTCCTACAGATTATTCAAAAATGACTCCTTCCTGATACTATAAAATAAATTTTTAAAGAATTCTGAAGATTGTGATAAATAATTGAAGTGAGAATAATTAAAAACAAATTAAGAAAATAGCGAGTTAAAAGTAAAAATTAGCCAAGAAAAGCTCATATAACTAATAGGTACCTACAATTGATATATAAAAATTGCAAAAGAAGCTTCCTTTACCTTACTTTACCTTTAATGGATAATTGGTATTGCCGGTGCTATGCTCTAGACTTTACTCTAAGCGGTAGAAAGCATGGTTGGGGGGGGATAGATGTTAAAAATTTAAACTAAATATTGAGCGCCACTACATTCAGAAGAAAAGTGGAATGTAGAACCCATAAGTTAGCTTCAACGATGAAATACCTGAAATAAATTACAAGATTAAAAATATAACATATGAGGCAACAGTTTGCTCCTCCAATATATTTCAAAATAACATGATATTGTAAGTATCTTTATATATTGTAGTATTAACCTTTATGAAAGTATTTTATATACTTAAAAATTTTATTCCTTTTTGTTTTTAAATAAAAATGTTCTAGGTTTCTTAGAAAAGTATAATGTAGCATAATACCTTTAACAAATTATATGTTATAACAAAAATGGAACATATTTATAATTCAGGTACAAAAAACTGTTTGTGCAATAGTAACTTAGCTTTCTTTAAATATATTTTTATAAATTGAAAATATAACTCTCTAGATTTTAAATTTCACCTTAATAATAGAATTTAATGTTTGGTTCTAATAAAAATGCAACAATATTTATAGCATGTAGAAATAGGATCCGTTAACTACTTACAATTGGAATGAATAGATCTTAAAATTCATTAATATAGTAAGTAAATGAACAACGATTCCCAATCAGATGATAAAAGAGGGAAAATTATACTTAGACAAAAAATTTAAATCAGTAGCATGATTTATACAAGTTACATATCTAAGTAAGTTGAAGTATAGAATTTTGATAAGCAAAAAAAAACACATTTCTATAAACTCATAGGAGTATTAAAATGTCCCTCTTAAATCATAATAAGAAGTAGACAATATAAAACTTTACTCGATAGCTGTTATAGCAAATTATGTCTAATTTAGTAAGAACTATGTTTAGGTTTAAACGTATTAAACAATACTGTCTAATTATTCAATCAATGTGAAATACACCCTGTTCCTAAGTTTTAAATTCACTTTAACTTTACGAGATATTCTTAGCCAAATTAGGTTTTATAATACCATTGTTATAACGTAAACAAATGCAGTTGACAAGTAGCATCTGTCTAATATAGGTATAACTAGTACGCACCTGGAATATCCAGTTTGACACCTGTAATACTACCAGACATAAGTATTCATGTCGTACTATTTACGTAGCAAATTAATGCTGCTTGAACTTTGACCAAGCCTCTTCGCAGATAATTAAAACATTTATTTAATTTAACTAAGTAGAAATCTTGCAATCTTGTACCAAGCAATTGTAGTACTTTGAAATTCTGTACATCCTAGATAGACGTAAATGTATATAACACAGCGATTCTTTAAAAACCCGAAGCTGACAATCTTGAGTGTGCACCTTAAACGAATTATAATATTAGATGTTGAACCAACGTACCGAAAAATTTCTCTGCATTGTTAATACAAATAAATAATCATCACGTCGACCATTCTTGACGCTTTATTTAATTCTCCACACTATCGCGATTCTCAATTCCGGGGACACTAAACGAGCCATGTTTGTATGATAAGCAGCGACCTTAGACTCCCTTTTCGATTACGAACAAGTTCATATTTACTCGACCATTTCGTCTTTGTATATTTTCGGCAGATGACTGTGCATATTACCACGTATTTCATAATGATGTTAATTAGGAATGTATTTATTTATCTACATTATAAATGTAATAATATATTTTTATTAAATCACTTAAGAATATAAATTAAATGTTGTAAGCCACAACTGGTTCAATTATTATGATATAATTATTTTGTCCCGACGTATTAGCCATAGCTAATTAGATATACCAACTGTATAGTGGGCACTACAAGGTGTGTTGCATCTATTAGGGTTTACGCATGATTACATATTAAAATCCTTATTGAGGTTATTTTGTCAAACGTAACATTTGAAAATGTTACACAGCTCCTCTACGAGAAGAAAAAATCGTAGAATTTTTAAAGCGTTCGCTTTAAATCGAAGAGATTTTTTTAAATTTTTATAACAAACCTGAGCTTACTTTGACATAAATGTGTCAAAAATTTTAAAACTATCGGCCTAAGTGCTAAACCTATCCTAACAATAACGAAAACGAAACGAATTTCACATAAAAAATAGCTTACTTGGCTTAGGAGAAGAGTGTGACGGTAACTTCGCGTACTGGCGTCCTTGGGGGAGACATAATCGGGAAGACTAAATAGAGAAACAGACATAATCGGTATAGTGTCAAATATAGTAGACTACACTCTGATGCGCGGAAAAAAACAAAACTAAACGACATTCACATATCCTGACATTAGATTTAAAGTATTGCTATGTATACTATATAAAATCTACAAAAATTATAAGTATTGAACTGTAAGATCTTTGAACTGAGAGAGTTGATCAGGTTTTAGACGATTAACTCAGCCAATGATATAAAACGATTGTTTCATATTAATAAAAGAAATTGATACGACATGGACACATGTCTCCTGAGATGTTGATTACTAAAAGAAAACGATTACTTGTGAACTCGTTGTGGATAACTCAGTATATCAAATAGATATAACACAGACGCAGTTCTAGTAAACACTAATGAGTTAAACATAACTCAACGATCGAGGATAGATCATAACGACTCACCTCTCACGGGGTTATCGGAAATATTTATCTACTTGAATTTTATAAACACAA
Organism: Platerodrilus igneus; assembly: GCA_036346225.1. Taxonomy (NCBI): domain Eukaryota; kingdom Metazoa; phylum Arthropoda; class Insecta; order Coleoptera; family Lycidae; genus Platerodrilus; species Platerodrilus igneus. The sequence goes on from JARFIW010001309.1 coordinate 859,971, forward strand.
AAATTCCAATGCAATAAACATACCACAACCATCATTATGAATGGCGGTGTAACTGAAATGGTCAACACTCCTTAGAATATTTACCATCAGGGCAATAAGATGTATACGTGGTCAACTATCAATGTGGCTAATGACCAAAACAAAAAAATTTAATAATTATCTTTAGTTGATTAACAATGCACATACAAGGTACTTCTAACGTCTAACATCGAGATACTAAACGGCATAAGAAAATTTCTAGGAATGCCACAAACATTATCTACGTCGAAACTAGTTGTTTAATGAGTAACTTCGTCATCCACAATACTGGCGTGGAAAGATTTTAAATCTTTCACGTGCCATTTACCGGCTTTTGACCCGTCTATATTCTCCAAATCATAGACTAAAGCAGAAACTTTTTTCTTTACCGTGCACAATACAAATTTAGGTGCCAATTTAGCTGAAAATTTATCCGTAGTACTAGAAAGCACTTTATAGGCTCTCCATACTCGGTCACCAACTTCGAATGAAATACGCCTTCTCCTTAAATTGTATCGCTCGCTAGAACGTTCGTATGCAAGATGTAAATTTTTCGAACATGTCTGAAAATCTTTTCCAAACCTTGACGGTCAGTCGCGTATACAGGTCGGCTACCGGGAATAATTTCAAAATCATCCATGGGCTCTAAACCTTCACCATAATATTTTCCACTTATGGGCACATGTCTCCCAAACACTAGGAAATTAGGGGTATAACCAGTAATTTCGTGTTTAGCCGAGTTGATGGCAAACTGAATTCTAGGTAGTGCGATATCCCATGTGTTATGTGTATTAACGTAAGAGCGGATAACTGTTTCAACAGTGTTATTAAATATCTCCACAAAATTACATTGAGGCGAGTAAACAGAAGTGAACCGTATTTTTTGTATATCAAATGTATCACATAAAGTTACAAATTCACGACCAGCAAATTGAGTTCCATTATTACGTATGATAAATTGTGGGACTCCAAACATAAAAAATAATTTTTCTTCGATGATGCGAATAATAGTGGAGGCCTTTGCACTACGTAATGGAAAAAGTAAAGTATATTTGGAAAACCGATCACCAATGACTAAAAGGAATTTATTACCAGCTTTCGAACGTGGAAGAAGACCCATAATTTCAACTGCTGTTACTTGAAATGGAAAATTGGCTTTCTTTTCACGACCCATGAGGCCTAGTGGAGACGTATTAGATGATTTTTTCGCTCCGTATACCAAGCATTTACGACAAAATTTCCACGCATCTTTACTCATTTGTGGCCAATAATATAATCCTAGAATACGATTTAAAGTTTTTGAATAGCCAAAGTGCCTAGCACAAGGGGGATCATGACAAGAACGAATGATTTCTTCTTGTTGAGATTTGGGAACGAGATACTTCCATTCAACGACATTAGATGTAAGAGGCAAATTAGATGGAATAAACTTGAAAACAAAATTATTTTCAACCTTCCACTGAGGGTAATCATTAGGTGAAGCTAAAATTTTTGTCCTAAGAGACTCATACCAATGATTTAAATTTTTGAGAGCAACTCCAATTAGATTTACCATTTGTTTTTCTACCGTATCATCATTAGGATTTTCTATTGCAACAGCCCTGCTGAGACAATCAGGAACGACGTTAAATTTTTCTTTGCGGTGAATTAAGTCAAAGCTGTGTTGTCTAAGTCTAACCGCCCAACGAGAAAGTTTACATGACGGGTTTTGGATGTTGTTTAGCCAAAGAAGAGAAAAATGATCAGTTATCACAGTAAAACGAACACCTTCTACACATGGTCTAAACTTCTCAATTGCAAAAATAACTGCAAGACATTCTTTTTCAGTTGCTGAATAATTACGTTCAGTTCTAGTTAACGATCGGCTTGCATACGAGATAACGCGTTCTTCTTGTTCTAGATTTTGTATTAATACAGCACCGAGACCAGTATCCGAAGCATGGCATTCTATGATGAACGGAGCGGAATGATCCGGCTCACATAAAAGGGGAGCAGATACTAGAGCCTGTTTGATTTGAGCAAACGAAGATTCGGCACTAGGGTTCCAAATGATGTTTTGCCCTTTCTTTTTCCTTCTAATCAGATCGTTGATCGGAGAGACTAGTGTAGAAAAGTCTTTTATAAATCGTCTGTACTAACTGCATAATTCTAAAAATCTTTTTACTTCAGTCGTGGTTTTCGGTCTGGGAGAATTTATCATCGCAGAGATCTTTTCTGAATCAGTTTGAAGAGAATTCAACCCAACTATATATCCTAAGAATTTTAATGATATTTTGAAGAACTCACATTTCTCGAGATTGATTGTTAAATTAACCTCCTTGAGACGTTCTTTAACTTCGTGTAACAATTTTACGTGTTCTTCAAATGACGGCAAACATAGGATGATATCATCGAAATAACAAAATACGTGTGGTTCAAATTGTGGACCAAAAATTGCATCGACCAAGCGCTGCTGTGTTTGGGCAGCATTACGAAGTCCAAAGGGCATTGTGACAAAACGAAACTGTCCTCTCGAAATAACGCTAAAGTCGGTCTTATCCTTTGCATTTTCAGAAAGGAGTACCTGCCAGAAACTTTTTCGAAGATCAATAGATGAGATGTAATTCGCACCGCGTAGCATATTCAAAATTCTGTCTATATTTGGCATAGGGTAACTGTCATGTTCGGTCACCTCATTAAGCATCCTGCCGTCAAAACAAAACCTATATTCTTTATTATCTTTCTTTTCTACAAGAAGTACTGAAGAACAGCATTCGCTTCGACATGGTTCAATAACACCAAGCTTTAACATGTCATCTAGTTCTTGATTTAAAATTTTATTCATAAAAAGGGAAAACACATAAGGTCGTTTTTGAACAGGTTTCTGCATTTCCAGTATTTATATCCATTACAATTTTGTTTGTCCTCCCTAACCTATCTTTGCTACAAATTTCATCAAAGTGATCAATCGTGGCTTGCTCTATAACACGTTGCGTCTCTGATAAAGTATCTAAACTAAACAAACAATCGGTGCCTTTAGCTGGTATAAAGGATTGACCAATATAAGGGATGTTATTTTTATTTCACCTTGGACATGCTAAGAATTGTTTTTAAAATTCGCTACCATACCAAATAACTTTGCGAATAACAAAATGTGGTAAAGAAGAAACAACCAAAGCATTGATGACACGACATTGCTGTCCTATGCATATGGGAAGATCAACTGATCCTTCTACAATCTTCAATGAACCATCTGCTGTGGCTACACCATTATTTTTTGACTTGTAAATTTCTAATCCTAATTCTTTAATTAAGGGAATAGCTAAAGATCCTATAGTTGTAGATGTACATCCGGAATCAAATAATCCTGTGATTTTTCTATCAAATAAATTAACGATTATATACGGACGATTATCCCCTAGTTTCTTATGGAACAAATTTTCAGTCTTGATTTTAACTGGAGTAGCATAAAATTTTTTTACTATTTTCAACCAATCTAACCACTCCTGTTTATTAAACAAATTCCTTTTTTGGCAAGTCATAACTGTAGTCTTATTGGTTAGAAATAGATGTCGACTACGACACATCTTCTCCTTTAATAGTTTTTGAACAATTTGGGCAGTTTGGCATAATGCCACCTTTATGTCCACAACCACAACAGAACAAAGTCTTAGCAGCTCTACATCTCCTATAAGTATGACCAGAAGCTGCACGGTTCTAACAACTAATACTTTTTTTCTTCGAAAAGTAGGTGAATTATTTCTTACCGGTCTAGTGGTATCATGACTAAGGACTTGTATTGATGAAGAAAATGACTTATTGCATGAAGGACTACTAGTCGGTAAAAATTGTTAAACACGAGATGGAGGTTTATATAGAAATGGAGAATTCAGATATTTTACCTGCTTACGAGCGCTAACTGGAGGATTAACTATTACTTTCTGTTTTATTCTATAAGCTTCTTCTAGTTTTTTGCACAAATTAATAAGAGTATTCATATCTTCTATTTCTGATAATGCTAGATGTCAAATATAATTAGGTAACAGATTACTACGACTACGACTCATTCTAACCTTTGTACATTCTGCAGCGGGTTTGGGTAAGCGTTTAAATAAACTTTCCATATGTGCCAAGAATATAACTACCGATTCTCTTTGTTTTGACGACGATATTTTATTGATTCTAAATTTCATCCTCAAAATGTGATGGAAGAAAATCTTCTTTAATTTATTAACCAGAGAATTTCAACATTGTACTGAATTTTTAATACTACGAAGCCAAACAAGTGCATCTCCTACTAGAAGTTCTGAAGCACCAGCAAATAATTCTGCCTTTGTTACGTTACGAGTTTGCTAATTCATTAACTCTTTCTAAAAATTATAAACTTGTTTCGGATCTCCAGAAAATTTAATTGACCAAGAATCTAAGGGTACAAATGGTGTAACATGAAAAATAGTCAGAGCTGGGACACTAACCGTAGCACCAGTTGCGTTTGTTATATTAATAGTCTCGCTTTGACGTTCTTCTGTTTTAATTTTACAATATAATTCGGCTTCTATAAGTAGAACAGTTACTAATGATTCATTTTTAAAAATTTGTGCTTCTTCTATGTTATCTAGCGGTAGTATCATACGATTTATCGCCCACTAAGATGGTTTAGTCTTGAAGTTATTTTTTTAAAAGTGGAATCCAAAAGAATCACCTTCAAATTCTGTCACAGCATTTTTTTATTGACTTAATAGAGTCGTCAATTTCTTTACATTCGAGATTAAAATCTTCTTTATATTCATTTAAGCTAATCAGACACCCTGGATTAATTTTTTATTTTGCTAGAAATCTAACTAATATTTCTCTTTTATCAGACTGTTCCATTTTACTTATTATCCCTCGTATTAGAAGTTCATAATTTAATTCCTCTATATGTAAGTAAACAATTTTGAATGGTTCAAACATTTTGATCTAATATTTCTAATTAATAATTGGAAATTTATAGGATTAAAAAATTATTTGAAAGGATGGCAAGGGTTCAGTAAAAAAATATAGAAAATTGGTATTTTCTTTTAGAATTATAACTGACTAGACCAATAAAAAAACTATGAAGCTACTATAGGCTGAGCCAATTTCTATCGCCTCGCGTTGTGTGCGGCAGTTTTAGCAATCTCGCCCCACGTTCGTGCGACAGTTTTACCCTTTACCTTTAATAGGTAATTGGTATTACCGGTGCAATGCTCTAGACTTTACTCTAAGCAGTAGAAAGCATGGTTCAGGTTTGGGGGGGCATAGATGTTAAAAATTTAAACTAAATATTGAGCGCCACTACATTCAGGAGAAAAGGGCAATGTAGAACCCATAAGTTAGCTACAACGATGAAATACCTAAAATAAATTACAAGATTAAAAATATAACATATGAGGCAGAAGTTTGCTTCTCCAATATATTTCAAAATAACATGATATTGTAAGTATCTTTATATATTGTGGTATTGACCTTTATGAAAGTATTTTATATACTTAAAAATTTTATACCTTTTTGTTTTTAAATAAAAATGTTTTAGGTTTCTTAGAAAAGTATAATGTAGCATAATATCCTTTAACAAATTATATGTTATAACAAAAATGGAACATATTTATAATTCAGGTACAAAAAAAACTGTTTGTGCAATAGTAACTTAGCTTTCTTTAAATATATTTTTATAAATTGAAAATATAACTCTCTTGATTTTAAATTTCACGTTAATAATAGAATTTAACGTTTGGTTCTAATAAAAATGCAACAATATTTATAGCATGTAGAAATCGGATTTAACTACTTACAATTGGAATGAATAGATCCTAAAATTCATTAATATAGTAAGTAAATGAACAACGTTTCCCAAACAGATGATAAAAGAGACGAAATTATACTTAGACAAAAAATTTAAATCAGTAGCATGATCTATACAAGTTACATATCTAAGTAAGTTGAAGTATAAAAGTTGATAAGCAAAAAAAAACACATTTCTATAAACTCATAGGAGTATTAAAATGTCCCTCTTTAATCATAATAAGAGGTAGACAATATAAAACTTCACTTGATAGCTGTTATAGCAAATTATGTCTAATTTAGTAAGAACAATGTTTAGGTTTAAATGTATTAATCAATACTGTCTAATTATTCGATCAATGTGAAATACACCCTTTCCTAAGTTTTAAATTCATTTTAACTTTACGAGATATTCGTAGACAAATTAGGTTTTATAATACCATTGTTATAACGTAAACAAATGTAGTTGACAAGTAGCATCTGTCGAATAAAAGTATAACTAGTACGCACCTGGAATATCCAGTTTGACACCTGTAATACTAACCTGATATAAGTATTGATGTCATGCTGTTTACGTAGCAAATTAATGCTGCTTGAACTTTGACCAAGCCTCTTCGCAGATAATTAAAACATTTATTAAATTTAACTAAGTAGAAATCTTGCAATCTTGTACCAAGCAATTGTAGGACTTTGAAATTCTGTACATCCTAGATAGACGTAAATGTATATAACACAGCGATTCTTCAAAAACCCGAACCTGACAATCTTGAGTGTGCACCTTAAACGAATTATAATATTAGATGTTGAACCAACGTACCGAAAAATTTCTCTGCATTGTTAATACAAATAAATAATCATCACGTCGACCATTCTCGACGCTTTATTCAATTCCCCACACTATCGCGATTCTCAAGTCCGAGGACGCTAAACGAGCCATGTTTGTATGATAAGCAGCGACCTCAGACTCCCTTTTCGATTACGAGCAAGTTCATATTTACTCGGCACTTTAGTCTTCGTATATTTTCGGCAGATGGCTGTGCATATTACCACGTATTTCATAATGATGTTAATTAGGAATGTATTTATTTATCTACATTATAAATGTAATAATATATTTTTATTAAATCACTTAAGAATGTAAATTAAATGTTGTAAGCCACAACTGGTTCAATTATTATGATATAATTATTTTGTTCCGACGTATTAGCCATAGCTAATTAGATATACCAACTGTATAGTGGGCACTACAAGGTGTGTTGCATATATTAGGGTTTACGCATGATTACATATTAAAATCCTTATTGAGGTTATTTTGTCAAACGTAACATTTGAAAATGTTACACAGCTCCTCTACGAGAAGAAAAAATCGTGGATTTTTTAAAGCGTTCGCTTTAAATCGAAGAGTTTTTTTTTATTTTTATAACAAACCTGAGCTTACTTTGACATAAATGTGTCAAAAATTTTAAAACTATCGGCCTAAGTGCTAAACCTATCCTAACAATAACGAAAACGAAACGAATTTCACATAAAAAATAGCTTACTTGGCTTATGAGAAGAGTGTGACGGTAACTTCGCGTACTGGAGTCCTTGGTGGAGACATAATCGGGAAGACTAAATAGAGAAACAGACATAATCGGTATAGTGTCAAATATAGTAGACTACACTCTTATGCGCGGAAAAAAACAAAACTAAACGACATTCACATATCCTGACATTAGATTTAAAGTATTGCTAATTTTATTTATCTTATAATTATATTACTCTTCACACTAAAACAAGGGTTTGAAGGAGTAATGTATACTATATAAAATCTACAAAAATTATAAGTTTGGAACTGTAAGATCTTTGAACTGAGAGAGTTGATCAGGTTTTAGACGATTAACTCAACCAATGATATAAAACGATTGTTTCATATTAATAAAAGAAATTGATACGACATGGACACATGTCTCCTGAGATGTTGATTACTAAAAAAAAACGATTACTTGTGAACTCGTTGTGGATAACTCAGTATATCAAATAGATATAACACAGACGCAGTTCTAGTAAACACTAATGAGTTAAACATAACTCAACGATCGAGTATAGATCATAACGACTCACCTCTCACGGGGTTATCGGAAATATTTATCTACTTGAACTTTTATAAACACAAAAATTCCAATGCAATAAACATACCACAACCATCATTATGAATGACAGGGTGTAACTGAAATGGTCAACACTCCTTAGAATATTTACCATCAGGGCAATAAGATGTATACGTGGTCAACTATCAATGTGGCTAATGACCAAAACAAATAAATTTAATAATTAACTTTAGTTGATTAACAATGCACATACAAGGTACTTCTAACGTCTAACATCGAGATACTAAACGGCATAAGAAAATTTCTAGGAATGCCACAAACATTATCGACGTCGAAACTAGTTGTTTAATCAGTAACTTCGTCATCCACAATACTGGCGTGGAAAGATTTTAAATCTTTCACGTGCCATTTACCGGCTTTTGACCCGTCTATATTCTCCAAATCATAGACTAAAGCAGAAAGTTTTTCTTTACCGTGCACAATACAAATTTAGGTGCCAATTTAGCTGAAAATTTATCCGTAGTACTAGAAAGCACTTTATAGGCTCTCCATACTCGGTCACCAACTTCGAATGAAATACGCCTTCTCCTTAAATTGTATCGCTCGCTAGGAACATTCGTATGCAAGATGTAAATTTTTCGAACATGTCTGAAAATCTTTCCCAAACCTTGACGGTCAGTCGCGTATACAGGACGACTACCGGGAATAATTTCAAAATCATCCATGGGCTCTAAACCTTCACCATAATATTTTCCACTTATGGGCACATGTCTCCCAAACACTAGGAAATTAGGGGTATAACCAGTAATTTCGTGTTTAGCCGAGTTGATGGCAAACTGAATTCTAGGTAGTGCGATATCCCATGTGTCATGTGTATTAACGTAAGAGCGGATAACTGTTTCAACAGTGTTATTAAATATCTCCACAAAATTACATTGAGGCGAGTAAACAAGAAGTGAACCGTATTTTTGTATATCAAATGTATCACATAAAGTTACAAATTCACGACCAGCAAATTGAGTTCCATTATCACGTATGATAAATTGTGGGACTCCAAACATAAAAAATAATTTTTCTTCGATGATGCGAATAATAGTGGAGGCGTTTGCACTACGTAATGGAAAAAGTAAAGTATATTTGGAAAACCGATTACCAATGACTAAAAGGAATTTATTACCAGCTTTCGAACGTGGAAGAGGACCTATAATTTCAACTGCTGTTACTTGAAATGGAAAATTGGCTTTCTTTTCACGACCCATGAGGCCTAGTGGAGACGTATTAGATGATTTTTTCGCTCCGTATACCAAGCATCTACGACAAAATTTCAACACATCTTTACTCATTCGTGGCCAATAATATAATCCTAGAATACGATTTAAAGTTTTGAATAGCCAAAGTGCCCAGCAGACGGGGGATCATGACAAGAACGAATGATTTCTTCTTGTTGAGATTTGGGAACGAGATACTGCCATTCAACGACATTAGATGTAAGAGGCAAATTAGATGGAATAAACTTGAAAACAAAATTATTTTCAACCTTCCACTGAGGGTAATCATTAGGTGAAGCTAAAATTTTGTCCTAAGAGACTCATACCAATGATTTAAATTTTTGAGAGCAACTCCAATTAGATTTACCATTTGTTTTTCTACCGTATCATCATTAGGATTTTCTATTGCAACAGCCCTGCTGAGACAATCAGGAACGACGTTAAATTTTTCTTTGCGGTGAATTAAGTCAAAGCTGTGTTGTCTAAGTCTAACCGCCCAACGAGAAAGTTTACATGACGGGTTTTGGATGTTGTTTAGCCAAAGAAGAGAAAATGATCAGTTATCACAGTAAAACGAACACCTTCTACACATGGTCTAAACTTCTCAATTGCAAAAATAACTGCAAGACATTCTTTTTCAGTTGCTGAATAATTACGTTCAGTTCTAGTTAACGATCGGCTTGCATACGAGATAACGCGTTCTTCTTGTTCTAGATTTTGTATTAATACAGCACCGAGACCAGTATCCGAAGCATGGCATTCTATGATGAACGGAGCGGAATGATCCGGCTCACATAAAAGGGGAGCAGATACTAGAGCCTGTTTGATTTGAGCAAACGAAGATTCGGCACCTAGGGTTCCAAATGATGTTTTGCCCTTTCTTTTCCTTTCTAATCAGATCGTTGATCGGAGAGACTAGTGTAGAAAAGTCTTTTATAAATTCGTCTGTACCAACTGCATAATCCTAAAATCTTTTACTTCAGTCGTGGTTTTCGGTCTGGGAGAATTTATCATCGCAGAGATCTTTTCTGAATCAGTTTGAAGAGAATTCAACCCAACTATATATCCTAAGAATTTTAATAATATTTTGAAGAACTCACATTTCTCGAGATTGAATTGTTGAAATTAACCTCCTTGAGACGTTCTTTAACTTCGTGTAACAATTTTACGTGTTCTTCAAATGACGGCAAACATAGGATGATATCATCGAAATAACAAAATACGTGTGGTTCAAATTGTGGACCAAAATTGCATCGACCAAGCGCTGCTGTGTTTGGGCAGCATTACGAAGTCCAAAGGGCATTGTGACAAAACGAAACTGTCCTCTTCGAAATAACGCTAAAGTCGGTCCTTATCCTTTGCATTTTCAGAAAGGAGTACCTGCCAGAAACTTTTCGAAGATCAATAGATGAGATGATAATTCGCACCGCATAGCATATTCAAAATTCTGTCTATATTTGGCATAGGGTAACTGTCATGTTCGGTCACCTCATAAAGCATCCTGCCGTCAAAACAAAACCTATATTCTTTATTATCTTTCTTTTCTACAAGAAGTACTGAAGAACAGCATTCGCTTCGACATGGTTCAATAACACCAAGCTTTAACATGTCATCTAGTTCTTGATTTAAAATTTTATTCATAAAAGGGAAAACACATAAGGTCGTTTTGAACAGGTTTCTGCATTTCCAGTATTTATATCCATTACAATTTTGTTTGTCCTCCCTAACCTATCTTTGCTACAAATTTCATCAAAGGGATCAATCGTGGCTTGCTCTATAACACGTTGCGTCTCTGATAAAGTATCTTAAACTAAACAAACAATCGGTGCCTTTAGCTGGTATAAAGGATTGACCAATATAAGGGATGTTAGTTTTATTTCACCTTGGACATGCTAAGAATTGTTTTTAAAATTCGCTACCATACCAAATAACTTTGCGAATAACAAAATGTGGTAAAGAAGAAACAACCAAAGCATTGATGACACGACATTGCTGTCCTATGCATATGGGAAGATCAACTGATCCTTCTACAATCTTCAATGAACCATCTGCTGTGGCTACACCATTATTTTTTGACTTGTAAATTTCTAATCCTAATTCTTTAATTAAGGGAATAGCTAAAGATCCTATAGTTGTAGATGTACATCCGGAATCAAATAATCCTGTGATTTTCTATCAAATAAATTAACGATTATATACGGACGATTATCCCTAGTTTCTTATGGAACAAATTTTCAGTCTTGATTTTAACTGGAGTAGCATAAAATTTTTTTACTATTTTCAACCAATCTAACCACTCCTGTTTATTAAACAAATTCCTTTTTTGGCAAGTCATAACTGTAGTCTTATTGGTTAGAAATAGATGTCGACTACGACACATCTTCTCCTTTAATAGTTTTTGAACAATTTGGGCAGTTTGGCATAATGCCACCTTTATGTCCACAACCACAACAGAACAAAGTCTTAGCAGCTCTACATCTCCTATAAGTATGACCAGAAGCTGCACGGTTCTAACAACTAATACTTTTTTTTCTTCGAAAAGTAGGTGAATTATTTCTTACCGGTCTAGTGGTATCATGACTAAGGACTTGTATTGATGAAGAAAATGACTTATTGCATGAAGGACTACTAGTCGGTAAAATTGTTAAACACGAGATGGAGGTTTATATAGAAATGGAGAATTCAGATATTTTACCTGCTTACGAACGCTAACTGGAGGATTAACTATTACTTTCTGTTTTATTCTATAAGCTTCTTCTAGTTTTTTGCACAAATTAATAAGAGTATTCATATCTTCTATTTCTGATAATGCTAGATGTCAAATATAATTAGGTAACAGATTACTACGACTACGACTCATTCTAACCTTTGTACATTCTGCAGCGGGTTTGGGTAAGCGTTTAAATAAACTTTCCATATGTGCCAAGAATATAACTACCGATTCTCTTTGTTTTGACGACGATATTTTATTGATTCTAAATTTCATCCTCAAAATGTGATGGAAGAAAATCTTCTTTTAATTTATTAACCAGAGAATTTCAACATTGTACTGAATTTTTAATACTACGAAGCCAAACAAGTGCATCTCCTACTAGAAGTTCTGAAGCACCAGCAAATAATTCTGCCTTTGTTACGTTACGAGAGTTTGCTAATTCATTAACTCTTTCTAAAAAATTATAAACTTGTTTCGGATCTCCAGAAAATTTAATTGACCAAGAATCTAAGGGTACAAATGGTGTAACATGAAAAATAGTCAGAGCTGGGACACTAACCGTAGCACCAGTTGCGTTTGTTATATTAATAGTCTCGCTTTGACGTTCTTCTGTTTTAATTTTACAATATAATTCGGCTTCTATAAGTAGAACAGTTACTAATGATTCATTTTTAAAAATTTGTGCTTCTTCTATGTTATCTAGCGGTAGTATCATACGATTTATCGCCCACTAAGATGGTTTAGTCTTGAAGTTATTTTTTTAAAAGTGGAATCCAAAAGAATCACCTTCAAATTCTGTCACAGCATTTTTTATTGACTTAATAGAGTCGTCAATTTCTTTACATTCGAGATTAAAATCTTCTTTATATTCATTTAAGCTTAATCAGACACCCTGGATTAATTTTTTATTTTGCTAGAAATCTAACCTAATATTTCTCTTTTATCAGACTGTTCCATTTTACTTATTATCCCTCGTATTAGAAGTTCATAATTTAATTCCTCTATATGTAAGTAAACAATTTTGAATGGTTCAAACATTTTGATCTAATATTTCTAATTAATAATTGGAAATTTATAGGATTAAAAATTATTTGAAAGGATGGCAAGGGTTCAGTAAAAAATATAGAAAATTGGTATTTTCGTTTTAGAATTATAACTGACTAGACCAATAAAAACTATGAAGCTACTATAGGCTGAGCCAATTTCTATCGCCTCGCGTTGTGTGCGGCAGTTTTAGCAATCTCGCCCCACGTTCGTGCGACAGTTTTACCCTTTACCTTTAATAGGTAATTGGTATTACCGGTGCAATGCTCTAGACTTTACTCTAAGCAGGTAGAAAGCATGGTTCAGGTTTGGGGGCATAGATGTTAAAAATTTAAACTAAATATTGAGCGCCACTACATTCAGGAGAAAAGGGCAATGTAGAACCCATAAGTTAGCTACAACGATGAAATACCTAAAATAAATTACAAGATTAAAAATATAACATATGAGGCAGAAGTTTGCTTCTCCAATATATTTCAAAATAACATGATATTGTAAGTATCTTTATATATTGTGGTATTGACCTTTATGAAAGTATTTTATATACTTAAAAATTTTATACCTTTTTGTTTTTAAATAAAAATGTTTTAGGTTTCTTAGAAAAGTATAATGTAGCATAATATCCTTTTAACAAATTATATGTTATAACAAAATGGAACATATTTATAATTCAGGTACAAAAAACTGTTTGTGCAATAGTAACTTAGATTTCTTTAAATATATTTTTATAAATTGAAAATATAACTCTCTTGATTTTAAATTTCACGTTAATAATAGAATTTAACGTTTGGTTCTAATAAAAATGCAACAATATTTATAGCATGTAGAAATCGGATTTAACTACTTACAATTGGAATGAATAGATCCTAAAATTCATTAATATAGTAAGTAAATGAACAACGTTTCCCAAACAGATGATAAAAGAGACGAAATTATACTTAGACAAAAAATTTAAATCAGTAGCATGATCTTATACAAGTTACATATCTAAGTAAGTTGAAGTATAAAAGTTGATAAGCAAAAAAAAACACATTTCTATAAACTCATAGGAGTATTAAAATGTCCCTCTTTAATCATAATAAGAGGTAGACAATATAAAACTTCACTTGATAGCTGTTATAGCAAATTATGTCTAATTTAGTAAGAACAATGTTTAGGTTTAAATGTATTAATCAATACTGTCTAATTATTCGATCAATGTGAAATACACCCTTTCCTAAGTTTTAAATTCATTTTAACTTTACGAGATATTCGTAGACAAATTAGGTTTTATAATACCATTGTTATAACGTAAACAAATGTAGTTGACAAGTAGCATCTGTCGAATAAAAGTATAACTAGTACGCACCTGGAATATCCAGTTTGACACCTGTAATACTAACCAGATATAAGTATTGATGTCGTGCTGTTTACGTAGCAAATTAATGCTGCTTGAACTTTGACCAAGCCTCTTCGCAGATAATTAAAACATTTATTAAATTTAACTAAGTAGAAATCTTGCAATCTTGTACCAAGCAATTGTAGTACTTTGAAATTCTGTACATCCTAGATAGACGTAATATATATATATATATATATATATATATATATATATATATATAAACACAGCGATTCTTCAAAACCCGAACCTGACAATCTTGAGTGTGCACCTTAAACGAATTATAATATTAGATGTTGAACCAACGTACCGAAAAATTTCTCTGCATTGTTAATACAAATAAATAATCATCACGTCGACCATTCTCGACGCTTTATTCAATTCCCCACACTATCGCGATTCTCAAGTCCGAGGACACTAAACGAGCCATGTTTGTATGATAAGCTAGCGACCTCAGACTCCCTTTTCGATTACGAACAAGTTCATATTTACTCGACACCTTCGTCTTCGTATATTTTCGGCAGATGGCTGTGCATATTACCACGTATTTCATAATGATGTTAATTAAGAATGTATTTATTTATCTACATTATAAATGTAATAATATATTTTTATTAAATCATCTTAAGAATATAAATTAAATGTTGTAAGCCACAACTGGCTTCAATTATTATGATATAATTATTTTGTCCCGACGTATTAGCCATAGCCAAATTAGATATACCAACTGTATAGTGGGCACTACAAGGTGTGTTGCATATATTACGGGTTTACGCATGATTACATATTAAAATCCTTATTGAGGTTATTTTGTCAAACGTAACATCTTGAAAACGTTACAACTTGCAATCTTACAACATACGAGAACTGACTAAAAATTCACCAAGGAGTGGATGTTTTAAAGCGTTCGCTTTAAATCGAAGCAGTTTTTTATATTTTATAACAAACCTGAGCTTACATTTGACATAAATGTGTCGAAAAATTTTAAAACTATCGGCCTAAGTGCTAAACCTATCCTAACATATACCGAATAATTCTCAAAGCGAATTTCACATAAAAATCAGCTTACTGGCTTAAGAGAAGAGTGTTGACGAGTAACTTCGCGTACTGGAGTCCTTGGTGAGACATAATCGGAAGACTAAATATGAGAAACAGACATAATCGGTATAGTGTCAAATATATAGACTACACTCTTATGCGCGGATAAAAATAAATATTAATTAGACATTCACATATCCTATCAATTAGATTTAAAGTATTGCTAATTATTATTTATCTTATAATTATATTACTCTTCAACTAAATACAAGGGTTTGAAGGAGTAATGTATACTATATAAAATCTACAAAATTATAAGTTATGTGAACTGTAAGATCTTTGAACTGAGAGAGTATAAGGTTTTAGACGATTAACTCAACCAATGTATATGAAAACGATTGTTTCATATTAATAAAGAAATTGATACAGTTACAATTGGACAACATGTCTCCTGAGATGTTGATTACTAAATCAAACGATTACTTGTGAACTCGTTGTGGATAACTCAGTATATCAAATAGATATAACACAGACGCAGTTCTAGTAAACACTAATGAGTTAAACATAACTCAACGATCGAGTATAGATCATAACGACTCACCTCTCACGGGGTTATCGGAAATATTTATCTACTTGAACTTTATAAACACAAAAATTCCCATGCAATAAACATACCACCACCATCATTATGAATGACAGGGTGTAACTGAAATGGTCAACACTCCTTAGAATATTTACCATCAGGGTAATAAGATGTATACGTGGTCAACTATCAATGTGGCTAATGACCAAAGCAAATAAATTTAATAATTAACTTTAGTTGATTAACAATGCACATACAAGGTACTTCTAACGTCTAACATCGAGATACTAAACGGCATAAGAAAATTTCTAGGAATGCCACAAACATTATCGACGTCGAAACTAGTTGTTTAATCAGTAACTTCGTCATTTACAATACTGGCGTGGAAAGATTTTAAATCTTTCACGTGCCATTTACCGGCTTTTGACCCGTCTATATTCTTCAAATCATAGACTAAAGCAGAAAGTTTTCTCTTTACCGTGCACAATACAAATTTAGGTGCCAATTTAGCTGAAAATTTATCTGTAGTACTAGAAAGCACTTTATTGGCTCTCCATACTCGGTCACCAACTTCGAATGAAATACGCCTTCTCCTTAAATTGTATCGCTCGCTAGGACATTCGTATGCAAGATGTAAATTTTTTCGAACATGTCTGAAAATCTTTCCCAAACCTTGACGGTCAGTCGCGTATACAGGACGACTACCGGGAATAATTTCAGAGTCATCCATGGGCTCTAAACCTTCACCATAATATTTTCCACTTATGGGCACATGTCTCCCACACACTAGGAAATTAGGGGTATAACCAGTAATTTCGTGTTTAGCCGAGTTGATGGCAAACTGAATTCTAGGTAGTGCGATATCCCATGTGTCATGTGTATTAACGTAAGAGCGGATAACTGTTTCAACAGTGTTATTAAATCTCTCCACAAAATTACATTGAGGCGAGTATACAAGAAGTGAACCGTATTTTTTGTATATCAAATGTATCACATAAAGTTACAAATTCACGACCAGCAAATTGAGTTCCATTATCACGTATGATAAATTGTGGGACTCCAAACATAAAAAATAATTTTTCTTCGATGATGCGAATAATAGTGGAGGCGTTTGCACTACGTAATGGAAAAAGTAAAGTATATTTGGAAAACCGATTACCAATGACTAAAAGGAATTTATTACCAGCTTTCGAACGTGGAAGAGGACCTATAATTTCAACTGCTGTTACTTGAAATGGAAAATTGGCTTTCTTTTCACGACCCATGAGGCCTAGTGGAGACGTATTAGATGATTTTTTCGCTCCGTATACCAAGCATCTACGACAAAATTTCAACACATCTTTACTCATTCGTGGCCAATAATATAATCCTAGTATACGATTTAAAGTTTTTGAATAGCCAAAGTGCCCAGCAGACGGGGGATCATGACAAGAACGAATGATTTCTTCTTGTTGAGATTTGGGAACGAGATACTGCCATTCAACGACATTAGATGTAAGAGGCAAATTAGATGGAATAAACTTGAAAACAAAATTATTTTCAACCTTCCACTGAGGGTAATCATTAGGTGAAGCTAAAATTTTTGTCCTAAGAGACTCATACCAATGATTTAAATTTTTGAGAGCAACTCCAATTAGATTTACCATTTGTTTTTCTACCGTATCATCATTAGGATTTTCTATTGCAACAGCCCTGCTGAGACAATCAGGAACGACGTTAAATTTTTCTTTGCGGTGAATTAAGTCAAAGCTGTGTTGTCTAAGTCTAACCGCCCAACGAGAAAGTTTACATGACGGGTTTTGGATGTTGTTTAGCCAAAGAAGAGAAAAATGATCAGTTATCACAGTAAAACGAACACCTTCTACACATGGTCTAAACTTCTCAATTGCAAAATAACTGCAAGACATTCTTTTCAGTTGCTGAATAATTACGTTCAGTTCTAGTTAACGATCGGCTTGCATACGAGATAACGCGTTCTTCTTGTTCTAGATTTTGTATTAATACAGCACCGAGACCAGTATCCGAAGCATGGCATTCTATGATGAACGGAGCGGAATGATCCGGCTCACTTAAAAGGGGAGCAGATACTAGAGCCTGTTTGATTTGAGCAAACGAAGATTCGGCCCTAGGGTTCCAAATGATGTTTTGCCCTTTCTTTTTCTTTCTAATCAGATCGTTGGTCGGAGAGACTAGTGTAGAAAAGTTTTTTATAATTCGTCTGTACCAACTGCATAATCCTAAAAATCTTTTTACTTCAGTCGTGGTTTTCGGTCTGGGAGAATTTATCATCGCAGCGATCTTTTCTGGATCAGTTTGAAAAGAATTCGACCCAACTATATATCCTAAGAATTTTAATAATTTTTTGCAGAACTCACATTTCTCGAGATTGAATGTTGAAATAGCCTCCTTGAGACGTTCTTTAACTTCGTGTAACATTTTTACGTGTTCTTCAAATGACGGCGAACATAGGATGATATCATCGAAATAACAAAATACGTGTGGTTCAAATTGTGGACCAAAAATTGCATCGGCCAAGCGCTGCTGTGTTTGGTCAGCATTACGAAGTCCAAAGGGCATTGTGACAAAACGAAACTGTCCTTTCGAAATAACGCTAAAGTCGGTCCTATCCTTTGCATTTTCAGAAAGGGGTACCTGCCAGAAACTTTTTCGAAGATCAATAGATGAGATATAATTCGCACCGCATAGCATATTCAAAATTCTGTCTATTTTTGGCATAGGGTAACTGTCATGTTCGGTCACCTCATAAAGCATCCTGCCGTCAAAACAAAACCTATATTCTTTATTATCTTTCTTTTCTACAAGAAGTACTGAAGAACAGCATTCGCTTCGACATGGTTCAATAACACCAAGCTTTAACATGTCATCTAGTTCTTGATTTAAAATTTTATTTATAAAAGGGGAAAACACATAAGGTCGTTTTTGAACAGGTTTCTGCATTTCCAGTATTTATATCCATTACAATTTTGTTTGTCCTCCCTAACCTATCTTTGCTACAAATTTCATCAAAGGGATCAATCGTGGCTTGCTCTATAACACGTTGCGTCTCTGATAAAGTATTTAAACTAAACAAACAATCGGTGCCTTTAGCTGGTATAAAGGATTGACCAATATAAGGGATGTTAGTTTTATTTCACCTTGGACATGCTAAGAATTGTTTTTAAAATTCGCTACCATACCAAATAACTTTGCGAATAACAAAATGTGGTAAAGAAGAAACAACCAAAGCATTGATGACACGACATTGCTGTCCTATGCATGGGAAGATCAACTGATCCTTCTACAATCTTCAATGAACCATCTGCTGTGGCTACACCATTATTTTTTGACTTGTAAATTTCTAATCCTAATTCTTTAATTAAGGAATAGCTAAAGATCCTATAGTTGTAGATGTACATCCGGAATCAAATAATCCTGTGATTTTTCTATCAAATAAATTAACGATTATATACGGACGATTATCCCCTAGTTTCTTATGGAACAAATTTTCAGTCTTGATTTTAACTGGAGTAGCATAAAAATTTTTTACTATTTTCAACCAATCTAACCACTCCTGTTTATTAAACAAATTCCTTTTTGGCAAGTCATAACTGTAGTCTTATTGGTTAGAAATAGATGTCGACTACGACACATCTTCTCCTTTAATAGTTTTTGAACAATTTGGGCAGTTTGGCATAATGCCACCTTTATGTCCACAACCACAACAGAACAAAGTCTTAGCAGCTCTACATCTCCTATAAGTATGACCAGAAGCTGCACGGTTCTAACAACTAATACTTTTTTCTTCGAAAAGTAGGTGAATTATTTCTTACCGGTCTAGTGGTATCATGACTAAGGACTTGTATTGATGAAGAAAATGACTTATTGCATGAAGGACTACTAGTCGGTAAAAATTGTTAAACACGAGATGGAGGTTTATATAGAAATGGAGAATTCAGATATTTTACCTGCTTACGAACGCTAACTGGAGGATTAACTATTACTTTCTGTTTTATTCTATAAGCTTCTTCTAGTTTTTTGCACAAATTAATAAGAGTATTCATATCTTCTATTTCTGATAATGCTAGATGTCAAATATAATTAGGTAACAGATTACTACGACTACGACTCATTCTAACCTTTGTACATTCTGCAGCGGGTTTGGGTAAGCGTTTAAATAAACTTTCCATATGTGCCAAGAATATAACTACCGATTCTCTTTGTTTTGACGACGATATTTTATTGATTCTAAATTTCATCCTCAAAATGTGATGGAAGAAAATCTTCTTTTAATTTATTAACCAGAGAATTTCAACATTGTACTGAATTTTTAATACTACGAAGCCAAACAAGTGCATCTCCTACTAGAAGTTCTGAAGCACCAGCAAATAATTCTGCCTTTGTTACGTTACGAGAGTTTGCTAGTTCATTAACTCTTTCTTAAAAGTTATAAACTTGTTTCGGATCTCCAGAAAATTTAATTGACCAAGAATCTAAGGGTACAAATGGTGTAACATGAAAAATAGTCAGAGCTGGGACACTAACCGTAGCACCAGTTGCGTTTGTTATATTAATAGTCTCGCTTTGACGTTCTTCTGTTTTAATTTTACAATATAATTCGGCTTCTATAAGTAGAACAGTTACTAATGATTCATTTTTAAAAATTTGTGCTTCTTCTATGTTATCTAGCGGTAGTATCATACGATTTATCGCCCACTAAGATGGGTTAGTCTTGAAGTTATTTTTTTAAAAGTGGAATCCAAAAGAATCACCTTCAAATTCTGTCACAGCATTTTTTTATTGACTTAATAGAGTCGTCAATTTCTTTACATTCGAGATTAAAATCTTCTTTATATTCATTTAAGTTAATCAGACACCCTGGATTAATTTTTTATTTTGCTAGAAATCTACCTAATATTTCTCTTTTATCAGACTGTTCCATTTTACTTATTATCCCTCGTATTAGAAGTTCATAATTTAATTCCTCTATATGTAAGTAAACAATTTTGAATGGTTCAAACATTTTGATCTAATATTTCTAATTAATAATTGGAAATTTATAGGATTAAAAAATTATTTGAAAGGATGGCAAGGGTTCAGTAAAAAAATATAGAAAATTGGTATTTTCGTTTAGAATTATAACTGACTAGACCAATAAAAAAACTATGAAGCTACTATAGGCTGAGCCAATTTCTATCGCCTCGCGTTGTGTGCGACAGTTTTAGCAATCTCGCCCCACGTTCGTGCGACAGTTTTACCCTTTACCTTTAATAGGTAATTGGTATTACCGGTGCAATGCTCTAGACTTTACTCTAAGCGGTAGAAAGCATGGTTCAGGTTTGGGGGGGCATAGATGTTAAAAATTTAAACTAAATATTGAGCGCCACTACATTCAGGAGAAAAGGGCAATGTAGAACCCATAAGTTAGCTACAACGATGAAATACCTAAAATAAATTACAAGATTAAAAATATAACATATGAGGCAGAAGTTTGCTTCTCCAATATATTTCAAAATAACATGATATTGTAAGTATCTTTATATATTGTGGTATTGACCTTTATGAAAGTATTTTATATACTTAAAAATTTTATACCTTTTTGTTTTTAAATAAAAATGTTTTAGGTTTCTTAGAAAAGTATAATGTAGCATAATATCTTTTAACAAATTATATGTTATAACAAAAATGGAACATATTTATAATTCAGGTACAAAAAAAACTGTTTGTGCAATAGTAACTTAGATTTCTTTAAATATATTTTTATAAATTGAAAATATAACTCTCTTGATTTTAAATTTCACGTTAATAATAGAATTTAACGTTTGGTTCTAATAAAAATGCAACAATATTTATAGCATGTAGAAATCGGATTTAACTACTTACAATTGGAATGAATAGATCCTAAAATTCATTAATATAGTAAGTAAATGAACAACGTTTCCCAATCAGATGATAAAAGAGACGAAATTATACTTAGACAAAAAATTTAAATCAGTAGCATGATTTATACAAGTTACATATCTAAGTAAGTTGAAGTATAAAAGTTGATAAGCAAAAAAAAACACATTTCTATAAACTCATATGAGTATTAAAATGTCCCTCTTTAATCATAATAAGAGGTAGACAATATAAAACTTCACTTGATAGCTGTTATAGCAAATTATGTCTAATTTAGTAAGAACAATGTTTAGGTTTAAATGTATTAATCAATACTGTCTAATTATTCGATCAATGTGAAATACACCCTTTCCTAAGTTTTAAATTCATTTTAACTTTACGAGATATTCGTAGACAAATTAGGTTTTATAATACCATTGTTATAACGTAAACAAATGTAGTTGACAAGTAGCATCTGTCGAATAAAAGTATAACTAGTACGCACCTGGAATATCCAGTTTGACACCTGTAATACTAACCAGATATAAGTATTGATGTCGTGCTGTTTACGTAGCAAATTAATGCTGCTTGAACTTTGACCAAGCCTCTTCGCAGATAATTAAAACATTTATTAAATTTAACTAAGTAGAAATCTTGCAATCTTGTACCAAGCAATTGTAGTACTTTGAAATTCTGTACATCCTAGATAGACGTTAAATATATATATATATATATATATATATATATATATATATATAAAACACAGCGATTCTTCAAAAACCTGAAGCTGACAATCTTGAGTGTGCACCTTAAACGAATTATAATATTAGATGTTGAACCAACGTACCGAAAAATTTCTCTGCATTGTTAATACAAATAAATAATCATCACGTCGACCATTCTTGACGCTTTATTTAATTCTCCACACTATCGCGATTCTCAAGTCCGGGGACACTAAACGAGCCATGTTTGTATGATAAGCTACGACCTTAGACTCCCTTTTCCATTACGAACAAGTTTATATTTACTCGACACCTTCGTCTTCGTATATTTTCGGCAGATGGCTGTGCATATTACCACGTATTTTATAATGATGTTAATTAAGAATGTATTTATTTATCTACATTATAAATGTAATAATATATTTTTATTAAATTATCTAAAAATATAAATTAAATGTTGTAAGCCACAACTGGCTTGATTGTTATGATATAATTATTTTGTCCCGACGTATTAGCCATAGCCAAATAGATATACCAACTGTATAGTGGGCACTACAAGGTGTGTTGCATATATTACGGTTTACGTATGATTACATATTAAAATCCTTATTGAGGTTATTTTTACAAACGTAACATCTGAAAACGTTACAACTTGCAATCTTACAACATACAAACTGACTAAAAAATTCACCAAGGAGTGGAGTCTTAAAGCATAAGTAGAGTAAAATCAGGCATTCTGTGACCTCATTTCCCCCAGAATCCCTCATTTCCCCACACATCTGGACCAAAAAGTTTTCTTCGACTAACCATTTTCATCTTTCGAGATAAACCTATCTTAAATTTTTTATGTTTCGAGATAAATGAGCATCCACATTTCCTCCTTATGGGGATTTACATGTAAATTTGGGAGGAAATGAGGAGAATCCCTCATTTGCCCCCACATCTGAACCAAATAGTTTTCTTTGTCTAGCCATTGCATCTTTCGAGATAAACCTATCTTGTTTGGTATTAATTAAGATTAGATTTGTCTCAGCTACCCGAATCTCTAGGAATTTTTCAGATAACATCACCCCCAAGGGAGATACCCCATTTTAAGATTTGTTACCTGTAGTGACTTTTGAGCGTTCTTATAAATTTTTTTAGTCATGCGATACATTAAATTAGTCTACAATTTTACACACAATCCGAATCTGCAAACAGATTTAAAATCGGACCATCCCTTACAAAGTTACACTTTAAGCTCCCAAACCTCTACATTTCGCTCTTTGCTTTATAAGCAAAACTAACAAATACTTTTCTTTGTCTAGCCAATGCATCTTTTGAGATAAACCTATCTTGTTTGGTATCAATCAATATTAGAATTTTCTCAGCTACCCGAATCTTTAGGAATTTTTCAGATATCATCACCCCAAGGGAGCTACCCCAATTTTAAGATTTCTTACCTGTAGCGACTTTTGTGCGTTCTTATAAATTTTTTTAATCATGCGATACATTAAATTAGTCTACAATTTTACGCACAACCCGAATCTGCAAACAGATTTAAAATCGGACCACGCCCTGCAAAGTTACCCCTTTAAAGCTCTCAAATCTTATTAAAATTTTTGCTCGTCTATGACATATGCTTAAACCAAACATCTCCAAAATCTAAAACCGCAAGGATTTTAGAAATGAGTTCTTTATAAGCCATAAGTGCTTAGTATTTAAAATCATTTTTTCAAACAGTAATGTGCTTTTCTCAGAATGTTGTAAAAACCCATGACTTAAAATTTTTTCTGGTTTTAACATAATTACATGTACAATGCTAAATAGTTGGAAAATACATAGACAAGGACAAACTAATCGCTTTACAATTATGTGACGTATAGTGAAGGTAGCGTAGAGGACAAACTAATTGCTTTACAATTATGTGACGTAAAGTGAAAGTAGTCTTTCTTTTTTATTAATTAGCGGGTATATGATTTGAGAAATACAATAGATATGCTCGATGCTAAATGCTTGGAAAATACAAGTCGTTTCAAATCAATTTCTTAACGAACATATGAATCACATTTGAAAGCTGTTTAAATTTCTTCTCCAAACAAATGCGGTTATTATAATAGGAAAGTACGCTATATGCAAGTCAATTAACAGCAATTAAATATTGCTTACTGACCTACCTTGATTAGGTTGCTGTGCTATTAGGACCAGGGTATGCAGACTTTAACACCTCCATCTCGCACGCTTTACACGGGTGTTGGTTGTTTCGTACAAGACCCTTTAACAACTGGTGGAGTTGAACGTTTACTGCTAATGACATACCGTACTGTTTTTCCTTGTGTTGCTGTAAGCTATTCTTGTAAAAGCGATACTGCAAGACCCAGAGTTTAAGTACTTTGCCCGACGGATGTATAAGCAAGCGTGGGCGATGTTACACCACGACATTAAATGGCCATTGAATATTTTCTTTGGAAACAATCGAAGATTACCGAAAACACTCGAAGAGTGCACAAACGCGGTCACTAAACCACAATTAATAATCGCCTTTATAGGTTTAACATTTTACCATTACCCAATGACTTTAATTTCTTATTGGAGAATCCTTATTCTCCCGCACTGTTGCGTAGCTGGATGCCCACCCTTTTCGGGATATATCTCGTTATAGGTTGTAGCACCCGGTTTTACTTAACTAACTTCGTGAGATCCCTTTAATCTTTTTTAATCGTGTCCTTCTCGCGTACAATACAGTAGGACTTAGCCTACTACCTACAAATTCTAACACCAAGTCACCGTTAAACTCGTCTTTAAATTTCCCCACAACTTTTGTTAACATGCGGTATATTGTGTTTATTATTTTAAACCCTAAAAATAAAAACAGGATAGTTTAATACGTCTATTAATAATTTATGGTAATGTTTGGGATACAAATATGTAAAACAAACTTTATCAAGAAATATGTTTTAATAGAATACATACATGTATTGATAACATCTATAAACCTGTGGTAACCAGAGTCTGGCGAATCTGGGATAGCCAAATCTCTAAACATTTGCGCAAGCGATTGCCTTGCAGTTGCATCTTTTAAGTACTGAATGGGAAACATTTAATAAGTTCCAACACTGTCAAGTAATTTAAATTGCTGCAATCATTAGACAGAGAAATACTGGCCTGCTCTCTCCCTCTAATAACGTTTGAACCCTTTCTTCCTCCGTTGTATTTCCACATACTTTTTATATCACCAACAAATTTTCGTAAAATTCTGGAAAGTTTCTACACCTTAACTCGGCCATTTTAAAACAGATCAATTCTCGCAAATTTAATAGCTTGATGCACTCGTACGCAGGTAGCAAATAACATTCCATCTTTCGTAATCTCCATATTATATAAATTCTCTTTTTCAAAATTGTTCAAAAACCATATACTTCTATTAAAGGCTGTGCTCAGCCGCAATTTGAAATCTTGATCCAATTGTATCTCAACAACATCGTTTCCAGTAGTCAAACCATTTAATCGAGTGTTTGAGTCTTGAGCAAATTGGTTTTTGAAATTCCACTTGGAAATTTTCTTCCAATCGAAGTAAGAGAATGTTATCGTAGAATCAGCACAATACCACTACAGCAAATAACTTGGATGGTAGGTTGAAGACCACCATATAAATCAAAACCAACTTCTAATATATGGTGGTGATAATTTGGGAAATTCGCCTAACCTATAGGTTGACTTACCAACTAGTTGGTTGATATTTAATTGTGGTACTACATCACTTGTAACGTCAACACAAGAAAAATCCATCTTTAATTTATAATTTTAATCAAACTCGACGATACTTTGACGATTAATGCACTGGAACATGGCTCTCGCCTTTTATACCGATGGTCGAGCGTGCGCAGCTCCCATTATATTAGTTGGCGTTATATGCAAGTCTTGACTGGAAAAAGTGACGTCTATAATTGTTTTATATTGGGTTTTACCTGTATGTATTTAACCACCAACGCCATTTTAGAATTATTAAACAAAATTACTCTTAGCAGTATTTTTAATATACCATCGTGTAAGATTTCAATTATTTTGTGTTTTCCTCAGGTTTTCAAATCCCTCGGAATTTTTTCAAATCGAATGACACCTTACTTTGAAATTTTGCAGTATAAATTCATCTTTAATCTATTTCTAAACCGGTTCGCTCTGTCTTTTGAGATAAACCCTGGTGTAACCTATAAATTAGTATAGAATTTTCCTGGGGAATTGAAATTAATTATCACGTCTTTTAAAATTAGTTCCAACAAAGACCTGTATATATTGTATTAATATTCAAAAATATCAGCAAAACACCTTTGCATTTTTATTTAGATTTAGCTCGATAATAGGTTAAACTCCAAAAATATTTATTAGGGCGGTTAAAATTTCAATTGGTTCCACAAAAATGATTAAACCAAAAGGTATAACATATATTAATTCTGTACGGTGACCTGAAAGTGGTTCGATAATCTATTTTAAATGTAGTTCAACAAAGACGAACTTAAATTTAGTGAAATGATGTTTAGCCCGCCCTTTGTCGATGACGTTGACTATTAAAAAAAGCATTTCACAATTCCCCAAGTTAATAACGGGAAACACATTCTATAATTTGATTTAAATTGGGTTAATGTGGACAAATTATACTTATACTTTCTCCCTCAACGGGGTTTATATCAAATCTTCCGCACAAACCACCATGGGTTGGCATGCAAAATCAGAATGCAAATTCGACCTTGCGTTTTATTTAAATTTAAAAAGAATTGTTTAGTGAAGATGGACATTTGATTTATATATTTAAAGGAACTTTAGAGACCTTTGGGATCCAATCCCAACCATGCTAATACTTTAAAAGAACTAACGGAAAAGGGTACCCTAATATAGATCTGTTTCTGTTAGATGTCCAAAGGGAAGATATAATAGGAATGATGTCCCGCCCAATGATGAATTAAAAGCAAATACAGTAATAGTGATATTGGGATCATAAACGGAACCTACCCAAGATTTTTGAAAACAGTATTTGTAAACAAGTTGAGTTATGGAAGAAACAAAGGTTTCCATTCCACGCATTTACGAGCGATGTTTAAAAGGAACTGAAAATTTTGTAACACCATTAATCACACTTTTGTTTTTTATACGTTTCTAAATTGTTGTATTTCAACTACAGATAAAAGTTCAATAAATTAAATTTAAATCTTTGATTAAAATTTTTGTAAAACGTTTATAACACCCTTTAAAAAATTTTACACATTTTTATAATTCTTTTCATAATTAAGATACCCATTTCAGTTACGTGGACATTTGAAAAATTAAACAATTGATGCTTTATATTTTAAAACAAATAAAACAAAATTAATTTAAATTCACTAATTCATTTCTTATGATAACAGTTGTGGTGGTTAAATTTTTCTAAAACTTACAATTTAGTATATTTCCATTTGAATATCTGCCAACAGTTTTAAACCCCTCCCGATTATTTCCATAAAATCATCCAGATCCTCGGGCATTGATAAAGCACAAGTGCTGTATTGCTTTGAACACAATAAATTTTCCCCATCGGCGTTGCCCAACACTGCTTTTTTACTCAGAGCATTGCGAAATTTAAAACCTCTCCAAAGCAACATTTTGTTTTCTTTTAACCGACAATCAACAAAATAATTCTACGCGAACAGTCCTTTTATTGAGCTCTCCTATTCGGATATGCCGGCAGATTTTGGTGCACGCACGAAGCAATTGGAATTTCTATGAACAAAATCATTAATTTCTTAAGAAAAATGCCGGACTTTAAAAATAATTATAACTCTTGTTAGACCTCAGTATCTAGATAAACGTTATTATTTTAGGTTGTGTCACTGTTTTTAAATCAATTTCCTACTTTTTCCTAAATTGCACAATTGGGTTATATTTACTCCGCCCAAAGTATTTACGTTTCGTATCTACAAATCCGCAAGTAAAAACGGTTCTTCTGGAACGAGGCAACTTTATGGTACGTCCATGTTTACAACCTTTTTAAACCTTTGGGGTTTTGGTAGCGGGATCGGCGAATTCCCCGATTTTTTGCAACCTGGGAAGCGGTTTTGCAAAAAGTGGAAATTTCCGAATTTCCCGGAAATTCCCAAGCCAACCTCTTTTTTTTTGAATTTTCCTGAAAATTTCTTTAAAATTTTTCGGTAACAGCACCCTTATAAGATGAAAGGTTTATTCGAATTGGTTTCATTGTTTAATAATTGGAATTACAAACTTATTCGACCATTTTTAAACTAACGTTAAGTTTTGACAAAAAAACAATTTCTTTTTCTTTATGTCACCCAAAGAGAAAAATGGTGAATTTTTTTCTCCGTTTCAATTCATTGGCCTTTGAATCTTTTTTACCCGGGTTTCAATAAACAATGTTTTTCAAACCAAGGAAAACCAATTTCTTCTTTTAATTGAAAAAAGTTTCTTCTTTGGTATTTCCGGTTATCAAATCTTCGAATTTTAAACTAGGCCTTTTAAATTTAAAAACCGTTTCCCTCGTGAAATCAGGGAAATTAAAGCTTGGTTCTTCCCAACAACCGATGGTCCCACGAATATAGTCAGGGACAAACAAAGGACCAACCTCCTCTTTATTAGCAATAGCAAAGTTATATAATTCTGTATAGGTATTTTAACTTCTGATATAACATCTCTGGATGCATCGTTGGAAAGTAATTTCTTCACGTTCTGCAACCTTTTAACATATCTGCATAACGGTTCTAGGTATATTATATTTTTACTAGCAGCGGAAACCGAGATCCAGGATATCCTCTGCTGCTTTTGTAATAGATTGTTTGGAGCACCACAAGTTGAATGCGACATCTTTCGAAAAAATGTCTTACTATAACTGCTCAACCCAAAACTACCCTTATATACCAAATTTAATCTCCCCGCTCCACATAACCAAGACCATATGACCCATACGACCACATGACCACGACCACATGACCACGACCACATGACCAATGACCAATGACCACATGACCACATGACCACGGACCCACCATGACCATGACCGACCACATGGACCACAGACCATGACCCATGACCACGACCCAGACCAATTACGCCGACCACATACCATATGACCAATGACCCGCCACATTTAACAGCCCATTAACCTAATTGCTTTTTAATGGTTTTAAATTAAAACCCGTCCCAACCTTTTAATTTTTCCTTTAAAACCAAGGTACCTTGGTTTTAAAAGGAAAAATTAAAAGTTGGAAGGGGTTTTTAATTTCCCTTAAAACCTTGGGTCAAGGGTTTTGTGGAAAATGTTAAGTGGTTTAGTGGAATGGTTAAGGTGGTCATGTGGTCATTGGTATGTGGTCATATGGATGTGGTCTTGGTCCAATGGTATGGTGGCGTGGTCATGTGGTCATGTGGTCATGTGGTTATGGTCATATGGTCATGTGGTTAGGGAGGAGATTAAATTTGGTATATGGGAAGTTTTGGGTTGATTAAGAATAAGACTTTTCGAAAGATTATTGCCAATCGGTGGTGCTCCAAATCTTTACGGCAGAGGATATTTCCGGTTTTGCTGAAAAATCCTGCCAACGTTTTATTTGGTTGAGGCTGGTTAATAATTCCAACGATGCCCGGGTTATGAAGTTAAAATACCTTGAATTATGATAATTTGCTAGTAATCAAAAGGGGCTGGTTCCGTTCCTGAAATACGAGCTTTTCGTGGGAATCGATTTGGGAAGACCAACCGCTTTTATTTGTTTCAAAGAAACGGTTTGTTTCAAAGGCAGTATTTTCGAAGAGGTTAACCGAAATCTTGGAAAGTTTTCCCATTAAAAGGGGGAAATTTTACCTGGTTTGAAAATTCATGATTTGAAAAGGGTCCAAAAAATTTTATGGTTTTGTGATTTATGGCCGGGCGTTCAATAGTTTTTCTGTTGGTCGGTGCCAAAGATTCGAATTCAAATTGCGGTTAAAACAAGATGAAAAAACGTTTAATCGGGATTTTATGGAAAAATAAAATCGAAATTTTTATAAAATGGTTGGCAGATATTCCAAATTTAAAAAATTGTTTAAGTTTTGAATAAAAATTTAAAAAACTGTTTTAAAGAAATTTGGAATTAATGGTGAATTTAGGAAAATTTTTGGTATATAAATTATTTGTTTATTTTAAAAAATTATAAAGTTTCATTGGGAGTTTAAAATTTTTTCAAATTCCACTTAATTTTATTGAATCTTAAAAAATTTGTAGGTTAAAAAAAACAATTTAGAAAAATTAAAAGGGAAAACAAAAGTTGAAATTAATTAGTTGTTACCAAAAATTTCCCATCTTCCCGGTTAAAATTTAAACATGGCTCCTAAAAGGTTGGAATGGAAAACCGTTTATTCTTTATATCAATTGTTTAAACAAAATACTTTGTTTTAAAAAATCTTGGGTTTAGGGTTTTAAAATTGATTTAAAAATGAACCCCAAAATAATAACTTTACTGTATTTGGTTTAATTAATTTTTAAAGTTCCTTAGGCATTTTCTTAAAATTAATATTTTCTTTTCCCATTCCGGGCTTCTCGGAAAAACCAAGGGAAAAATTCCTTTTAAAATTTTTTATTTTTAAAAAAAAGGAAAAAGGGTTTAAACCCCTTTCCCCGGGTTTAAAGGGGTTTTTCCCTTTTTTTTTTAAAAAAAAGGTTTTTAAAATTTTTTAAAAGCAAAAAATTTGGGTTTTTTTTTTGAAAAAGGGAAAAACGGGAAAATTTCTTTTGAAAGAAATAACCCCCTTTTTTTAAAAAAAAAAGGTTTTGCTTCTTTTTAAAAAGGGGTTTTTTTCCCCTTTTTTTTGGTTTTTAAAAAAATTTAAAATTTCCAAAATTTATTAATTCCCATTCCAAAATTGGTTCCAACAAAATTCCTTTTCAAAACTTTAAAAAGAATTCTTAAATTTTTAAAATAAAAACGCCCCAAAAAAAAAGTTCTCGAATTTGCATATCTGATTTTGCATGTCAACTTCCATAGTGGTATAATGTGCGGAAGATTTGATATAAACTTCCTAAATACGTTGAGGGAGAAAGTATAAGTATAATTTGTCCTTACATTAACCCAATTTAAATCAAATTATAGAATGTGTATTTATATTAACTAGAATTGTGGAAAGTGCTTTTTATTAAATTAATAGTCAGACGTCATCGATAAACAATGCAAGGCTAATGATCATACATTTCACTAAATTTATTTAGAATATACGTCTTATGTTGAACTACATTTAAAATAGATTATCGAACCACTTTCTAGGTCACCGTATAGAATTAATATATGTATTATACCTTTTGGTTTAATCATTTGTATGTGGATTCACTAATTGAAAATTTTAACAATTTAGCCACTAATAAATATTTTTGGAGTTTAACCTCATTATCGAGCTAAATCTAAATAAAAATGCAAAGGTGTTTTGTTGATAGGTTTTTGAATATTAATACAATATATACAGGTCTTTGTTGGAACTAATTTTAAAAGACGGTTTAATTTCAATTCCCCAGGAAAATTTATACTAATTTATAGGTTACACCAGGGTTTATCTCAAAAGACAGAGCGATACGGTTTAGAAATAGATTAAAGATGAATTATATACGGTGATTGCAAAAGGTTATTCTGCAAATCAGTAAGGGGCCATTCGATTTGAAAAAATTTGAGGGATTTGAGAACCTGAGGAAAACACAATAATAATTGAAATTTACACGATGGTATATTTAAAATACTGCTAAGAGTAATTTTGTTTAATAATTCTAAAATGGCGTTGGTGGTTAAATACATACAGGTAAAACCCACTATAAAACAATTATAGACGTCACTTTTCCAGTCAAGACTTGCATATAACGCCAACTAATATAATAAGAGCTGGCGCTCGACCATCGACATAAAAGGCGAGAGCCATGTTCCAGTGCATTAGTCGTCAAAGTATCGTCGAGTTTGATTAAAATTATAAATTAAAGATGGATTTTTCTTGTGTTAACGTTACAAGTGATGTGCGAGTACCGCAATTAAATATCAACCAACTAGTTGGTAAGTCAACCTATAGGTTAAGCGAATTTCCTCCAAATTATCACCACCATATATTAGAAGTTGGTTTTGATTTATATGGTGGTCTTCAACCTGCCATCCAAGTTATTTGCTGTAGTGGTATGTGTTGATTCTACGATAACATTCTCTTACTTCGATTGGAAGAAATTTGTACTTTTCAAGTGGAATTTCAAATCAACGTATTTTCTCGTGACGTGCTAAACACTGATTAAATGGTCTGACTACTGGAAACGATGTTGTTGACATACAATTGGATCAAGATTTCAAATTGCGGCTGAGCACAGCCTTTAATAGAAGTATATGGTTGTTGAACAATTTTGAAAAAGAGAATTTATATAATATGGAGATTACGAAAGATGGAATGTTATTGTGCTACCTGCGAGAGTGCATCAAGCTATTAAATTTGCGAGAATTGATCTGTTATAAAATGACCGAGTTAAGGTGTAGAAACTTTCCAGAATTTTACGAAAAATTTGTTGGTGATATAAAAAAAGTATGTGGAAATACGACGGAGGAAGAAGGGGTTCAAACGTTATTAGAGGGGAGAGAGGAGTATTTTCTGTCAAATGATTGCAGCAATTTAAATTACTTGACAGTGTTGGAACTTATTAAATGTTTATTCAGTACTTAAAAGATGCAACTGCAAGGCAATCGGTTGCGCAAATGTTTAGAGATTTGGATATCCCAGATTCGCCAGACTCTGGTTACCACAGCGGTTTATAGATGTTATCAATACATGTATGTATTCTATTAAAACATTATATTTTCTTGATAAAGTTTGTTTTTACAATTTGTATCGTCAACATTACCATAAATTATTAATAGAC
Organism: Platerodrilus igneus; assembly: GCA_036346225.1. NCBI lineage: Eukaryota > Metazoa > Arthropoda > Insecta > Coleoptera > Lycidae > Platerodrilus > Platerodrilus igneus. The sequence continues at coordinate 893,347 of JARFIW010001309.1, forward strand.
GTATTAAACTATCCTGTTTTTATTTTTAAGTTTAAAGTGGTGTTAATAAACACAATATACCGCATGTTAACAAAAAGTTGTGGGGAAATTTAAAGACGAGTTTAACGGTGACTTGGTGTTAGAATTTTGGTAGTAGGGCTAAGTCCTACTGTATTGTACGCGAGAAGGAAACGATTAAAAAAGATTAAAGGGATCTCACGAAGTTAGTTAAGAAAACCGGTGCTACAACCTATAACGAGCATATATCCCCAAAAGGGGTGGGCATCCAGCTACGCAACAGTGCGGGAGAATAAGGATTCTCTCCAATAAGAAATTAAAGTCATTGGGTAATGGTAGAAATGTTAAACCTATAAAGGCGATTATTAATTGTGGTTTAGTGACCGCGTTTGTGCACTCTTCGAGTGTTTTCGGAATCTTCGATTGTTTCAAAGAAAATATTCAAGCCTGGCATTTAATGTCGTGGTGTAACATCGCCCACGCTTAAGCTTATACATCCGTCGGCAGCAAAGTTTTGGGTCTTGCAGTATCGCTTTTACAAGAATAGCTTACAGCAACACAAGGAAAAACAGTACGGTATGTCATTTAAACGTTCAACTCCACCAGTTGTTAAAGGGTCTTGTACGAAACAACCAACACCCGTGTAAAGCGTGCGAGATGGAGGTGTTAAAGTCTGCATACCCTGGTCCTAATAGCACAGCAACCTAATCAAGGTAGGTCAGTAAAATTTAATTTTTAATTGACTTGCATATAGCGTATTTCCTATTTAATTTTGTTTGGAGAAGAAATTTAAACAGCTTTCAAATGTGATTCATATGTTCGTTAAGAAATTGATTTGAAACGACTTGTAAAATTTTCCAAAAATTTTAAAGCCAAATCGACATAAAATCTTAAATTGTTATTTTCTAAAATTCCAAATTCCCGGGCTAAAATTTAAATTAAAAAAAAGATATTTATTTCGAAAATAATTGGTTAAAAAGAAAAGTTTTTTAGTTTCCTTATAAAGCAAAAGAAAGGTTTAAGTTTGTCCTTTGTTAAATGTATTTTAAACTTTTAAGCATTTACATTAAAATTTTGTTAAAAAACCAGAAAAAATTTTAAAAGTCAAATGGGTTTTTAAAATTAGGGAAAGCCCTTTATGTTTGAAAAAATTTGAATTTTTACTAAAAACTTATTGGTTATAAAAAAGTGGTTTTCTAAAATCCTTGGGTTTTAAAAGAAATTTTTGGAGTTTTGGTTTAAAAGCAAAGAGCAAAATTTAGAGGTTTGGGAGCTTTAAAGGGTAACTTTGCAAGGGTGGCCGATTTTAAATCTGTTTCAGATTCGATTTTAAAATTTTAGACTAAAAGATGGATCGCTGACTAAAAAATTTATAAAAGCTCAAAAGTCGCTACAGGTAAGAAATCTTAAAATTGGGGTAGCTCCTTGGGGTGGTGTATCTGAAAAATTCCTTAGAGATTTGGGTAGCTGAGAAAATTCTAATATTGATTGATACCAAACAAGATAGGTTTATTTCGAAAGATGCATTGGTTAGACAAAGAAAAGTATTTGGTTTTTGTTTAAAGCAAAGAAGGTTTAATTTAAAGTGAAAATTTTAAGGATATTTTAAATCTGAAAGATTGGATTCAAAAAAATTTTTTAGATTTAAGGAAATGTATCCATTTACTAAAAAAAAATTAAAAATTTCTCAAAAGTGAAAAGGGTAAGAAAAATTTCCTTAAAATTGGGATTCCTTGGGGGAAATAAATATTCCAAAAATTTTCCTTAGGGGATTCTGCAGTGTTATCAATGCCCGAGGATCTGGATGATTTTATGGAAATAATCGAGGAGATGGGGTTTATAAAACTGTTGGCAGATATTCAAATGGAATATATACTAAATTGTAAGTTTTAGAATAAAATTTAACCACCACAACTGTTATCATAAGAAATGAATTATGTGAATTTAGAAATTATTTTTGTATATATTAGCTTGTTTATGTTTTAAAATATAAAGCATACATTGGTATTGTTTAATTTTTCAAATGTCCACGTAACTGAAATGGGTATCTAAGTAATTATGAAAAGAATTATAACAAATATGTGTATTATTTTTTTAAAAGGGTGTTATAAACGTTTTACAAAATTATTAATCAGAATTGTTTTATTTAAAACTATAACATAATTTTATTGACATCTATTAATATCTGTAGTTGAAATACAACAATTTAGAAACGTATAAGAAAACAAAAGTGTGATTAATAGTGTTACAAAATTTTCAGTCTTCGGCTTAAAATTTAAACATCGCTCGTAAATGCGTGGAATGGAAACCTGTTGTATTCTTCCATATACTCAACTTGTTTACAAATACTGTTTTCAAACAATCTTGGTAGGTTCTTATAAATTGTATAATATGATCCCAATATCACTATTACTGTATTTGCTTTTAATTACATCATGTGCGAGATTCTGTAGGACATCATTCCTATTATATCTTCCCATTGCGACATCTAACAGAAACAGATCTATATTAGAGTACCCTTTCCGTTAGTTCTTTAAAGTATTAGCATGGTTGAGAACGATCTGAGATACCCCTAAAAAGTGCTCTAAAGTTCCTTTGGTAAATATCATATAATTCCCATCAAATGTCAACATCTTCACTAAAGAATTTTATTTAAATAAAACGCAAGTTCTCGAATTTGCATATCTGATTTTGCATGTCAACTTCCATAGTGTATAATGTGCGGAAGATTTGATATAAACTTCCTAAATACGTTGAGGGAGAAAGTATAAGTATAATTTGTCCTTACATTAACCCAATTTAAATCAAATTATAGAATGTGTATTCGTATATTAACTAGAATTGTGGAAAGTGCTTTTATTAAATTAATAGTCAGACGTCATCGATAAACAATGCAAGGCTAATGATCATACATTTCACTAAATTTATTTAGAATATACGTCTTATGTTGAACTACATTTAAAATAGATTATCGAACCACTTTCTAGGTCACCGTATAGAATTAATATATGTATTATACCTTTTGGTTTAATCATTTGTATGTGGATTCACTAATTGAAAATTTTAACAATTCTAGCCACTAATAAATATTTTTGGAGTTTAACTCTATTATCGAGCTAAATCTAAATAAAATTGCAAAGGTGTTTTGCTGATAGGTTTTTGAATATTAATACAATATATACAGGTCTTTGTTGGAACTAATTTTAAAAGACGTGATAATTAATTTCAATTCCCCAGGAAAATTTATACTAATTTATAGGTTACACCAGGGTTTATCTCAAAAGACAGAGCGATACGGTTTAGAAATAGATTAAAGATGAATTATATACGGTGATTGCAAAAGGTTATTCTGCAAATCAGTAAGGGCCATTCGATTTGAAAAAATTCCGAGGGATTTGAGAACCTGAGGAAAACACAATAATAATTGAAATCTTACACGATGGTATATTTAAAATACTGCTAAGAGTAATTTTGTTTAATAATTCTAAAATGGCGTTGGTGGTTAAATACATACAGGTAAAACCCACTATAAAACAATTATAGACGTCACTTTTCCAGTCAAGACTTGCATATAACGCCAACTAATATAATAAGAGCTGCGCGCTCGACCATCGACATAAAAGGCGAGAGCCATGTTCCAGTGCATTAGTCGTCAAAGTATCGTCGAGTTTGATTAAAATTATAAATTAAAGATGGATTTTTCTTGTGTTAACGTTACAAGTGATGTGCGAGTACCGCAATTAAATATCAACCAACTAGTTGGTAAGTCAACCTATAGGTTAGGCGAATTTCCTCAAATTATCACCACCATATATTAGAAGTTGGTTTTGATTTATATGGTGGTCTTCAACCTGCCATCCAAGTTATTTGCTGTAGTGGTATGTGCTGATTCTACGATAACATTCTCTTACTTCGATTGGAAGAAATTGTGTACTTTTCAAGTGGAATTTCAAATCAACGTATTTTCTCGTGACGTGCTAAACACTCGATTAAATGGTCTGACTACTGGAAACGATGTTGTTGACATACAATTGGATCAAGATTTCAAATTGCGGCTGAGCACAGCCTTTAATAGAAGTATATGGTTGTTGAACAATTTTGAAAAGAGAATTTATATAATATGGAGATTACGAAAGATGGAATGTTATTGTGCTACCTGCGTACGAGTGCATCAAGCTATTAAATTTGCGAGAATTGATCTGTTATAAAATGACCGAGTTAAGGTGTAGAAACTTTCCAGAATTTTACGAAAATTTGTTGGTGATATAAAAAGTATGTGGAAATACGACGGAGGAAGAAGGGTTCAAACGTTATTAGAGGGAGAGAGCAGTGCCAGTATTTCTCTGTCAAATGATTGCAGCAATTTAAATTACTTGACAGTGTTGGAACTTATTAAATGTTTCCATTCAGTACTTAAAAGATGCAACTGCAAGGCAATCGGTTGCGCAAATGTTTAGAGATTTGGATATCCCAGATTCGCCAGACTCTGGTTACCACAGCGGTTTATAGATGTTATCAATACATGTATGTATTCTATTAAAACATTATATTTTCTTGATAAAGTTTGTTTTTACATATTTGTATCGTCAACATTACCATAAATTATTAATAGACGTATTAAACTATCCTGTTTTTATTTTTAAGTTTAAAGTGGTGTACCCCGCAAATAATAAACACAATATACCGCATGTTAACAAAAAGTTGTGGGGAAATTTAAAGACGAGTTTAACGGTGACTTGGTGTTAGAATTTGTAGGTAGTAGGGCTAAGTCCTACTGTATTGTACGCGAGAAGGATACGATTAAAAAAAGATTAAAGGGATCTCACGAAGTATAGTTAAGTAAAACCGCGGGTGCTACAACCTATAACGAGCATATATCCCGAAAAGGGTGGGCATCCAGCTACGCAACAGTGCGTGGAGAATAAGGATTCTCTCCAATAAGAAATTAAAGTCATTGGGTAATGGTAGAAATGTTAAACCTATAAAGGCGATTATTAATTGTGGTTTAGTGACCGCGTTTGTGCACTCTTCGAGTGTTTTCGGTAATCTTCGATTGTTTCCAAAGAAAATATTCAAGCCTGGCATTTAATGTCGTGGTGTAACATCGCCCACGCTTAAGCTTATACATCCGTCGGCAGCAAAGTACTTAAACTCTGGGTCTTGCAGTATCGCTTTTACAAGAATAGCTTACAGCAACACAAGGAAAACAGTACGGTATGTCATTACAGTAAACGTTCAACTCCACCAGTTGTTAAAGGGTCTTGTACGAAACAACCAACACCCGTGTAAAGCGTGCGAGATGGAGGTGTTAAAGTCTGCATACCCTGGTCCTAATAGCACAGCAACCTAATCAAGGTAGGTCAGTAAGCAATATTTAATTGCTGTTAATTGACTTGCATATAGCGTACTTTCCTATTATAATAACCGCATTTGTTTGGAGAAGAAATTTAAACAGCTTTCAAATGTGATTCATATGTTCGTTAAGAAATTGATTTGAAACGACTTGTATTTTCCAAGCATTTAGCATCGAGCATATCTATTGTATTTCTCAAATCATATACCCGCTAATTAATAAAAAAGAAAGACTACTTTCACTTTACGTCACATAATTGTAAAGCAATTAGTTTGTCCTCTACGCTACCTTCACTATACGTCACATAATTGTAAAGCGATTAGTTTGTCCTTGTCTATGTATTTTCCAACTATTTAGCATTGTACATGTAATTATGTTAAAACCAGAAAAAATTTTAAGTCATGGGTTTTTACAACATTCCGAGAAAAGCACATTACTGTTTGAAAAAATGATTTTAAATACTAAGCACTTATGGCTTATAAAGGAGTCGTTTCTAAAATCCTTGCGGTTTTAGATTTTTGGAGCTGTTTGGTTTAAGCATATGTCATAGACGAGCAAAATGTAGAGGTTTGGGAGCTTTAAAAGGGTAACTTTGCAAGGAGTAGTCCGATTTCAAATCTGTTTGCAGATTCGGATTGTACGTAAAATTTTAGACTAACAAGATGTATCGCGTGACTAAAAAAGTTTATAAGAACGCTCAAAAGTCGCTACAGGTAAGAAATCTTAAAATCAGGGTAGCTCCCTGGGGGATGGTGCTATCTGAAAAATTCCTAGAGATTCGGGTAGCTGAGAAAATTCTAATATTGATTGATACCAAACAAGATAGGTTTATCTCGAAAGATGCATTGGTTAGACAAAGAAAAGTATTTGTTAGTTTTGCTTATAAAGCAAAGAGCAAAATTTAGAGGTTTGAGAGCTTAAAGTGTAACTTTGTAAGGGATGGCCCGATTTTAAATCTGTTTACAGATTCGGATTCTACATAAAATTTTAGACTAAGAAGATGTATCGCATGACTAAAAAAAATTATAAAAATGCTCAAAAGTCGCTACAGGTAAGAAATCTTAAAATTAGGGTAGCTCCCTTGGGGGTGATGATATCTGAAAAATTCCTAGAGATTTGGGTAGCTGAGAAAATTCTAATATTGATTGATACCAAACAAGATAGGTTTATCTCGAAAGATGCATTGGTTAGACAAAGAAAAGTATTTGTTAGTTTTGCTTATAAAGCAAAGAGCAAAATTTAGAGGTTTGAGAGCTTAAAGTGTAACTTTGCAAGGCGTGGCCCGATTTTAAATCTGTTTACAGATTCGGATTCTACATAAAATTGTAGACTAAGAAGATGGATCGCATGACTAAAAAAATTTATAAAAATGCTCAAAAGTCGCTACAGGTAAGAAATCTTAAAATTGGGGTAGCTCCCTTGGGGGTGATGATATCTGAAAAATTCTTAGAGATTTGGGTAGCTGAGAAAATTCTAATATTGATTGATACCAAACAAGATAGGTTTATTTCGAAAGATGCATTGGCTAGACAAAGAAAAGTATTTGGTTTAGATGTGGGAGCAAATGAGGATGCTCATTTATTTCGAAAGATGAAAAATTAAGATATATTTATCTCGAAAGATGAAAAATGGTTAGTCGAAGAAAACTATTTGGTTTAGATGTGTGAGGAAATGTGGATGCTCATTTATCTCGAAAGATGAAAAATTAAGATATATTTATCTCGAAAGATGAAAAATGGTTAGTCGAAGAAAACTATTTGGTCCAGATGTGTGAGGAAATGTGGGATTCTGGAGGAAATGTTACTCCACCACATTTCCTCCTTATGGGGATTTACATGTAAATTTGGGAGGAAATGTGGGATTCTGGAGGAAATGTGGGGGTGGGATTGCTAATTTTACTCTACTAGCATAGCCTATTTACATACCGCACAAGTTTTCATCGACGATAGTTGCAGCGGGAATTTCATCTCAAGTTAGTTTGGGTTCTAGGTTACGTTAGGTTAAATTAGAAATACAGACCTAATAAATCGTCCGATCATCACTCTCACCCTGTATTAACAAATATATGAATGGGCCTGTTAGTCTGGAGATTGCAATAGTTAAATATACGACTGCCTGCCATTGCTTTTAGTACTGTATTTACTTCTCGCAATTACAGTTTACATAATCACGTTAGAAAAGCTTCGTCCCATACTGCTAATAATCTTAGTAACCACCGCTGATATTAATTCATAATTTAGTAGGTAATATCTGAGCATAATTAGAATAATTGTAGACAATAATTTTCTACAGTTTCGAAACATTACCGTTTATAAAACCTGCATTATTTTTTTCAATTTAACTACTATTAGAATAATAAATGTTTTCCAATTAAAAATTTAATTATCTTAACTTAAAAGGTTATTATAAGTAAATTGCTTCGAATAGAACATTCTGCTCTCCAAGTAGTAAAAGGTATGCATCGTCCCAAGAATCTGAAATGGCCTCTAAAAACGCTAAGATTAATAGGTTTGCTGAAAGATGCCGAGAACGAAGATGTCTACGTTTTAATAACTGCAACTATATATTTAGTTTTATCCGCGTTTAGCTTCACTTTCCAAGCCATTCAGTTGGCAAATTTTAAAGGACATATCCCAGAGTTCGTTAACATCTTGGAAGCCTTGACTGGGTTTGGATATGTAAGTATTAAAACCACAGAGTCTTTGCAAAGGATTTAATAAGAAAAATACAAGCTATTTTAGGTAGTTTGATGAGATCGAATTAAAACAGTTCTAAAGCCTGGATTTCCTAGTTAATATTGTTGGTATGTGTTCTGAGTTTGCAGCCTCCAATTCTTTCTTTTGGTCAATACCTTTCTGAACTTTCATTTTTAAATGCATTAGTGCAGTGCTCTTGACCTAATCTGAACTTGCACGCGTACCCTACAATTGTTATTCCCAGTTTTGGTTTATAAGAAGTTGTTACTTTGTTAGATTTGTTATTCTTCGCGATAAACATAGTTTTATTACACATTCTGCTGTTAACCTGCGTCACGAACGGCATCCTTGTGGCTGTATTTTATTGTATTGAAACGCTTTATGTAGCGGATTTTAGCAACCACTTGAAATTTATTCTCATTATCTTCTTTGGGTTTGATTAGAAGAAAATTATTTACGCTTTTAGCGGATTAAAGTCGTTACTGATGATGAACTGCTTTGATATTAATTTGGTTATCCACCTTCAATGGTTTATATAAATTTTATATCAGTCTTCCCTATTGCTATATGATTTTAGGGTTTTAGTCCTAGTCTTGTTTTTAGAGTTTAGCACTAGTCTTAGTACTAGCTGTTAATTTGTCATTGCTGTTTGTTAGTCATTGGTATTGTTTGTTAGCCCGAATTGTAGATAGATAAAAGTTCATAATTGTAATCATACCGTCCAAATTTAGAAAAATAATTTTACTGATTTTAATAGAAGCTACTTCCGTTTATTAAATTTGAGCTTTCTGCACTCATACTGCCATTATTAATTAAAATTATTTGATCATTACCCTTTTAATATTTAATGCATTGTTTGTTTTTGTATAAAGATTTATAATTTTAGTGCTTTATTTTAAGGAATATTGCTATATATTTAATTGTGTAAATCAGATTACGATATCGAATTGAGTAACATACGTATTATTGGTACTAACCTTACCATCTGCAATATTGTAGCCATAAACTTGTATGTTTTATTTTGTTTATTTATTATTTACAGGACTATGTGTTTATCCTGTTTGTTCAATACTTTATTATTAATTTGTATGTATGCTATGTGTTACTTTTTTAAAACTGTACCATGTCAGCCCTCTAGTTTGTAAAGGTTTGTTTAACCATCATATTCATTTGTTCACGGACCCAACTAGTACACAGACATTCTCGTGTTTGCTTCTCATTTGTAAATATAATCAATCTCTTATAAATTAAATAATTATATACTGCGTGCATTTGTTATTTAATTTATTATCAACATTTGACGTATTAAACAATGGACTTTCGATCCGGATTATTGAATTAGCAGTCACTTAAATTTAACTGTATTTCAAAAAGAAAGTTTACAAAGCTGGGTTTTGCATACTTCAAGATAACAGGTCACAGGTAAAGGGGATAAAATATTGGCTGTTTTCAGTAACAAACTGGTTTCCACATATGACTTGATGCTCATCTCTGACGGTACACTCATCGCAAAACTGTAACTCCATTTTATTTACTTTATTCATTCTTCCAATAAAACGTAGTTGTTTTAAAAGATCAGCTCTTTTATTTATGAATGAACTATATGAAAAATATTACAACACTTTGTTTAGAGTATCGAATTAGTAGTGCACGTTTGCAAAGTTGAACTGAAATAGAAAAATCTAGCTCCTACTGATGCTCAATTTTCTTAAATTTCATTACGGGATTGTCAGGTAGTGAATATTTGTTTTTATTCACGGTTTTTTGTGTATAAAGCTGATGTGCTCAAATGCTTCTCTCTTAAACGTATTACAACTAAGCTATTTTAATTAGTTTACAACGAAAGAGTGCCTTGTCGTATAATTACTCCCTTATCTCAAACAACTTCTCAAATTTTGTTGCAAAATCTTTCTCGCTGCATTTGCATACGGAACTTTAGACCTCCTTGAATTCTAAAAATTATTGGTATTCTTACTAGCTTTTGCTCTCAATTATGGCGATAAAATTGAACGGTGATAAAGCGATAGGCAACAAATTTTTAAACGTGTATTAATAATTTACAACTAACAGCCACTCTTTCTGCCATTTAATTAACCAAATTGCGTAAACGATTAAACTATTTTGTATACTTACCAAGTGCATTAGAAGATATTCAAAATCATATTGAAACTCTCTCTGAGGTTTTCGAATCTGAACTCGCACAACGCGATGGCTTTAAAGAAAACTATTACACTCTGGTTACGGGAGCCAAACTTTTGTTACGCGCGAGCGTAAAAGCTAACTCTGCGAACTCCGTAATAGAATATTAAGTTTCCGGTACTGACAATTCCCCAAGCAATCTCCCAACTCTATTCACTCAAGAATCTCAAGTGCTAGTGACTGCCCTGGGCAATCGTTTAACGCGCCTATTGTGCGTTTTTCTGTCATACAGCTTCCTCCGTTTAATAGCAAGCCACAAGTAACTGGATCGAATTTTGGGACACTTGAAAGTTTCATCAACTCCAATTGTAACATGAGCCAAATACAAAAATTCCACTATTTAAATCACTGTTGACTGAAAAAGCGTGATGTTCTTAGAACACAATAATTTAATTTAGACAATTACGAAACAGCGTGGCTAATGATTTGTAAAGCTATAGAGCTCTTTCTGTTGAGGATAGAATTTCCAATACGAAATCTCTTAAACTGAGTCTAAATTGCCTTGCTCGTGGTCATATCAGCAAAGACTGTAAATCTCGATGTACATGTCGTACTTGCATGGCTAGGCATAACTTTCTGTTGCACATTGGTAAATATTGATGACAATCACGCGAAGTAAACGCCTCGGTTCCGTCGGGTATTTTGAAATCACCTGTTTTAGAACAAAAAATCTCGCTTTCTTGGTTTACCGATAATAGCACCAACGTCTTTGTCTCTACCGCTGTCGCGTCTATTTCACACTCGCAATGTAAGCTCCATAATGCTCGTATGCTTCTAGACTGCGGAAGTAGAGTAATTTGATTACGAATGATTTGTGCAACCGATTAAAGCTTCAATGTGATAACTTAAAAATAAACGTCTCTGATTTAGCCAATTATAGCTCTCAAATCAATGCAAAGTGTAATGTTTCTCTAACGGCAAAGCACAATTTGTATACTTTAAAAACATCTTGCTTAATAATAACTTCAATTACTAGCAATATCCCAAGTACATCAACTGATATATCACAAAATTCCCGCGAAATGTAAAATTAACTGATCCCAATTTTAACACTCAGAGTAACATAGATATATTGCTAGGAACTAACTGTATTTGTCTTGTTATAAGTCGAGCAAATTTCTCTACGGAAACTACAACACAAATGACAAAAAATGCTTTTTGGCTGGATCGTTAGTGGTCCTATGCTCTCTAATTTAACTTCAAATGTAGATACTCGTAACTTTTCCTCAGGTATGATGCCAATTCAAGACCAACTCGAAAAATTTTGGGAACTGAGGAGTGCACTCTGAAAAAGCCTGTGTCGATAGAAGAGAATGAAAATGAAAATTATTTTGTCTCTAACATTTGCAGGAAACCCGATGAATCGAGGGCTTAGCCATACCCTTACTTTAACCCGAGGTCTAATATGAGCTCGTAGTAAAAACCCTTTTTGTACACATGTGCCAAATTTTGCATTAAAATTATCAATAGACCCTTTTACTTTGTACATAAACAGATACGGAAAAATTATTTTATAAATATAAATCCTCACATAAAAATATGATCAAAAAGTACTCTATAACTGTTCAAAAATAAACCCTTTGTTTTTAATATTTCTAAAATTATGCCAATATGGCACCAAAATGTCATAACGCACCAAATGCACACAACAGAATAAAGCTTCACAAAAAACGTTACCTGGTAAGCACCACCTCACATGGATCTGCAACTAAACCATCGAAGACATTGCCCTTGATTATGACTGCACGTTCAGGAACCAACTTCTAAGTTGAGTCATGTCTTCCTCGACGGCAATCTACCATCAAATTACTGTATTTCAAAATCATAGATTTGATCTACGGATCCAACTACCCTCAGTACACCTTTACATCGATCCATTTAATACCCACTACTCCATAAGATGCTTATCTTGCACCAACAACCAAAAATAGCAAACAATCTTAATTTACAGTTCTGACGCAAGCTTCGTATACTCAAATGTATTGCATAAAATCGTTGAACAGCTTATACAACAATAGATCAACTTGTGCACGTTTTAATTAACTTGAATTAATTTATTAAACTCACTAGTTACATAGTCGGCTTACTAATATTACTCGAATCTTGGATGAGAAGTAAAAGAGAGTCTCTCACTGCCTCTCAGTGTTTATATAGACCTCCTGCTCCACCTGTCTAGTTCTAAATCTCATAACATACCACTGCAAACAAATAGACCTTTTTGGTAAATTTTCAAACCGTCGACATGCTTCTACAAACCACACGCTCACAAACAACTTTCAACCGTAGATATTTTGAAAACTCCTCCGATTACGTTGATTATTTCGACTTAAAACTCGCAGCTATGCACCAACTGTTTTCAAAACTAGGAAATTTTCAAAACAAACAAACGATTTACTACGAAAATATGCAACGGATGTTAAATTCGCTAAAACCCTCGCTCACACTGATACAAGTTCTACACTCTAAAGCACGCCTTCAAAATACGTATATTCAAGTTGTCTTGGTTTAACTCACATGCGATAATTTCCTATTACTTTGTTTGTACCCTTTCTATATTTTCTATTCCTACTACCCATTCACTGTATCCTTGTCTAACCTGTATTTAATATCTGCTTTCCCTTTTTACTCCTAGCTTACAATCACGTTTACCCTAATTAGCATTGTTCCTCTTTAAACTATCGTCTATCCCCCTTTTATATATGAGATCCAATTGTCTATCTTCGTTCCTTCTATGCAATCTTGTCTATAACCTCGATATTTATTCCCTGCTACATATATTTCAAACGATCTCTCTACATCCATGTTACATCTCACTCGTACTTATGAACTTTAACCTTTCCTTGTCCCTCAGTCTTTTACAAAGTCAAACGAACCCTTAACATATATTATCTCTTATCCCACTCGAATGTATGCTAGCAATAGTTCGTCTTTATCTTTTATTGATCCCTGCCTGTTCCATGCATCACTGCCTTCGCAGAAAATAAATAATATTTCAGCACGTTCTCTATCTGTCTATCGAAAATTTTAGCAACGATTATTTTGTTTACCACACTATTCAGAAAAGTTTCAACATCACCAAGTTATTGACAAGCCTTGAAATAAACTGTTACTAAGAACTTGTTTTCAACAATATTCATTTCGCCCTTGCTATAAGTTTGAAATGTATACAAATGTTAAAGCTTCCTACTAAATATAATAAAAATGCATGCAAAGAATATTTACACTTAGAATAACCGTTAATCGTTCACCTTCCTTGACAACGGTCTTAAATTATTGATTTCTGCACTATTGAAAATAGAAGGCTTTTCGGATTCTTATACCAACATTCTAATCTAAATAACATGCATATGTTTACACTGCACGTTAAGGATCTACATTTTTCACACTTACTATTTGTAATTGGTATTTACACTTATTCTAATATGAAGCAAGGTTAACTTAGAAATCTATTTTAAAACATACAAATTCTTACACTATACTTTTTGAAAACGTTTTAAAATTTTAAGTGAATTGTATTTACATGCGGTACCCTGCCATAAATAATTAATTGTCTTATGTACCCTATTTAATCCTATAAATACACAGAAATATGTAAGTATATATATATATATATATATATATATATATATAAATAATATATATATATATATAATGCTGTGATAAGGGGTTGTTTAAGGGTGTACTTTATAGCAACGGTCATGTAGTAATCAGAAATAACAATAGGAAGCAGAAAACTGCATTTATTTAGTAGAGAATTGAGTAATTGGGATAGTTTGTAAATAGTAAGTAGGCAACACCCTGTATATAGAGTATAAGTAGTTTTAAGCGACGCAAATAGTAACAATAGGACGCATGGTTAGCATAGAAATAAGTAATTTATGCATTAGGTAAATAACAGATATTTAACACCCGGTATATGAAGTTTTAGTAATTTTAAGTAAGGCAAATAACTGTATTTTTTAGTGGAAGCACGCGTATTCAAAAGTAAGCATAGTTCATATAATTAAACACGCATTCAAAAAGGATTCTAATCAGTTATGATAATACGGAGATAAGAAATAAAACTTAAAGAAGCGTAGTGTAAGTGCGTAGAAACAATTAACAATTTTTAATAGTAAATGTGATTAAAAATGCGTAAAGAAATAAACATACTGGAAAATCGAAATTCGTATTGCATCAGGTATTTGTGTATAATATGGAAACGCAATTATTTTTCCAAAACACCGCATGGTCTGATAATAAGGCATGAGTAAGCAAACAACAATTACTCGAAAGGCCTAGAATGTTACATCAGAAAACCACTTTAAGTGTAGAAAATAGAGAAACTTTATTGGTCAAGATTAGCGACGGGCTTGTAAGCCAAACTCACAGACGAAGTGGGATATCAATCATACATTAACAGCGAGAATGATAACGGAAGTCAGTTTTCAACTCAACAAGGCCAATTTGTGTCACTATGAATCAAAGAGTAACGCGTATGTAATAATATTTTGATAGTAAAGTGTTTAATGACAGGTAGTGCTACGAATATGAAAATTTATATTGCCAATGAACGTAAGTAAAATTTGGGGAATTTATTTAAACTAAAATATGATAATAGTGGGACTCCAGAGGGGGGCGATAACATTCTAAGTTTGACGACAATAATTCTAGAAAGACGTGATAAATCTAAGTGGGTGCAGAATAATTCTAAGTTTGACGACAATAAATCTAAGTGGGAGTATAATAATCTAAGTTGGACGACAATAATTCGGAGTTTGATGACAATGTTCTAAGTTTGGTGAGAATAAACTCTAAGCCTCACAATAATAATCCAGAGGGTGATGACAATAGTTTAAATGTAATAGTTCAAGCGTGTGGATAGATAATATTTCAAATGGGTATATAATAATTCCGAATTGGTGGAGAATAATTTCGAATGCGAATGGATAGCTTAATAATAATGCATGGAAGATTCTAATTGATGTTAGTTGATAATGGATGAGTCAATAATTTTGGTTGCGAGAAGGAAATAAAGAAGCACACAGACCAGGTTAGATCTTTTCAGTTTTAAGACATTTTTTAAATTTAAATTTGAATATTGAATTGCTTAATTAATATAAAATAGTGTAACAGAGTCAGCAACGAACTTTTGCATACGTTGAAAGTACGTAATATAATAAAGGGGTTTTGAACGTTTTAGGCTCCCTTTGATAAAAAGAATAATTTTTTGTGACTTTAGATTGACAGCAGAACATATGATTTTGAGATAAATATGACTTATAATATTGATTGATTGAAAAGTGTATTTTATTAATTTTCAAAAACCTGTATATAATATTTCTTTTTATTATATGGAATTGAATTAACTTCATTTTAAAATTCAAAATAAAAGCTAGTCGAGGCAGAATAATAAAATTTGTGGGAGTGTAACTTGATTGAGATAAACACAGAGAGGTGGAGTTATAAGTAGAATACGTCATTGATACCGAGTACGGCGTTATCATATTAAGTTTTGTTATTGGTCAACACAAGGTCGGTCCACAATAGTTCCAGTTAATTTATATGGCCGCTCAAACGATGGCGCACGAATAATTGTGAGAGTATCATAGCAATACATATATATATATATATATATATATATATATATATATATATTGCCGTGGTAGTCGTAGACTATCTCAGGATTCTCTATTAAAATTCGTGCCCCACCAGGGTCAACCTAAAATTTTTTTCAAGAATTCAAAAAATAAAAAAAAAAATTTTTTTAGCTTCCCTGGCTAGCTCAGCCGTGCCTTTTCTCGAATACCTAAATTTCCAGACATATCTCTTTCACACTCGCACACCATTCAATAAAACTACCAAATAAAACCACAAACATACAACTTTCTATTTACACCTATTAACAGATAATTTATATTTACAAATGTTAAAAACAGTTAGATGCAATAATTATAAAACTCAAGCTATGATAAGTTTTTAAACTCCTTGATTTTCTAACGATTTTTAAACAAATTCATTAAGATATGAGTAGATGGGCCCCACATGTTGCCCTAAATTGACTTCACACTGGAGTATGGTGAGCTCATTATAACCCAGTTTAGTTTGTATATGCCTTTTAAACCTTGCATAAATTAAAACCAATATTTACAGACAAGTTTACACTTTACAATTTAATTTTTATCCTAAACAAAATTTTGGATGTTTTAAATTTACCCCTTTTCAATATTCAACATCAATAAATTGTCCAGTACATGTATTTTTTACCATAAGTTTCTACAACCATACATATGCCCCCAAAAAAAAACAAACCACACAGCACAAAATTTCACAAATGTTTACAAAGCAACAGGAATTTCAAATAAATTACCTGGAGAAATCTTCAGGCTTCCTTCCCGTCGGAGATGAGTGCCAGTACAACCCTCTTAATGTCTCCATTTGCTGTGCTGCTTAGCAAATCCACAGTCTTCTACCATCTGCTACCTCTGCAAGCTATGCGCCTCGTCTCACAATACCATTCCATATATCATGCATACAAACTCGATTACATATAACATGCTTTCATTTAATGATTTTTGTGTTGTAGTAGCCGGACCTTAATAATTTACTACGCACTACTCGTACTTCACGTCAATAATTAGAGGTCCGCTACTACTGTTTTATACTTGCCACCACTATATTTACGGTAACATAATCACATACATAAAATACTCACAGAAAGCTTTATTGTTATGTTGGTCTGAATCGGTATTCAGAACTTTGTCGAAGTAAAAGAAAATAGAAGAGAAGAGAGCGTAAATAATGTAGCTAGGGTATTTATAATTCTTCTAAAACCCCCCTAGTGGACGCGCTTCCTTCAAAAAGCTTATTTTCAAAGCTAATTCAAAAAATTTCGAATATAACCGTCTCTAAGTTCGTAAAATTTGCTCCGTTCTACGTACCGTATACCCCGAATTTGCTTTCAACCTACGCGTGTGCGTACGTTTAAAAAACTGTCTGCTTTCAACCAATGACACAATTCTCTGCCGTTACAAACTCCGCCTAAGCTCTATTTATCTTTGTTTTATACATGTTTGCTGTCTCGTTCAAAACCCCACTTGAGTTACAGAAAATCAATATTGATGACATCCTATCACAACTCCACGTGTATATTGTACGTGCATTTCAATTCCTTGCTTGCTTTATATCTGTCTCTATCTGTTCTATATAACCGATTGTAAATTTTCCTCGCTCCTTAAGATGTTTGTTACCCTAGTTGTTTATATCAAACTGACTGTTGAAAATATTTTCTATGAAATCCTATCTTAACCTACGCTCGACTTTTTTGAACGTAACATTTTAAAACGCGGGTGTTTCTGTTATTTATCAACTGTTTTGAACATAACAATTCCTAGACTTTCTACTTCTTTGTATCTGATAAAACTGACGTTGGCTTTTACAACGAATACAATTGCCTAGGGATTATTGATTTTCTTACGCAGTACGTTCCCTTCTGCTTATATGTGTTGAATTAAAATAACTTATGGTTAATTATGCGTATCCTTGAACTTTTAGTTGCTGTGAAGCCTTCTTCTTTCTTGTGATCCTAACACTTCAATTATTAAATATAAAAATACTCTAATATTCGTCCGTTTTCCCTAAATGAAGTAAGTTAATTTTTCGCGTAAATAATTTGCTCTTTTCTATATACAGGGTTGTTGAAATTTTATTATTTCACACTGATTTACCTCTTTGAATCCACAACTATATATATATATATATATATATATATATATATATATATATATATATATATATATATATATATAAACGCATGGTACCGGAAATACCAAGATACAAGTTCAAGTCCTGTCCAAGACCTTATATTCCCCTTCTTTCAATTGCTAGCTCGATTCGAAATGATCATTTGGGCTTTGCATAAAAGTCTAAGTTATTAGTTCATTTTATTCAGTGTAATACGATAGTATTTATCAACCTACCTTGTGTAATTAACTACCTAAAATATTTATATATATATATATATATATATATATATATATAACAAAACGGTTATTTGCAGTCCGCAATAAAATGTGTAAAACAATATATAAAATAAGATGTATCTGTAAACAAACTCTATGAAAATAATAGAGCCTATTGACGAATACAAATCGGGCTGGTAGTTATATAGCATTTACAAAACATTAGCTTATTACTTCATATGAAGTAATAAGCTAATGTTTTGTAAATGGCTATATAACTACCAGCCCGATTTGTATTCGTCAATAGGCTCTATTATTTTCATAGAGTTTGTTTACAGATACATCTTATTTTATATATTATATATATATATATATATATATATATATATATATTGCTGTGTTTCTTAATTACAGAGCAACTGATGATTAGAGACGTCTTGTCGTACCAAACTATCTGATTTGAGTGTTGGCCAATAACTCGAAGACAGACCAGAACATCCAATAATTTCAACCAGCAAAAAAATACGCTGCGCGAAAGTTAGTTTTTTTATACTCCGAAACAATACGTCGCGGCTATTTACCCTTCATTGACTTATTCATTCCATAAATAACATTTTCAAAATGATAACAATATCTGGAAGTATATGTTCAAAATTCCTCAACATTTATAAGACGAACATGTTAATGAAAAAAGCGTCGTCGTTCCAGACAATAATTGAAATTAAAGCACTAAAGAAATTATTGGTGTTAAGACCCCTTCAAAACATGTCATCAAGTAATTGGTCGTCTACAGAATAAAGTATATATCATAATTACAACAAATCTAACTTTCTAAAATATCCTCTAAAGCAAATAGCTATATATTCTTGTGACACTTTAAAGACTTAAGTTTTTGCCAAAAACATTAAGAACACATAAGGTATGCTAGTTTTCTTTTCTGCTGGATGATAGTAAGCCTTTAAAAACTATATAAAAAATTTCATTTCCTGCTGTAAGGTATCTGGAGATCAAACCGGGTATTTCTTGTAAAACGATACATCTCGATTGCGGCACCTCCTAAGGATTTCTTCTTATGCCAAAATGTATCAGTAAGTTTTCGTTCTTGTAGGGCGCCAGTATTCGAGTACAAAACTATTTATAAATCTTTTACGCACCATAATTCATTTAGATCGCATAAAAATAAAGTCCTCTTTCGTGTAGGATGAAAGTGAGCAATTGTAATACGATCTATAACAATTCTTACCCTGCTCATAAAGAATATTAATCCTTTCTTGTAGGGCAGGGCAAAGGCGGTCGATTGCAAAAACATCTAAGTGATTTTTTTTCCTGTCAAAGGGTATCATCATGAGATCATAAAGGATATTAGTTTTTTTACAGGGTGAAGAGCTTCTTGCCAAGTAGTATTAGGAGCCTATAAGGAATATTGGTTGTATTTGTGGTAAGGCGAAAATTGCAAAACAATCTAAAAGATTACTTCTAATATACGAGATATTAGTGTACTTGCCTGTAGGGCGATGGCGAACGATTCCTAACCCATCTAAAGGACTTCTTTTATTGCCAAACACTATCAAGAGTTAGCTTATAAAGAATATTGGTTTTCTTTTGTGTAGGGCGCATTTAAAATCTATTGCAGTTAGTAATTTTCTTGTTACATCTTTATTGCTGTATGGCCCAAATGCATTAATGCAGGTTTTTAGTGCTTTGGATTATTTGCGGCGTTTGTGTATAAGCGAAAAGATTTCAAAAACATGATCGAGCAAACAAAATACTTTTTGAAAACAGACATATGTCCAAAAAACCAAAGAGAAAAATTGGAGTATATTTTGATGAAGAATAGAACGTTTCAATACATGTTCTACACAACAATGGCAGTAACATTCGTTGCTTTGTTTCTGTCCTGCCTTATTAAACGAGATATACTTCTTGGAGTTTGGCATTTACAAGGTCATAGGATATTGTTTACCGTGGTATTTATTGCACAGATGATAACAATTACAGCTGTAACGCAGTTTATGTTTGCCTACGACGTCATTTTTATGACTTGCTGCATAGAGATGATAGTTCAACTTAGAATCTTAGAACACCTGCTTGAGCAGCTAGACGTTTCTTATTGTAAACTATCACAAACGAGATGGAATAAAAAGCTAAAAAAGTGCATTCGCCATCACTCGTTTCTTTTAAGGTGTATGTTGAATATTATAGCACAAGCTTACCTTTTTTGTTTTAGATTTTTAAAGCTAATGCAAGAGGTCTATTCTCCTGGAGTGTTAACCAAATTTCTTATGCTAACACCTGTGGAATGTGTCCAGATGTACGCAGCTTTAGAAAGGTATGTATATTGAGCTTTAATTTCCTGCAACCGTTTTATGGTAATATTAAATAGAGCAAGTACAAGAGTCCTGTAATGCATTAAAACGCGGATGTTTTGACGTGCTACTAAAGCTTTTAGAATAATTTTTACATAAAAACGTATAAATGCTGAGGAAGGCTGAGAAAGTTCTTAATTACAAGAATATAGAAAATATGAAATAGAGTTCTATACGCCTAGCTTTAAGAACCATTGTGCTTTGTTAGTACTTACGAAACTGGAACTGTGCCGCAAACAAATTTAGCTGTTGATTACTTTTTGAGAACAGCAACTGATTAAGGTAAAGGTTTATATACTTCGTGTCGAGATCAACGTTAACAATGTCTAGCCTACTCTATAAGACAAATGAATCGTTTATTTCAGAAACCAGTCAAGCACCACAGTATACAAAAATGGGTTATTGATAGATTATGCTTCTTTAGCGGTCCAGGCACCATTTGGTGCTAAACAAAGTCAAATGTCGTCCTCCTATAGTGGTCTGGCAGCTCGTCAATATCTGGCTGTAGTACAGAAAGAATTTAAAACGTCGGCACATGACTGGTTTCTGCTCTAAACTGCGAAAAATTTAGTGCACCAGTCGGTTAGCACTGCTGCTTCGTCATAATCGTGACCTGTTTTGTAGTTAACAGTCATCCGTTGTGCAGTAAACAGCTATTTGTGCATCTTTTACAGTGAAATAGAAAAATTAGTGTTCTTATTCACTGTGAGTTTTATTCCTTGTCTTTTAATCTTTATGTGTACAACTTTACAAAGGTAGTGATTTTATCAAGTAATTGTATCGTAGCCAAATTATGTCTAGTTCCGACTAAAGGAAAACGAGGAGTTGTTATTGATGGAACCCGTCGTTCACAATGCTAGGGTGAAGGGAGAAGGTTATGTTGCATACTCTGGTAAGCAAGTACCTCAGAAAACGAAATCTAACCCAGATTATTTAACCTGTAAGTGCAATGCTAAATGTTTATTAAATATTAATGCGCATACACTAAATGCAATCTGGAATTATTTCCATTCTCTTGAAAATAAAAATTCTCAAGATATTTATATTCAGACTTTGATCGAGATAAATGAAGTCAAGCGTAGACGTAAACGAAAAGCCGCATGTGGAGAAATAGAAGCTAAAAATGATTATGGAGACCAATATAGCAGGAATCATTCCTATAAATATAATATAAAAATTGGCGGCGTACTTAAAAACGTTTGCAAAAATGTATTTATGAAGATCCATGGTATTGCCCATAACAGACTAGGGCGAATTTGTAAGTTGTTTGTATTTTACGACATGCCGAGCATTGGCATTTGTTTCAACTTTGTTACATTATTTGATAACATTATTTCATTAAACCCATATAAAATAGCCTGCGAATTGGTTCATTATTCTAAACAGGCAATAGCGAGACAACGAAACTATACAGTAATCCTCGTCTATCCAGGAGGGTTGCTGCTAGCCAGGGCCACATCTCAAGGGTAACCGCTTCTGTGACGAGTCGTAAACCATCGACGAACATTACAATTGGCGCCCAACGTGAGGCGTTTATTGTCACGCTATACCCGAATAGCAGTGGGTGAATCATACTGTTTTACACAAAGGTAAAAAGTTTGTGGAAATCCCACCGAAAGATATTTTCGCTATGAATAGACAAAAGTGAAAGACTTGTATCTGATTGTTGGAATATTTACCTGTAGTTGAACAAGTGGTTATTTCTTATCGTTGAGCAGGGGCGTTTTAACAGCTCATAACCGTTATTGCCAAGGTTATGTTGCGGAATTTTGGCAATTTAAATACTTTCTAGACTTTGATTCGAATTAGGTTAAATACTTTAAGTCCGTACCAAGTTTGTGTGTACGAATAATAAAATTAAAATAGACACGAGTGGCGGTGTAAGCATAATGAAACACGTTTTTTGATGTTATTGAAATTTTAATGCTGCATACGTATAATACGCGAAATAAAGAACAAACTAAGTTCCAAAGAACTGATAAAATGGCAGATTCTGAGATTGCGGAGGCATTAAAGCAGTTAGTTGCAGCTGATAATAATATGAATTGCAACAATGCAGTTCTAAAGAAGTAGATTGAACAGATGAATTTAAATATCTCAGTTAATATGAATAAATTGATGTAATAATGTAAACCGGGTGTCGGAATCGGTAAAAGAGGTAGGAGCTAGTGATGTTGAAAATTTTAGGGATGAAGGTGTTGTGAACCAGCGGGAAACCAGCGGCATCGTTCCCAAGGTAGCCGGGACTCAAAATTATATGAGTTTATACAAAGATTTGGGAGGTGCAAACTTGTGCTTTTCGTCAGAAGGATCTGTACATTCGGTAATTTTTATTAAAAAACAAGAAACGATAATGCTAGAAGCGGGAGTCTTTGATACTAGAAAAGTTCCCCTGATTGTTTGTAATTTGCGTGGTTCGGCCCAAGATTGGGGTGTTTTAAAAGAACAACGGGTAAAGAGTTTTAAAGAATTTAAGAAATTATTTTTAAGCCGGCATTGGGAGGTTGAAGAAGAGAGGAAGCTGTTTCAAAAGATCAAATTTAGTTGTTACGATAGGAAGTCAAGAGCCGATTATTTTTTAAAGCTGGCAAGGGAAGCGAATTTCTTGACGGTCCCCCTTGAGGAAAAAGAACTTATTGCTTTATTAAAAAACCAATTCCCGAGCGAGACTCATCGAGGTATTGTAAACTGCATGCCTAGGACGTTAGATGAGGTGGAAATTTATTTAAGGGAGATAGATGAAACTTACCAAATTTTCCATGAAAATAGTAACAATTCTAATGCAAATTGGCGTGGGAGAGGCACAAATAATGAACAAAACTGGGGTGCTCGTTACAGTACCAGGTCGAATGTCAAATTCTGGGGGCGGTAATAATGTCCGTTGCGAAAACAGACCAAATAATAATCACAATTATAGTAATGATAATAGGGATGAGGGGCGCCATGAACATCAAGTGACTAGTAGCTCGGGTGTAAGTCAATCACCGGCTGTGGCCACTTTATTTAATAAAAACGAGGATGAGCATCTGTTGGAAGCACAAAATAATATTAAGTCTTTTACTTTTGCACCGTCTATAGAAGCTACTGTTGAGGCTATGTTGGTAAAAACATTGGTTGATTCGGGTAGCCAAGTTAGGTGCATTTCGAAGGATTTCCTATCTAAATTATTACAAGTTAACGGTGATATTTCACGTTTACCGTTTACGTCGACCATTCTGGTTAGTGCTATAGGTAAAAACTGCGTTGTTAAAAATCAATTTTTTGTAAATCTTAAATTTCAAGATATCGAAGTGCCTTATCCGTGCATGGTAGTTCCGGGCTTGATTTTGGATTTTGGATGTAATTTCTTTTCTGATTATCAGATTAAAATAGATTTTTCAAGAAATTGTTTATTTGGTAATTTTGAGGAAAAGACAAAGAGCATAGAGTTTAGTATGGAACCAAAACCGGATGTTCGGTTAACAGTTTGTCAAGTATTAGAGAAAAAGTGTGATGAAAGTAGTTAAAAAAAAAAGATAATGCCGTGTGAGGTGTCTGAAATCGAGGAGGTGGTAAATCGTGCGGAGAACTTGTCGCCGGAAGAAAAAATAAAGTACGGGAATTGTTGTTGTCGTATAAGTCGATATTTTCGAACCAATCAAGTAGGACGAATATTTATTGTCACGAAATTGAGTTGTGGGATGACACGCCATTTTTTGTAAAGTCATACCCAATCGCGTATGCATATAAGGAGGAGGTGAAGCGTCAGATAGAAGACATGGAAGCGTGGAATGTTGTCGAGGCAAGGCAGACGGAATATATCAGTTCATTAATTGTAGTTAGAAAACGGGAGGGGCCGACCCAATTATTTGCTGCAGTAGATGCTTTCAGTAAATTAGTGGCTTTATACTCGCTTAAGCGCGCTAATACGGCCGCTATTCTTCGTTGTTTATTTAATAAATATTTTGTGGAGGTTGACAAACCAGAGACCATTCTTTCTGATAACGGTAGCCAGATGGCGAGCAAAAAATGGAAAATTTCGTTGGGGGCAGTAGGTGTGAAGGTAGCTTACAGGTGAGTGTACTTCCCACAAGAAAACATGACGGAGCGTGTCCATAGAGAAATTGTGCGGATGTCACGGTCACTGTGTTATTTAGCTCATAGGAGGTGGGTGTTGGTATTGGATAAGGTGGAAAAGTGGATAACAGGGCAGTACACGATTCTACGGGCTTCAGTCCACTAGAATTACATGTTGGGGCTTCCATAGATAACCCCATGTTTAAGAGTATTGCCTTTCCTACTAGACTTGAACAGCGTGATTATTGGGACAAAATTATAAGTTTGACGTATGATCGGTTAAAATCGAAGGCTGAAAAACGTAGATTGTGGCATCAAAGGGTAAACAAAAAATGTATTGTTTTAGGTAGGTGATAAAGTACTGGATCGGACTCATTCCCAGTCTTCTTCTAAGGATAGAGAAATTAAGAAATTCTTTTTACTGTATTCGGGGCCTTCTACAGTAGTGGCCAAGCTAGGGCCGAATTCATATGAGGTTCAGGACGATGTCCGATGTGTTTCGTTGGGTATACAAAATGTACGCAATTAAAACCATGTATAGGGCCGGACCAAAATCTGCCCGCAAAACTGTTAGTATAAGTTCAAATTAATTACCAAGCAAGCTTAGTCAGTAAGTTTAACTTATAGGGGGGTAATGTACTGGCCCGCCCTTGAAATATAAATACGTTTGTATATTAGGGTCTTTTAGGTAGAGGCAGTCGAGTTAAGGATGCGATGCCGTGCGGTTGTTTTGTTTGGCACGTGTCCTCCGGTCGTGTATTAATGAATGTTAATTTGTAAACTTAGTGAGGAATGAATTATTTACCTAGTAGTTTTAATCGATGTGGTAGTGACAGCATCTTTGAAATTCGTCATTGTTGGATTACTAACAGATAAGTTTCAGTAGTTAGTATTTTATTCATTTGCGAATAGCAACGCTATATGCGTATATCTATAAGGAGTGTCGTTTAACCTCGTTGTGATTGTATTTTACAACACGCCAAGCATTGGCATTTGTTTCAACTTTATTACATTATTTCATTAAACCCATATAAAATAGCCTGCGAGTTGGTTCATTCTTCTAAACAGGTAATAGCGAGACAACAAAACTATACAGGAATCCACGTGTATCCAGAAGGGTTGCTGCTAGCCAGGGCCACATCTCAAGGGTAACCGCTTCTGTGACGAGTCGTAAACCATCGACGAACATTACAAAGTTGAGGTGTGTAGTCAATGCGAGCTCTACAAGTCAAATTAAGAGATAAATCCCTAAACGATAATGCCAAACGTTGTGCAACAGCAGAGCTCATAATACATAAACAGTGGGCAAAAGTTTTACAATAGCATGAAAAAGGCATCCAAAGATGAAGATAGTCAAACTGCTGCATAGTGCTTCGACTATATGCAGAACTTACCCCTCCCTAACATTTCCGTCTAGGAAATATGTTGTATGAGGCAGTTGTGGGTAAATATTTTTAGTATTCACTATTTAATAACCAATAAAGCTAAAGTGTATCTATATTACGAGTGTGAGGCACATAATTCACCAGAAGAAGTATGTAGCTTTCTATTTAATTATATAAAGACAGAAATACCTTCCACAGTGAAGAAACTTATTCTTTGTAGTGACGGTCCATCAGGGCAAAATAAAAACCATACGGTTGTAAGATTTTTAATGCATCTCTGCGACAGTGGAAGATTTGATAGTATCACTCACAACTTCCCAGTTGCTGGAAATTCTTACTCAGCATGTGACAGAGATTTTGGGGTTATAAAGCGTATAATGAAAAACGTAGATCGTATTTATACCTCAGAGGAATTACCGAGATGGTATTGAAAGCCAGTAAAACAAGTCGCTTTATTGTACACAGAGTTTGCTCTCAAGATATCATTAGTTTCATGAAATGGTGGCCACAGTCGTACAAGAAACAAACCGACTCAGACGAAATCTATGGTAGAAGTGTTCCAAAAGACAGGAGGGAAATTTTTAAGATATCAACTTATAGACGGTTTTGTTTTAACAAGAATACTCCTGGGAAAGTGGTAGTAAGACCATTTATTGTTCATGGACTGGTTTCAGCAACCTTCACTCTGCTAAAAGTACATCCACCTCATGATTTACCCACCGACGCGGCATATTCCTCAGGAAAAGTTCTTATTAACAACAAGAAGATACAAAAACATAAATGCCCTTAAACCTTATCTGGTTGGATACGAAAATTTTTATAATAAGATAATACAATGACCTACTACAGAAGCAGAATGTGCTGTGGACCTCGTTTATAACGATGAGTAGTTCTTCACAAATCGAGATCTGGTGCATTTTACCTACTAAAAATAAGTTTTGTGTCCTATAATGATAATACTAGTTTTGTATTATAAAATATAAAGTTATGTATAAAATTTCTTAATAATTTATTGTGGAATTATACTATAAAAATAAAATTACTCAGTTGTTTATTGCAAAAAACATTCAAGTGCAGAGTTTTCCCTGTAAAACCGTTTCAAATATGGATCACTTTCTGTAGACAAATTAACAATCGCTTTCAAAAGTGTTTTATGATGCTACAAAGTTTTGTCTGTTTCCTCAAAATAAACAATTGTCTGTTTGACTGGTTTCTGAAATAAACGCTTCAATTGCAAGGGTCGTTAAATTAATATAAATAAATAATGCCGGCTAACACTAGTCAACGATATGGTGGGTTTAAAAGCATTTAAAAACAACAAAAAATTATTCGTCTCCAAAAAGGAGTACCCAAGAAATATTTCCTAGGAAAGTTTAATGTAATAAAAGAATGCGTCACCACTAAAAGAAAACAAATATAATTATTAAAAATAACCTGGCTCTATAGCCAAAAACAAATGACAGTATTACTCGGTCCTATCAGGAATATGAATGACAATAAAATTCGGGTAGGATAGCTTATGAGAAATGCACTTCGCGCAAAAAATGACTAAAAAAATAGTGTTGGTAAAGCAATGAGAATTCATAGGATAGTGTTTACAATACATCCCATACGATATCATAGATATATACGTACATAGTAATTAATATAGTCATTGTAATTTAAGTTCCGATTCACGTTATTAATGATGTTCGCACGCATACCAATAGAAAACCTTTCTTTTCTTATCTGACACAATCAGATCTTATTAATATTGGTAAAAATTGCAACAGTACCAGCGTTTCTCCACAAAAATTTAACATTTTAAGCTATCAAAAATGGCAGTACCTAACCTAAACTCATGTGCTAGAGGTTATGGTAATGTGTTTCTGTCAAATTGTTTGCTTGTCAAGTCCAATCATTTTATAAACTGCGCCTTAATTTCATATTAAAGACTGTTCTTATCAGAACAAATTCGCGTAATTTTTACGTTCACGAGCTTGTTTTTGAAAGTGCCTGGAATGTACTTGGGTGCTAGGGAGGAGGTGTGCTAATTTGCATGTGTCTTTGAACAAGAGAAAACAAATGAGAGACCTTTTGTTCCTGTAGCAGCCGCCCGAGAGGTGATTTACGAAATGTAATTCGTTAAAAAACAAATTAATTAATTTTATTTTATACAGAGTTGAAGCTGCTCTCAAAATTAATCTGTCTTTTGTGGCGATGTGATCAAAGGTATTTGTTGTATTTTACTAAATAAAACGCTGGGTTCTCGCTTAAATAGAGTGTAATTACAGACTTTAGAAATGCACGATTCTATACAAAATTAATTTTTATGCCGCCATCCTATCACTACACATGTCACTTTCCTCGCCTGTGTCTCTGCCGCCGTTCATACACAACACTCCCCCCTTACATAATCATTGAACCAGTTATAAATCCAGACGCTCAGGCACCTTACGTATACGACTACTACGCCTTTATCCTGCAGGATCAGACTCTACATCCTTATGCGGTAAGGTAATAATTTCTTCGGCTTGAACATTATCTGGGTTATTGATACGATCAGACACTTCATTTTCAGTGCTTAAACCCTGACTATTATTTGACTCTCTCAAGGGACTATTATTTGTAACTACAGGATTAGCATTTGAATTCGAAGTATTTGGTCTACTTATAATATCTTTATCGACTAACAGCTCTGGAAGATCTGGCATCACATCATTCGTAGGCGTATATTTTCTTAAACTATTTACATGTTTATACACAATTTTGTCCTCTATTTTTACCTGATACGTCACAGCGCTTACATGCTTAAATATCACACCTTTTTGCCATTTATCTTGTACACAGGGACCAAGTCTCCATACTAACACCTGTTTTCCTACTACAAAATTATTTGGCCTAACACCATCATAAAATGTATTATTAAGAATTAATTTACCACCCTTTTTTGGTTTAAGCAAGTCAATCACTGTTTTCGGTTTTATTTTGAATACAATCTCATTTGGACATAAACCAGTACTGGCCCAGGGTGTATTCCTGTAACTAAATAAAAAATTTACTATTAGCTGTTCAATAGTAAGACTTGACCTTTGTAACAAGAACTTATTTATAGCTAGTTTTACAGTTTGTACGTGTCTTTCGGTACTTCCATTAGATTGTGGATGATAAGGTGGCGATTTTAACATAGTAATTCCGTTTGCTTGACAAAACATACTAAATTCCTTGAAATTGAATGGAGGGCCATTATCACTTACTATTATATCGGGTAACCCCATAACTGAAAATGTTAATTTTAACTTACCTATAGTTTGAACAACATTAGTCCCTTTTGACATTAAATGAATATCAATCCATTTTGAATTACTATCAACTATTAGAAAATAAGTTATACCATTAATGACAAAGAAATCTATATGAATTCTCTGGAAAACCTTATCAGTTTTTGGTCAAGACATCAAGTTTTGTTCATGATTACTTTGATTAAACTGACACGTCTGGCATTTTATAATTACAGCTTCAATGTCCTGTTGCAGACCTGGCCACCATAAGATAGATCTAACTAATATTTTTGACTTCACCATACCTATGTGATCCTCATGGATCGAGTCTAAAATTTTTTTCCTTAAAATAGGTGGTATAACCACTTTTATCCTTACCATTAGGCAACCCTCTTCCACTGACATGATATGTCGTTTTAGGAAAAAACATTTTAAATCAGGATCCGTAACTTTTACCGGCCAACCCGTTTTTACAAAGTCTAAAACCTTCATAAGTACCTTATCTTTCTTTGTCGCTTCGCATATGTCTTTGTACGTTAATGGCAAATCAGTTGTTAGATTAAACGACTTTATAGAACTATCAATTTCTGTATTTTCGTTTAACGGTAATCTAGACAACATATCTGCTTTGTACATTTGTGTACCTTTACGGTACTCAATTTTATAATCACATGCTGATAAGAATACATTCCAACAAATAATTCTCGAAGCTGACATAACAGGTATGTTGCGACCAGGATTAAATATAACTTTTAGCGGTTGATGATCAGATATCAATATAAATGATCTACCATACAAATATTTGTGAAAGCGTTTAACACAAAAAATTATTGCTAAAGCCTCTCTTTCTAGCTAGAGTAATTTTGTTCAGTCTTTGACAACGCCCCTGATGTAAAACAAATAGGTTTCCCCACTCCATTATTTTCTTGATGACTCAACACTCCCCCAATCCCATAAGAGCTTGCATCACAAGAAACTACAATAGTTTTTTTTTATCATAATGTGTGAGAACTTGACTCTCGGTAATTAACTCTTTGCTTAACTGAAATGCCTCTGTACATTTTTTATTAAATTAAAATTCTGCACCCTTTTCTAGAAGCTTATACAATGGTTTTAAATGTGTAGCTAGCATAGGAACAAATTTACTATAATAATTAATTAAACCTAAATAGGACCGTAATTGAGTTAAGTCATTAGGCTCCGGAGCCTCAGCTAATGCACGGATTTTATCATTACTAGGGTGAATACCATCTTGATCTATACGATGCCCTAAATATTCAACTTGCCTTTTAAAAAATGAGCACTTCTCAATATTAACTTTCACATTATGCCAGTCTAATCTTTCCAAAATCTTTTCAAGCAGCTCTCTAGCATGTTCTACAGACATACCTGCTATTAGGATATCATCCAAATAACAATGTACGTTTGATATCCCTACCAAAATCTGATCCATAATTGATTGGAAGATAGCTGGTGCACACGCAATTCCATAGATCAGCCAAGTGAATCGAAACAAACCCAAATGTGTAGTTATAGTCAAGTATTTTTGAAATTCTTCATTAACCTTGAGTTGCTGATACGCCCCTGTTAAATCAATGCTATGGAATATTTTCCCACATGACAAGCTTGCAAATATATCCTCTGGTGTAGGTAACGGATACTGGTCAACGTTGAGTACTTTATTAACAGAAACTTGAAAATCAGAACAGATTCTAACATCCTCAGAGTTTTTTTTGGTACCACAACAATGGGTGAAGCCCATTTACTATGAGTTACTGGTTTTAAGATGCCTACCT
Organism: Platerodrilus igneus; assembly: GCA_036346225.1. Classification (NCBI taxonomy): domain Eukaryota; kingdom Metazoa; phylum Arthropoda; class Insecta; order Coleoptera; family Lycidae; genus Platerodrilus; species Platerodrilus igneus. The sequence goes on from JARFIW010001309.1 coordinate 924,395, forward strand.
GCACCATCTGATCTAATTTCCGCCCAACCAATGGTCTTATTGAATATGGCATAGAATATGCTTTTTTAAATATGGGTACAGCCCCTTCTTTTATGTTAAATTTAACTTCAAAATTCTTTATAGGACTACACAGATTTCCATCGAACACAGACATATACCTACCTCGAATTTCCGCTATAACATCAACGTATTCCTGAACTTGATTTATTACCTTACTGGAATAACTGATACTATTTGCATTAAATCGTTTTTGCCAGTCTGGAAACAGAACATTGAGCCAATTTCTACCAAGCAAAGGGACAAATTCTTTCTTTGATTCAATAACTGTTAATATTAAACCATATTTGTTATTGCCCACCTGAATGTTTACCAACCATTCTCCTACAGCCTTGATGATTTGTCCAGAAATAGCATTTAATGTGTATGTAACAGGTTTTAGTTTTATATTTAAGGTTTCTTTAAACCTACTGATTGACATAACTGATCTACATGCGCCTATATCAACCTCAAAACACATACTTTTATTATTGAAATTTAATATTAAGCGTAAAGGAAAACGTGCAAGTTCACTCACCTTATTGAGACTAAATAAATCACTATTTACCTCATTGCATGCTACACTTAACTCTTGTGAATCATCTACAGCACCTATGATGACACTCTTGTATTCGGGACATAACGACTTAACATGCCCAAACTTCGAACACTTGTAGCATTTCCATCGCTCTGCAGAACACTTGCTATTTTTTTCATGATTTCGACCACAATTACCACACTTAATAGCTTGGTGATTATTACCTCTCAACTGGCATTTGTCACCACTTTGCTTATAATCTAGCATGGATTGTTTATAACCGCTGTTTCGTACTGCATTAATATTTGCTACATCTGATAATGACCTCACTTGTTTTTGAGCTACTTCAGATGTTAGGGCCATTTGACAGGCACTTTGAAATGTTAAATTTGGTTCGGCTAATAATTTTTTTTTGTATGCTTACCTCCCGAATACCATAAACACAACGATCTCTTAGTGCTTCTTCTAAAAATTGTCCAAATTTGCAGGTCATTGCTAATTTCCTTAATTCCACATTGTATTCAGATATAGACTGATCTGGTTTTTGTTCACATCTATTAAATACATAACGTTCATAAATTTCCGATAGTGGTGGTGAATAATAGTTCAACAACTTATTTTTTACTTGCATAAATGTAAATTCACTTGGTTTCTGAGTTGCTACAAGGTTCTTTAGCGTTTGATATACATTTGTTCCTGCCAACATAATTAACATCGAAATTTTCATTTCTTCAGGTACAATGTTTACTGCAAACAAATGTTCTATCGCTCCATGTACGTTTCAAATTCTTCCGGAACTCCCTTAAAAGGCTCAATACTACCGATCAGAGCCATAGTATGCTTATAATTGAGCAACCCTGTAGCATAGTGCCGATACTAATACTCTTGTTGTAAATGCTAAGTTTTAATCAAGTCCTGGATAACCTCACTTTTCACCATGTGGCTTCAAAATTCACTCTCTAATATAAGCAACAGCCTCGCCGCCAATTGTATTTTACTAAATAAAACGCTGGGTTCTCACTTAAATAGAGTGTAATTACAGACTTTAGAAACGTACAATTCTATACAAAATTAATTTTTATGCCGCCATCCTATCACTACACATGTCACTTTCCTCGCCCGTGTCTCTGCCGCCGTTCATACACAACAGTATTCAGAATGGTGAATCAAAAGATTCGAGAAAAAGATTCCTAAGAAACCTGTATGAATTTATAGAGTGCGCAATTCGCAATGATTTTATCGTTAAGTTATTAATGTGTTGGCAGTTTAGTTTTGATATAGTCATAACTGTTTCAGATGAACATATTACAGTACATACTTGTGTTTAAAACTTTAGAGTGCAGAATTGTTCAAAGGATTTGATAAATATTTAAATATACTGCTGCGCAGAATGGGATTTACATATCGTAAATACAATCCCCGTCGTGCTCTCATAGAATTGCCTCATATTGCCCTGAAATGGTTTGAATTTCTCGTATAGTATATGAGAATATAACGGAAGGTTTTTTATCAATTCGTTTATCTCGAAGAAACTTAGATTTTCTAAAACGGTACTGTTTGTCGTTTTTGGCATAATAATAATGTACGAAGTGTAAGAAGCACACAAGTGGATGAGAAAGATTCATTGTGTTGCATGAAGGCAATGAAAATGGGTTTATTAAAGGTTGCGAGTTGTTTAGATGCACCTAACAATGCAAACATAATTCCTATTGTTGTACCTAATTGGCAAACTGTTTCTGAAGGATTAGGAGACTTTGTGTTTTCAAAACAAAATGAACTGCTTGTGCCTATACCTGGAAACGAACCAATTGATTATTTTCTATTATTGCTGGACAAAAATATTTTAGAATCAATAGTGGAAGAAACTAATGCATATGCTGAGCAGGTGTTTCTTGAAAAAGTAGAAACTAAAAGAAGGCGAATGTTTAATCTTACTTGCTTTTCAGAACATATGAGCAGGGATCGCTTTCTTCTGATTTTAAGATGTTTACATTTTTCTAAAAATCCATCACCTTTGGATGTAACTCCAGAAGACCGTCTCTACAAGATACGGCCATTGATCGATTATTTTAATAAAAAAATGATGGAGGTTTATTATCCAGGTAAACAACTTTCTTTGGATGAATCCATGGTATTGTGGCGCGGACGCTTGGCTTTTCGGCAATATATCAAAAATAAAAAACATAAGTATGGCATCAAGCTGTACATGTTGACAGAGCCAAATGGAATTGTTATAAAGTTTGTTGTCTATACAGGACAGTTAGATGATATGGGTGGCAAAGGCCATGCGGAAAAAGTTGTGTTACATTTGTTGCACGAAAAATTAAATAATGGGCATTCCATATTCATGGATAATTTTTATAATAGCTTTTTACTTGCAAAAAGTTTATTAGAAAAGGGTACCTACTGCACAGGTACCCTTAGACTAGATAGAAAATACAATCCAAAAGAAATTATTCAGAAAAAACTTAAAGTTAGAGAAACAATATCCATGTATTCAAATGGAATTATAATCGGCAAATGGAAAGACAAGCGTGATGTTGTTTACATTACTACGGAATGTTTACATTTTTCTAAAAATCCATCACCTTTGGATGTAACTCCAGAAGACCGTCTCTACAAGATACGGCCATTGATCGATTATTTTAATAAAAAAATGATGGAGGTTTATTATCCAGGTAAACAACTTTCTTTGGATGAATCCATGGTATTGTGGCGCGGACGCTTGGCTTTTCGGCAATATATCAAAAATAAAAAACATAAGTATGGCATCAAGCTGTACATGTTGACAGAGCCAAATGGAATTGTTATAAAGTTTGTTGTCTATACAGGACAGTTAGATGATATGGGTGGCAAAGGCCATGCGGAAAAAGTTGTGTTACATTTGTTGCACGAAAAATTAAATAATGGGCATTCCATATTCATGGATAATTTTTATAATAGCTTTTTACTTGCAAAAGTTTATTAGAAAAGGGTACCTACTGCACAGGTACCCTTAGACTAGATAGAAAATACAATCCAAAAGAAATTATTCAGAAAAACTTAAAGTTGGAGAAACAATATCCATGTATTCAAATGGAATTATAATCGGCAAATGGAAAGACAAGCGTGATGTTGTTTACATTACTACGGAATTTGAAAATACAATGATTGAAATCACCAATAAAAGGGGTCAGCAAAAATGTAAACCTCTACCAATACTAGAGTACAATAAGAATATGGGTGGTATTGATCGTCAGGATCAGATGATGGCATATTACCCATCTGACCATAAGACTGTACGATGGTATAAAAAGTTAGGTATCCATATTTTTCAATTAGCACTTCTAAATTCTTTCAATTTGTTCAATAAGTTCTCTGGAAGAAAATTAAATTTGTAGGATTTTCGCATGCAACTTCTAAAAGTGCTGCTCCCACAAAAAGAATCTGCCAGCGTTCTAGTTAGCAAAAAAAAACACCGAACACTTTCCAACCAAAATTACCGCAAAAAATAAAAAACACCGTATAATAAGAAAACGATGCAAACAGTGTCATTCGAAAAACATTATAAAAGAAACAATTTACCATTGCGAAATCTGCCCAGATTTACCGGGTTTATGTATTGATCAATTCTTTGTAATTTATCATAGGAACTTGCAAAAATAATACATTTTTGCAATTCTTATCTTATTTTTTTGTATTACAACATTTTTGAATTCAGTGCATTTTTTTAAAATTGATATTACCAATTCGAAGTGTTTTGCTTTTTAGTTTGTTTTTATATTTTATGTTCTATTTTTTATCGATATATATTTATACATTTACTTATATTCTTTTTTATAAATCTTCTCACCAAATTTAAAAACTATTTTATCTGTAAGTTTTTAGTTGCTTGTAAAAAATAAATTTCTTGTTTTGCTGTGACTATTTATGTCGCCAATGTACGACATCAGCATCCGACAATTAAAATCAGTGAGCAATGCTAATGTCGCCAATTGGCGCTAAGGGAGGGGGGCACAAAATAAATAATGAAAACCTTTTGTAAGATGCTTAAAACCTTTCAGCAGTTCTTAATTTTCCGAAGTGATTCAAAAATCTATTCAGTTTCTGGGAAGAGTATATAATTTTTAAGACACAGCGAACGTGTTAATATCAATTGCTGAAGAATTTGGAACAACCTTCTACAATTGCTTTAGATAATGTTTCATACCACATACGGTGTTGGTTAAAGAACTAAATTACAGTTGGACAAAAGGAAATATATCAAACTGGCTGACAAATCAAGGCGTTGCACATAATTGTACTTCTTTTAAAAAAGATATTTTTAGTCTTGCTACCATGTACGTATAACAACCCAATTTATAATTTGTGCAATTAGGATGGTTATTAATTTTCAGGCATAAACCACAGAAGGTCTACAAAGCAGATTAGTTGGCGGAACGGTATGGCCATAAAGTTGTGCGAATGCCTCCCTACCATTGCTTTTTCAACCCGATTGAACTTGTCTGGGACATATCAAAAACTTATTACAATCGTCACATTGGTAAGAATGGCAAATCGGGAGAGAATTGTTTGAAAATGTGGCACGAAGCATTGGCAACCATTACCTCAGAAGTCTGGGCAAATGCTGCAGCTCATTCTGCAAGTTTAATTGTAGACTGGTACAATAGAGAAGTACGTTTAGATACAGTTTATGTTTCATCTCTTGTAATTACTTTTAATGCTGATACCGAAAGCGATAGCACCGATTCAGATGTCCACATCGATTATATTTAAACATCGCTGGAGAACCTAATGGACAAGGGTTAGCAAATTTATATTTTGCTGAACTATATAAAGCTGAATGACAATGTGGCATGAAGCATTAGCGCCCCTATCCTCCAGTTTAGACAAATTATGTACAAAACATAGAACCAATTATTAAAAAATGAGGATCGCAAAATTAAGTCTGATAAAAACGATGTTGCACCATTGATCATTAACATAAACGACTATAGCGACAGTAGCTCGGATTCAGACAGCAGTAGCAACTAGTCGACAGAAGGCCATGGAATCATAGGGAAATTAATGAAATACATTTTGTAGACGAAGAAATATCGATACTTGTAAATTAATTATCGGCATTAAGTTTATTGTGAGGTAATCGGTATCTGTAACTTTCTGTATGATAAATAAATACAACTAAATATAATATTTTATTGATAATTTACAAGCATTTAATAGAGATTCATTTAATTTCTTCAGTTACATCTGTTTAGAACATCGACTGCAAAATCACAATTTTTTGTGATATATTTAATCATATTTGAATTACTTTATCGTGTTTGACGATCCTCTTTTTTTTGGTAAAGTTGTTTACTTACATCTTATCATTAATAAAGTAAAACATTACAGGCTCACGTACTGGGCGTTACGGAAACTTTCTAAAAAGATGTTTATTTTTTCTTACAAAATTCGTGCAGAAGATGTTTTATCCGTATTAACACAATTGACTTTTGAAGACTTCCGCACTAGCTCTGAACTCTATCTTCAGCGGTTCAGAGAGACTATCAGGAGGGTCGTTAATTAAATACGGATGGGTAGGGCGCCACTGTACTTAGATAGTGTGTAAGAAACAAGAAATATCGCTAAGAAAAATACAGGAACCTCAACGAGTATATTCTGTTATAAAATACAAGATTCTGTATTTTTTGATGGTACTACGTCTATCCTGAAAGAAAATAAAATACATAAAATAATAGTAGAGACTGCAATTTGCGTCTCAAAATAAAATCAGTAAATCAGACAGGCTTTGTACATGTATGATTTTTTTCTTTTGTGTAATAGTGAATGGACCCTCTACTTATTAAATTTATGCACATCTGGTTGATATGAAATTCATGGAATCCAGTGATTAGATTGGACAAAATAAATACTATTGCTTCAGTGCTTCCACGAATGTAATTAACCTTGTTTAAATATATAAGGAAATTAAGACTGTTAGGTAAGAACACATATATTAACTGAAAATTCTTTCTTATTTATTCTGACAGATAATTATTATAAGTTTCTGAATATTCAACTAATTTTTATATTTATATTGTTACTCTTGGACAATTTAAATAAAAAGAGCCTCTAAAACAAAAAGGCACTATAAATGTCATTAACATATATATGAGATATTTTGTCATCTTTTCAGTACTGACTAAATGACTCACATACATACAAAATAAGTTTGTAATAAGATCTTTTAAATTAGTAAAGTTAAATTTTGTTAAATAGTTATCGTGTATAAGCAATTACATGATTATATTATTCGTAATGCAGATTCATAAAGCTTTTGTTACATAGAAAATTTCATAAAACATAATTTTGATATGAAGCAACGTTGATAATTTAAATTGATATTAAAATATTATCACAAAGATGTTAGTTTCCATGGGTTCAAACGACCAAGGTTAGATTTATACATGACGTTAAACGTCAAACAGATGATTTACTCAACAAATGGAAATCACTTACCACCTTGACCTCAAGGCAGGGCTGCTTGCACCGTTTTACAAACAAGTTCAACCCACATGTGGACTTCCAACATTGAACAAACACCACATTGTAAGTTTCCAATGCGTAATCGTTTTATACGCAAATAAATCAACTTCTTACAACTGTTAGTCAGCTCTAAGTATTGCTTCCGAATTAAAACAAAATTTCCATGTTGAAATATAAAAACGTATATATCTTACTCAGTAAAAATTCAACAGTTTCGCATGACCATTTTGCTTCAGTTATTAAATGTTGTTTCCTCCGTACGTTAGTGTTGCTTTATTTTTTCAGTTCATTAGTTCTTTTCTACTTTAGTGTTGTTTCTTCAGTACTTTAGTGTTGTTTCTTCAGTACTTTAGTGTTGCGCATGATGACTTTCTAAGCAATCAGATCGATAAATTTATTGAAACTAATATGCGACTTGCAAGTCAGCTTTAGATACGAATTTAACCATATTGACGTTGTAACGATCAAAATCCGACTGATTCGACTCGTCGACAACAGCCTCTTCAAGCAGGTACGCGAAAGCATGCTATACAATATCACTTTGAAGAACTTTTACAATACAAACTGGACATTTATAACTATGCGCTTTATTTACTATATTATTAAAATAAAGAAGGACAATAATTGGAGTGTTTCGAAATTATGATATTTAGTTTTAATTTTGTATTAATTGTTGAATTACGATTTATATTGAACTATAAAGGTGAATTTAAGAATTTTTATAACACAACACCTAATGTTTATGCGTTTATTTAGCAGAGGAAAAGCGAACTGTTACAAAAGTGTATTGTATTTTCAAGTTTACCGAATACTCGTATCACTCTTGGGAATGTTATTTTTTTACTGGCAAAACTAAGACATCGGGTACTATCAAGTTTCTACTTCTACATCTTCCAATTTCAACAGCTACCGTATATTAACAAGTTTGCAGGAAATTGTATAAGTTTGTTTAACATCCAGCAAACCTTAAAGAATAAATTTTCAAGACTGTTCGCCCTATATACTATTACTTGAGAGATATCAATATCCATGTACTTTGGTATTATCTTAAAAATACATATTTGTTTTATATTTTGCCTAAAATCACTACATATTATTTAAATAGTAAACAGTCACAGATCAACCTTATTTATCGGGAAAAAAATACCACTTCACAAAAGCAGAAAGAAAATTGGATTTTATACGTATTTCGGTTACTTTGTGTTGCAATCCAAAAATTATTTAAGACATGAATTACATACTTTTAATTTAGTTTTAATAAACATAACCTGTGGTGTTGAATAACGGTGGCTAACATTCCGTATCTGGTGTAATGTCCTTATTGCTATAAAATGAAGCACATCAAAAACACTAAACTATGTTTAAAATATGCTCAGTAGTAAAACTTTCACTTAAATAGCAAACATTATTTAGTTAAAAAGCTTGGTCTGCAATTATGTCCATCTAAAATGATTCTAAAAATTGCATTTTAAAAAGTTACAAACTACATTCCTTCATATAATAGGAAATATTTTGCAACATCAATATTCTACTGATGGCCTCATTGTGGTTACGAAAACTTTGTTTTTTGGTTGTGACAACCGCGCTATTTTACAACACTACAAATATAGATTACGTAATTCGGAACTTAAATTAAAATGATTATAGTAGTATATCACTCATATCTTATTACTTGCTAATTATATAAATACTTCAAATTCGTTCGTAGAATAATAAATATATCTGTGCCTTAAGCACTCTTTTTTCAGGTACTTCTAAAACATAAGAGTCGCTAACATAGTATCACTTTCCTGGTGTGATTTTTGTATTGGCTTTGTCACTTTCGCATGATGAAGGCAAGAAACGATTTTGATTTTTAAATAAAAATTGCCAGCGGTAACTGTGGTTTTTAAAGAAGTTCTTATTTTTATATATGTCATAATGTCCATTGCGAATTAAACCGTTATGTTGCACAACACCTTATAATGCAAATAACGCTTTAGTTTACTTAACAATTGAACAAAATGGCGTTAAATCCAGTAACCACGGAAAGCATTTACTCATCTTTGCAGATCGAGTCTTAAAATCCGAAATCGCTTTAAATGTAAAATCAATACAGCGGGAAGATTACAGACTAGAAGTTGTTTAGTAGCGTTGGTATATACAGGTCCTTTTTTAGGTCCACCATGTTTCTTCGTGCAAAAATTGCAACTTATTTTATTATTTCCAAAAGCAGATCAGATTCTGTGAATTGGCTTGAGCAAGATTGTATGGAGTATTCGCCTGCATATTTATTGTCAGTTTCTTTATCATTATTAAAAGCCTGTAAAATTTGTTTTTTCGATATTGTTACACTCAAATCAAAAAAGGACTCTTCTCGACGTAAAATATGTTTAGTCTTGGCACTGTAGTGTACTAACTAAGACTACTCGGAATACTTGTTCAACTGGTAATAGTAACTCAGAAGCTTGCTTCTCATACAATTTTATAATTCTTTTTTTAGCACTTCAACAGATGATGGATCTAATTTACAACTAACTTTTTATTTTTCTAGAATTACGGCTTGATACCTTTTCAGGTCCTCTTCACTCAATGCTTCGAATAAATGTCGTAATAGTCATGTGAACCATGTTGTTGGCCACCAGAAAACTGTGGCATTCTTTGCGTAATGCTTGAAAATAGCATACGTGAGTTATATATTTCTAGTCTATCATTTTGTAATTTTTTTTAACGTTTGTGTTAAAATATGTGTTAGTGGTAGCCATTCTCCTAAAGTCCCAATAAGTGTATCTAGCGTCAAAGAATCTTTATCATGTGGATTTAATCTGCCGCCAGGTAGTTTAAAATATTGCCCAGACTTTGAAATTTCAAGAAGTAATTGTAATAAGTACGGTGTTTGTCCAAGACATTGTATAATAGAAGTGAAAAAACAAGTATTGCCTAAATTCACAAATCCGCATGCCTTTCAAGAGTTATTGTTCAAAATCGTTTTATATTTTGTTATCTTTTGGCATATTATCTGTTTTGAATATATTTACGTTTCTTTTCGGTATGTCCCTTACGTCACTTCTCTTTTTAATGTGCTAAAGGGTCTCTCAGATTCCGCATATATTTATTGGCTTTATATGTAGTATGCGACATACAATTTTTAGTACGATCAACAATTTTTGAATTTTCTCTTGTTGTACTATTTGAGGAATCCTAATTTTCTGCTGATTCATCAAGTGAAAATAGTTTTTGTATTTTTTTTTATATTTGAAACTTGATCATCCAGTATGAATTTATTAGCTTGATTAACAATATTTTGATCTTTTACGGTCATTTGGTGATTCTCGCTATTAGGGATCCGGACTGTGGTGTATCATGGTAAAATGCCATGTATTACAGCGGCATTGCCGCGTTGAATTTCTATCGAGAGGTGCTGCCAAAGGAATACCGTGGATCTTTGTTCACATGTTGCTAATTAAAGCTATGACCTAGGTTGTTTATTAGTTGCCGAGTTAACTCACAAGCTACTTCCATTGTCTCGAAAGCAACTGGAATAAAGGTGTAATTTTGGCCAATGTCCTCTATACCTGTTGACTTTACGCCTTTTAGCTTCAGTGGCAGCTACCCCAAATGTTTTGCTCGTTGAAATTAAATGTCAAGGAGCTAGGGTGCCCACAACAGTTACGTCCCAAGCCAGCGATCGGCCTTTCTTCCATGGAATTATTGTTACACCGTCAGGTCTCTTATTATCTCTTAAAGTACCGGAGGGTTCGAGAACGGATTGAATTTGTAATTTAGCAAGAGATCGTGCCATAACTTGGTTTAACGATTCGTCTCTAGATAATCGGCCAATTGTGTTCTTGTTACAGCTTCAAGCATGGAAGGCTATGCAATCTACGAATGCACCCAGCCGCAGCGCTACATATATACGCACGGTTTCGTTTAGTAGGACTGTTCCAAGCTGAGACGAAGGGAGTGCATGTAACCATTGGTAGTTTTCCTTTTGTAATACTGCTTTTGGGCGAGCAATGGAACAAGTGTCACTAACTTTCATCAAATTGTTGTACTTGCTTTCTAGTAATGTCGATTCCCAGAATTTATGTGAACTCAGTGATGGCAAACTTATGCTTTCCTCGTTGGGTATGGTTCTATTCAGCAAAATCAATGATTCAGAAAAACCGGTTAATTCAATCAGTTCTTGAACCTCAAAATTTTCAATGTTAACAGCAGCATTTCTCGAACCTTCGTCTGTATTATGGCTTGATAGAACACATTTTGGTTCTAGCATAGAAGCAGCATCTTTCTTTGATAAGCAGTGTGACTTGGTGTGATGCTGGTTTAAACCGCGTTTAGAAATTGAATAGTAACCACAAATATTGCAAGTAACCCAGTCATTTGAAGGGTAATAAGAATTATTAGTTACAGGCTCTTTTAGGTTTGAAGATGGTCTTCTGGATACTTTGTGTTGCATCCTACTATTATCGCTTAACGGCTTCAACATTCTAGGTGGTTTACTTATAACAGAAGGAGAGGAAATTCGGTATTTTTCTGTAAAACATGTAACTCTAGATTGGGTGAAACTAGTTCCAGGAGAAGCACAACTCTAAACGATTTATTTTGTAATATATAAACTATATAATTATGTAAAAAAGATGCCAATTTTAGGAATCACAAATGTCGGACATTTCATATCCATTCATATAATCAATTTAGTGGCCATAGTGAAACCAATACTAAAATTCAAATTCAAATTTACCTATTATGAATGATAAAGGAAGATCCTTTATCATTCATAATAGGTAAATTCATCAAAACATTTTAACAGCTGTCACTTCAAAAATAAATTTCTTATAAAATTATAAATTAAATCTTTTAAAGTGAACACTAACGTTTGTATAAAATCTTCTTATACCTGTTCATAAAAAAAAACCCATAATATAATATGTATAGAGTAGAGTAAATACAGGGTTTCAGGCGCCTCATTTCCACCAGAATCCCTCATTTCCACACTCATCTGGACCAATTTACATGTAAATTCCCATATGGAGGAAATGAGGAGATGAATCTCCACCTTGCTCTCTCGCCTTGTGGACCGCCTTGTAGGATTTTTTTACCTCAACCATCTCTATCCAAAAAAATCGGTAACCTAACGCCTAAAATTTTCGAGATACCTCTCGGTGCCTATAGGCACCGCACCCACGGGATAAATCTATATTGTTTGGTATCAATTAAAATTAGATTTTTCTCAGCTACCCGAATTTCTAGGAATTTTTTAGATTGCATCGTCCCCCAGGGAGCCATCCCAATTTTAAAATTTTTTTTACCGCCAACATTCTGAATCAGTTTTCCTCGACTAGCCATTTTTACCCACGAGATAAAGGTACATTGATTGGTATCAATTAATATTAGATTTTTTTCTCGGTAACCTAACTCCTAAAATTTTCGAGATACTTCTCGGTGTGTATAGGCACCGCACCCACGAGATACATCTATATTGTTTGGTATCAATTAATATTAGATTTTTCTCAGCTATCCGAATCTCTAGGAATTTTTTAGGTAGCATCATCCCCCAGAGAGCTACACCAGTTTTAAGTTTTTTTTACCGCTAACATTCGAGATACATATATCTTGCTTTTTCATCTTAGCATCCTCATTTGCCCCCACATCTAAACCAAATAGATTTCTTCGACTAGCCATTGCATCTTTCGAGATAAACCTATCTTGTTTGGTATGAATTAATATTAGGATTTTCTCAGCTACCCGAATCTCTAGGAATTTTTTAGATTACACCATTCCCCAGAAAGCTACCCTAATTTTAAGATTTTTTGCTGGTAGTGATTTTTTGCCCGTCCGCATAAATTTTTTACCATGCGGCACATCAAAATAATCTAGAATTTTATGCAGAATCCGAATCTGTAAACAGATTTGAAATAAAAGCACCCCTTACAAAGTTACGCAAATACCCTCTGCGAGATAAATCTTTCTCCACATTTCCACCCACAAGATAAATGTGCCTTGTTTGGCATCAATTAATATTAGATTTTTCTCAGCTACCTGAATCTCTAGGAATTTCTTAGATTGCATCACCCCCCCCCCAGGGAGCTAGCATCACTTTAAAATTTTTTTGGCCGTCCGCATAAATTTTTTAGTTAGCAACACATTAAATTAGTCTGGAATTTTATGCAGAATTCGAATCTGTAAATAGATTTAAAATTGAAACACCCCTTACCGTTTTACACACACCTTCTAAATTATAACTTTCCTGCAGCTCATACCTAAAAGAAAATCCAAAAACCATCCTTAAAACTTCTTATTACAGACAATTTTTACTAATACAGTTTAAATTTTGTAAACCACATTTCTAAATACATATTCACAATTTTTATTCTTAACCTAGAACTCCTCATATTGGCTTATACTTATTGCTATTTATTTCTAAATAGAGCACCTTTTCCAAAAACCAACCGGACCCACATATTGCAAGTTCCTCTGATTATGTTCTCATGGTTTCGCTTGAGACTTCGTACATATTTTCCAGATTACTAGAAGACGTTATAACCATATTTTTTGTGTTAAAGGATTTCACATCGGTAGTCTTTTCTACCATTTTTGTGTAGACGCCATAGAGTTTGCAATAGACCTTTATTGCTGTATGTTGTGTTCTTTTTTTATTAAGTAATCAAATAAACCGCTCTTTCTGCTTCCAAAGAAACTCGGGCACTCCATCGTCGACACTGGCGTTCTTTATGCGATAGCTAGCCATACGGTTGTTAAACGCTGTGCCAACCATTTCTACACTATCTTCGCCAGTAGCGGTAACTGTTGCATTTTTATGCCTGTTGCTTCTCAAGTGTGCGCCATAGGTAGTCTTTTCCATTTCAAAATCGCATACTATACACATAATTGGTGTTTGTTTCGTACAAGACCCTTTAACAGCTGGCGGAGCTGAACGTTTACGGCCTTTATTAATAATACCAAGTATTCTGTAGTTTCGTAGATTGCTCATTTCCTAGAACCAAATCTTCCGCATAGCGGTCGGTAGCACGTAATGATTTCTAGAACCGGTAAGTACTCGATATTGCCCAAATAGAGAATTAGATGCTCGATGTCTGTCAACTTCCGATTCCCTTGTAAAAGGTAGAAAAATTCAGTCAATCATCCATCTAACTTATACTTCGACTCGCTCCCGTTCTGATAATTTCCAAACATTTTTCAAACGACAATGGTCTTCGAATTTTTAAACCTCCGAGGGATCTTCGAGCTACCCGTAAACAAACAGTGCGCAGTATAATACATGCATACCCCTTCTCTGCGGTACTGCTATTTTTGTAGTTGCTTGAAAAAGTCAGTCGTCTTTTCTTACTCCTAAAATCGCTGCAAAGCACCATTCCATACTTTCTTTAAAAGTATAGCACATCGCGCACTTTTTTGCCTGATAATTAAATTTTGCTCATGTTGGCTTTTACACTTTCGCATATTTAAACATCTAATACGATCGATTAACCACTTTCGATTATTCTAACTGGAAGCACCATACATTCCGCAGCACCGTTTTTTTTTTTAATCCAACGATCCGATGGGCTTCCACACACTAACACCTAACGTACCTTTCCTACTATTTGTTAAACAAAAACTACCGGCATCGCCATGTCCCTATGTGGACGTAAGCAGATGTTTGTAGATGTGTACGAGAATATGTAACCATATACATTAATCAGTCTCAGCTTTTTATTCAGTCCGTGAAAACTACTATTTTTCTAAACCACAATTACTAATCACCTTTATAGGTTTAACATTTCTACCATTTCCCAATTACTGGTGCTACGTACACGGAAACTTTAATTTCTTATTGGAGGGAATCCTTATTCTCCCACGCACTGTTGCGTAGTTGCATGCCCACCCCTTTAGGGAATATATGCTCGTTATATGTTGTAGCACCCTCGGTTTTACTTGACTACACTTCGTGAGACTCCTATAATTTTTTTATTCATGTCTTTCTCGCTTACAATACAGTAGGACTTAGCCCTATTATCAACAAATTCTTTACTAGACCCCCATTAAATTCGTTTTTAAATTTCCCGATTTTTTAGGGTAGGAATGGTTGGGGTAAAAAATCCTACAAGGTGGTCCACAAGGCGAGAGCAAGGTGGAGATTCATCTCCCCATTTGAAAACCTTAGAAAGTTTCAGAAACCACAATATCAGTGAAGCGGATAGAGCTTCAAATACTTATTTAACATAAGCCCCTAGATCAAAGTTTCATAAGCTTCCATCGACGCCAGGTCGGAACCACAAACAAGATCACAGATGTTTTCTACAAGTAACTTTATATAAAAACCAGTATACGGAAAACCAAGATTCTAGCAGAACATAAACAAAAACGAAAAACGATATAAGAAAACATATTTTACTTTAATCATTTAGTAGACACTGAAGTTACATACCACTATATCTAAAAGAAATATAATTATGAAATGTAAAAGCAAGCAGTTACTTTTGATAGAAGCAAGCGGGAAATTCCTATCAAATTAATATGCAAATTTAATGATTTTTTCTGAAACGAGTTGTTTAACCATCAATCGTCTTTTCTAAATACACCAAGCTACGTTTATATACCTGCAAATACTCTCAGGCGGTTCCTGTGATCGTGCGAGTTATTGTAGGGTAGGAGCGTACGTAACTGAAAACGAAATATAACTTGATATTTAAAGAAGTTGTTCCGTTTATAGTGTAAATAATATAGCTACATTTCATTTTACATTGAGTTTGTTGATTATTTACATTCGCCGCGGTTTATTTAAATTTGTTAGTAAAATTTCATGGTTTACTGGAAGCACGCGCCAACAAGTGTCGCGGGTGATAAACGACTATTCCGCATGTGCAAGAACACAGTGTATTGACTGTAAATCCACGCAGCTCAGCAAAGTATCGATTTGTAGTTCAAACGGTCCGCATCACTATTTTACACGTTCTACATAGAACAAATTAATTATGAACCGCTTTTCGTCAGAACCGCTATTGAAATAAATGTACTTCGCTTTACCCACAAAAGGCAGAGTAGATGTTACATTGTTTTTTCATTGGCACGGCTTCATAAATATCCAGGTGAGTGCTTTTAGTAACCGCTCGATCTAATTAAAAACATTAATTATTTGTTGTTTGTTAAAATATCACTTAATTTTTATACAGTCCACTTTTCTCTCCTAATTAGCTATTCGAAATTTACCGCAATATTTTACAAAAGTATATTGAAATATCGTAAGATAAGAAAATAAATGTAAAAATTTTTTACTAGAATTCAAACGAGCCATAGTAATGTATTAAGAAACTCCAAGGAATACTATTGGCACGCCAAACAAACACAAACGGCGAAGCTAAACTTTATCATTTAAATGGGAAAGATAGAACTTTTGCGCTCATTCAGATATCTACATGTATAGTAACAATCTCCGTTTCCATAAATATTAATCCCTTATGTTAGAATACACCTACGGTATAAAAGTCTTACTTTCTAAAGTTGCGATAGCAAACAATTAATTGATCTTACCTTATGAACAACTCGATAACTGTATCCCCTTTATGGTTTGCAAAGCCTTCGAACATCGATTAAATGTTAACAATCCTGTGATTTATTATATTAAATATGTTTATAGTCTTTAACTGAATACTTTGGGATTTGAAGACGATTTTGCATTTGTTTAAAAATATAAAATGAGAAACAATTGCAAGTTGTGTAATTTATACGATATCCAAACAAAACACATACACACAAACACGAACACACTTACCCACACAACACATCACACATATCTACTCGTACATAAACGCGTGCGTACACACACGCACACCCAGCACACCACGCGCACCACACACAACACACATCCACAATCCACGCAATCACGCATACTACATACACCACACACGTCACGTACATACCAGATACACACGTACGCGCACACACATATTTGTAGCTTAGAGATTAAAGTTCCTAAATTAGTCGCTTAAGCACAGAAGGATAGATCCTACTGTCTAGAATTTTTTGCAAGGTGTTTGTTTTAAGCGAAAACTATTTATCTATAAATACATCTTATAGTGTGTTATTTAGTTCACGTTTTCACTCATTCATCTACGTGTTTGAACTGTATGTTTATTTATTTGTTTATTAATTAATTTAGTAATTTTGTCTTTTTCAATTTAACAATTTTTTGCTAATTTAGGTTATAATCTTTTAGTAAGAGTACTATTGAAAAATTTCAACACGGACAGAGTTGTTTATGTATATTATCAATGTTTGCATTTTACAGTATTCCTTCAGACCATGTTGTAGATGAAGTAAGTGATTCTTCATACAAATATGGCTGCTGTCATTTTAATTTTTAGGCAACTGCCGTAGGGTATGCGATATATAGCTCAAAGTGGTATGGTAACTACTTTCCAAATGTGCAAAAGTCAATAGGACTTGTAGTTCAAATGTCAAATAGCAAACGCATATTTAAAGCAGGAGGATTATTTGAAGTTAACTTACCGTCTCTTATTTCGGTAAGTTATTTCTTTCAGTATTTGTATTGTATATACTGTTGAAAAACAACTTACCTTTTACGCAAAAACAGTTCTGAAAACAAAAAGTTTTATACAGCTTTACATTAGAAAAAGTGTGACACCGACGTCTGGTCGTCTAAGGATTCCATTTCAAATAAATGTTCCAAAATTCAAGTAAGCAAACAACAGCCATGATTGAAACTAAAAGGGGTACTTAAAGATGTTACGGTATTCCGAGCGGATAAGATAATAGTAACGTAAGCAACGAAAAAAGCCCGCACCTAGTACTGCAACAAAAAAAGATTTCCAAGAATGCCATGCTAGCTAGAAAGTTGTAGAATGAGGTGAGTCAAAAACAAAAAAAGAAAAAGAAAACTTCAAGAGAGAGAGTTTATTTACAACACCTATAATAAAAACATGTTTTACAAAGAAGGCAATATTTCTCCAACAAATCCCGGAGTATTTACACAGTAAAACATCTTCGCAATAATAATCAATACACTTTTTAATTACCCTAAACCAATTTTTAAACGTAATTGTAGTATTTACATAAAACAGAAATCAATAAAGAATTGTTAACGTAATCCGTGCGGACAAAAAAAGAAAGTAATAAAGTAAGCAAACAAATACCCCGCACCAAGTACCGGAACAAAATAAGAATCGAAGGAAGCAATGCTCTGCTAGCTAAAACGTCGTAGAGTATGGTGGGTGACACAGAAAGAAAAAGGAAACCTCAAGAAAGGAATTTTATTTATATAACCTTTAATAAAGAAATGGTACAAAAAGGAAATTTATTTACAAACCCTTAAGAAATCAACATGTTGTATAAGTAAAACCAACTCGCGTGGAAAACAACATCTATTCAGTGTATCCCGGAGGATTTAAATAATACAAAATAATTAATATCCTTTGTTAATTACTTTAACCTAATCTTCTACCTTAATCCTAATATTTATACAAAACAAAAATTAACAAAAAGCATAGTCAATGGTTTTCAGTCACTACGCTCCATCACAATACTAACATAAAACAGCAATTAAAAAAGATCATACAATCCCTATACCTACAGATTGTTCACAAATAATACTTGATAAGTAACTACGAAAAAAAAGTAGTATCAGTAAATTACAGTATTTAAGAAAGAATTTCACTACGAGTTACAATGTATTTCCTAGTAACTGAAATATATAGTAGAAAAATGTCACACATAGTGGACTCTAAATTGTTGTCAGATTGAGAACTATCTTTTATACTTAATACCAAAACAAGAAAAGCTTTCTTCATTAGCATATTCCTACGGTTTGAGTGAAGTAAGTATAATTTCAACACAATAACACCTCTCAGACCCAATTGCTCCTGATGTAGGTCATCAACGTAAGGCAAAACAGAAATAAAATTTCCTACAGATGGACAGAACGTTCGTGCGGCCCAAAAACTGGGCAGCTCCGTGGCGTAGTGGTATGTGTATGACTACTACGCCCAAGGTCCCGGGTTTGAATCCCGACACGGTCCGATTGAAAAATGTTAGATGAGCATTTTTCACAAAAATACACCCTCGTTCAGATGAGGTAAAATGGAGGTCCCGTGTGTGAGTGTTGTCACGCACGTTAGAGATCCTTACCTTGCTTGGAACAGCAAGGGTTCGGCAAAATTCCAAATTTTCCAGGTAAAAAAAACTCGCTTCCGGGCCAATGTAGTACCTTCGGGTGGAGCATTGGAAAATCACATGTAAGGCCCAAAAACTGGTTATAGTCGACACCAGTGGGATCACATGACATATCATACTAAATTCTTTTCCTGGAAAACAAAGTGAATTGAATTCAAAAGAAGTAAAAAGAAACAGAGTAACTCTTCACTTTCAGGTTACGCAGCAATGGATGGAATTAGTTGAAAGTAAATTAGCACCACCTGCAGTACATAATTTTGTTGTAAGAAAAATTTTATATCTCAAAGAAACAACTTGGTACAAACTAATTTCAGAAACCCATGTCATAAATTCATTAGCTGTAGTGGCTCACTTGTTTACCTTAGAAATTGGAACGTACTACTTCTGTATTATCACAAAATCCATGTTTAATATATCAGTAAGTTTTTTTACAGTGTCTCTTACTTAGGACAGTTACAAATTATCAGATCGATCTAAAACCAAAGCTGGACAATGAATGCTTGGATGTGCCGCATTAGAAAGCTCAAAGCCAACAGCTACCAATAACAGGAAACTCAATTTGATAATTTCCATTCCATTGCAATGTATGTGTTATAGCACTGTGCTACAATTAATTATTTTTGTTTATACTGTAGAATGCAAACCCAATCATGACTGTATAGAAATCAACCGTTATATTTTAAAAACGTTGACCTGTTGTGGCTCACTTAGTTAAAGAAATAAAACACGACTAACTACACAGCGACTGAACGTTTACTTGAATTTATTTGAATAATTGAAGTAGTATTGTAGATTAATTAACTGAATAACATTTCACCTCACGATAACAATAGTTCGTCTCGCAGAGCGTAAATCTACTCGACTACCGTTGTTACTGTTCTAGCAACCCCACACATTTACACTTGTATGCTGCGTCCTTAACTAGAAAGCGGTTAACCCTGACACAACCGCAACGCACCTGCATCTTACAGGGTGAATATCCCTCGGTTGAAGATTAGAATGTGAAGGGTAAAACCCAAGCTTTGAGTTATAGATGTGTATCTTGATATTAATCCAAAATAATCTTAACATAAAACACCCCTCTTAAAAGGACAAGTCTTTCAAAACCATAACTATGCCTAGGAAGAAGATTCTTTAGGCAGCGGGCAAATTTTAACCAATGCCCTTGTAATATCCCCGTTTACAGTACGGAGGTTTGCTACACTGATAATCTTGTCCTTGCCTGGTATTAAGTGAAGGACGCGGCCTAGCTGCCATTTTAGTGGTGGAAGGTGATCGTCTTTAACTAACACGAGATCATTAATCTGAAGTATATTGGCTTGATGGCGTTATTTTACTCGCACTTGTAATTCGCCGATATATTCTTTCGACCATCGTGACCAAAATCGCTGGTAGACTTGTTGAACGTGTTGAAAGTGGGATAAGCGATTTACAGGAAGTTGGTCTAAGTCGTAATCTATTATTGCAGTGTGTTTTCGACCAATTAAAAAATGCGCCCGTGTTAGTGCTTCTAGATCGCAGGGGTCGGATGAGAGCGGAGTCAGAAGACGTGAGTTAAGGATACTCTCGATCTGCGACAGCAATGTAGCATACTGTTCAAACGTAAAAGATTGATTACCAATGATTCATTTTAGGTGAGCCTTGGTCGACTTAACTCCCGCCTCCCAAAGTCCCACAAAGTGAGGTGCATAAGCAGGGATAAACTGCCAGTTGATGCCTTCGGAGGCCAAAGTACGGTAAATTTCAGATTCATTTTTACAGAAAAAATTAGTGATTGCCTTTAATTAGGACCGGGCACCTACAAAGGTGCGCCCATTATCAGAATAAATACACGCGGGTTTGCCCCGACGGGAGGAAAACTTGAGCAAGGCGGCTAAGAAAGCTTCGGAGGTAAGGTCCGTAACTAGCTTAATGTGCACAGCCTTAACTACAAAACACACAAAGAGTGCAATATAACACTTCATAAGTTTTTGATATCGGCCAAAGTTGCCCTTATATAAAAAAGGACCTGCATAGTCGACGCCCACAACTGAGAAAGGTGGGGCTAGACTGACCCTAGACTTAGGCAGGGGTGCCATCATAGGATTTAACGGTTGTGACGCATTCACGTACAGTTTTACGAGCAAGATTCCTGGCGGCAATTGCTCAGAAAGTGTCTTTCACAGAGGCTAAAAGTGATTGTGGTCCGGCATGACAAAGGGCTTCGTGTTCGTGTCGGAAAACGAGTTTTGTTAGATGGTGCTGATTGGGTAATACTAAAGGATGTTTCTTATCTTCCGAGAGTTCAGAATACTGGAGACGACCACCTACCCTTAATAAATAAACCTTTGTTATCTAGAAAAGGATTTAATTTTAGTATTTTGCTATTCTTAGGAACAATTTTAAGCTTGTTTAAAGATTTTATTTTATCTATATAGTGTTCTTTTTGTACTATTTTAACTAACTGTTTAATGGAGGATTCTAACTTCCCTCTTGATAACTCCCCGGCTAGCCTGTTTTGAGGATCTCTCTGAGAGGCATTAAAGGAGAATCGTCAACAATATGCGATGACAAGTTTTAGTCTGATTAAAGAAGAATAGCCTTCCATAAAACTTGAAGTTACATTATTTGGAGCAAATAGAACAGAATTCATTTCGACCTTTAGTTCAGGTAGAGTACTTATAATTCCAATTTGTGACTCGGGCAATTAGTCTTCTGACTGTTGCAGCCATGAGGGGCCGTTCCACCAAAGCAAGTTTTTTTGTAATAATTTAGGCGACTCTCCCCTGGATAAAATATCAGCAGGGTTGTTTTCGCTTCTATCGTGTCGCCAAGCGGAAATGTCAGTGAGCGATAAAATAGAAGAAACCCGATTAGCAACAAAAATCTGTAAGAGCCTAGGACTAGTATTCAACCAATGTAACACTACAGAGGAATCCGACCACAATTTGTAAGTGTCAATGGATATGGTTAGTGATTGTCGCACCTTATTGATCAGCTGGGCTAGCATTAGAGCCGCGCATAGCTTTAACCTAGGGATAGTTAAAGTTTCTATAGCAGCCACGCGACTTTTAGCACATAATAGGCGCGTGGTTATGTTGTTGAACGCATCAAGGCTACGTACGTAGACGCAAGCACGATACGCTTTTTGAGATGCATCAGCAAAACCGTGTATCTCGATCCTTATTGGTTTATTTAGACAAACGTAGCGGGGAATGACAAATTCATTTAAAATGAGCAATTGGCTTTTGAGCTCGTGCCACTTAGTATAGATACAAAAAGGGATCGATTCGTCCCAAGATAGCTTCTCAAGCCATAGTTGTTGCAACAATATTTTTGCCGTTACAATGCAAGGGTCTATAAGGCCTAAAGGGTCAAATATTGCAACTATGTCGGATAATATAGTTCTCTTAGATACGAATTTATTGTCCGAAGGAACCTTAATTAGAAATTGCAAGGAATCCCTTTTGCAGTTCCAAAAAAGTCCAAGCGCAGAAATACTTTTTGCTTTTTCCAAAACGAAGTTTAATATTGTTATCGACAAATTCATGCTCTTACCACATGAAAGGACAATTTGAAATCCATTTACTAAGCGGAAATTCAGCGGCTTGGAGCATTTCCTTAACTTGAGTGACGGTAGAAGCTAACTTAGAAACACATGAACCACTAGCAAACATATCGTCCATGTAAAAATTGTTTAAGATGACCTGCGAAGCATCTGGATATTTTTGTTTATTCTGTTCGCCTAGAAATTGCAAACAACGAGTAATTAAATAGCTGACCGAGGTGGTGCCGTATGATACGGTATTCAACTGATACGTGGCTATGGGTTCAAGGGTGTTATTTCGCCAAACAATTTGTTGGAGTTGCCTTTGACTGGGATGGACAAGTATTTGTCGATACATTTTAGAAATATCTGCCCCTATTACAAAGGGGTCTTGACAGAAGCGTAGTAAATGTGAAAAGATGTCATCTTGTACCGTAGGCCCAGTCATTTGTAAGTCATTCAACGATACGCCTGATTCGGAGGGTGAAGACCCATCAAAAACAACGCGAAGGCGCGTAGATGCACTCTTTTCGTTGAGTACCCCCATGGTGTGGGAGAAAATAATTTGGTTGAAATGAGTTATCTTCAACGACCTTGGTCATATGCCCCAAAGCTTCGTATTCAGCCATAAATTGAACGTATAATACTTTTGTTTCTGGTTTGCGTTCAAATCCGCGTTCGAGGGCAAGCAGGCGTTTTATAGCTATATTTTTTGAATCCCATAACTCCAGAGGCGATCTTTTGAAAGGAATTGTAACTACCAGACGCCCTTCGGGAGTAGTAGTTGTAGTTTTAGTAAATATTGACTCGCACTCTGTTTCCTCTATACACAGGGAACGCTCACCGTCATTAATTTCTTCTATAGCCCAAAACCTTTCCAGTTGAATTTGCGTATCTAGATTTTCAACGAAATTGCACATATAGGCTTGTTTGTGAGAGTTGAGAGGCATGGAGTCACACACAACCCAACCCAAATTGGTTTTTTGCAAACTTGGGCCATTAGGTCCCAATAAATGTTGGCCTATGCACAGCAATTGCCAGAAAATTCCAGCACCTAGTAATAGATCCACTGGACCCGGTTTATAGAAATTTGGATCCGTCAGACGTATATGTGGGGGTATTTTTATGTTTGCGACTTCGATTTCCATAGTTGGAAGATTAGCACCAATCTTGTCAATAACCAAAAAAGGTAAGGATGCTTAGAATTTACAATAACTGCTCTCTATTTTAATATCGCATCTATACTGAAGATTCGATGCAACTTGATTGATACCCACAATTGATGCTGCAATTTTTATGAGAGGTACGTTTAACCTTTTGCAAAGTTCACTTGTAACGAAATTTCACTGTGACCCTGAGTCAAGAACAGCTCTACAAACATGAGGTGTTCCGCAGGAATCATATATTTGTACCGCGACAGTTGAAAATAAAACTCCGGTGACTGCCAACGGTACATTACTCGATAGAGCTACTCCTTGATTTTGAGCAGGTGTAGATGGCATTACTGGACTACTCTCGTCAGAAGTTGGCGTTGCGGGCCCGCTAGGACATGAAGCAGAGTTAGAAGATGATTGCTCGAAATGTAATAAGGTATTATGCCGAAGGTTGCATTTTTACATTTGCCAGAATGCTTACATTTTTTAAGAGTATGGCCAAGGCGCAAGCAATTTACGCATAGTTGGCGTTGTTTAATTTCATCGTAGCGGTTTTTTGAAGAAAGAGCTAGGAATTTAGTACACGTATAGATTGTATGATTTGTCCGACAAAAGCCACAAGAGTTTTCTACCGTCGCATTGACAAGAAAAGAATTGGAGCCGCTCCGAGAATGCTTACTTGCAGCCTTCGTTGTGGATTCTGGGTCCAATGATTCCAGAAGATCGGCTTTTGATTTTAGAAAACTATGTAGATCCTCTAACGTCGCGAGTTCATCTGTTGGCTTTTGTATTTCCCAGTCCTTGAGGGTAACCCTATCCAACTTTCCACTGACAATAAAAATGATAAGAGTACCCCAAGAATCTACGGGCTGTTGCAAGCTTTTCAGAGCTTTCAAATGTTTGAAAAGACTGTCTATAAAAGTACGCCATATAGCAGCAGATTCCTTGGACATTGTAGATAAATTAAAAATTGCCTTCACGTGATTTTGTATTAATAGAGCATTGTTGTCGTATCTTTCGCACAGAGCGTTCCATGCGATCTCATAAGTGGCTGCAGAAAATTCGAGCGATTGTATAATCTGTATAGCTGTACCCTGAAGAAACGCCCTTAAGTAATGATATTATTTGATTGGAGGAATGTTGCTGTCATGGATTAACGACTTGAACATGTCCTTGAACTCTAACCAGAGGTCATACGAACCGTTAAAGACTGGTAGATTTATTTGTGGAAGCTTTATGGCACTAGATTGATTTTGGGTAGCACTATTATCATGCTGTCCTGAAATGGAATCAACTACAGACCCCACTCCATCGCCTTCCTTATCAACCTCGCTACCAACCTTGCCTACCTCTCCTCGTATCATTCCCTTTGCAATAGCCATAATTTTATAATAAGTATTTTCAAACGATTCCCTTTCCAGAAGTTGAGTATCAAAATCTAAGTCCAATACCTCGATTTCTGATTGAACTGTTTCGAAATCATCAATAATGTGTTCAAATTTATCAATACGCGTTTGTATTTCAACAGAAATTTCTAAATGCAAATTACCGGGGGAGTTAAACCTTTCCTCAGCTTCACCTTAGAATTTCTTTAAGTTAGTACATTTAGCCTTTAGCACGGCACGCTGCTTCATTAAAGCTTTTAATTGGTCTGACATTTTAGTAATTACTACGCACTGTCGCGGATTGAAATTAAAGGCTGGGCAGAAATGCAACAGGAAGCAACAATTATATAACAAAGGAATATAATATAATGGTT
Source organism: Platerodrilus igneus (assembly GCA_036346225.1). Taxonomy (NCBI): domain Eukaryota; kingdom Metazoa; phylum Arthropoda; class Insecta; order Coleoptera; family Lycidae; genus Platerodrilus; species Platerodrilus igneus. The sequence goes on from JARFIW010001309.1 coordinate 950,086, forward strand.
TAATCTCACCCAACTGTAGTTTTCAGTCCACGGCGGTGTCCAAACTTGAATTTCCACAATAACTTTATGCCTGTTGATGGTTCTTGAGCCTTATAGCCGACCGTCCAGCAAATGAGGATAAATAGCCTAGATCGCTCAGTATTGCACTACTGATACACTTGTGCAAACCGACAGTTGAATTTTAAAAAGCACTAGAATTTTTTTCGCATAGCAAGAAATGTGCAGGCCAATAATTTTATTAATTATTGCTGCCGTAAAAAACAATACTTTTTGCTTGAAAAACACCGGAACACTTTTCATGTAGTAAGAAACAAATCGGCTAATAATTGCATTAATTATTGCTGAGTATTAATGAACCTGCTAGTTCGTAAAACAATAGAACCCTTCTCGTAGGACCAATTTTCATGTTATAGCACTGTGCTACAATTAATTATTTTTGTTTATACTGTAGAATGTAAACCCAATCATGACTGTATAGAAATCAACCGTTATATTTTAGAAACGTTGACCTGTTGTGGCTCACTTAGTTAAAGAAATAAAACACGACTAACTACACAACTACACAACTGAATAACATTTCATCTCACGATAACATTAGTTCGTCTCGCAGAGTGTAAATCTACTCGACTACCGTTGTTACTGTTCTAGCAACCCCACACATTTACACTTGTCTGCTGCGTCCTTAGCTAGAAAGCGGTTAACCTTGACAGAACCGCAACGCACCTGCATCTTAGAGGGTGAATATCCCTCGGTTGGAGATTAGAATGTGAAGGGTAAAACCCAAGTTTTGAGCTATAGATGTGTATCTTGATATTAATCCAAAATAATCTTAACAGTATGTTATTCTTCAAGAAACGTCCAAATTTAGGTAAAGAAACAGGCAAATTTGAATTGAATTGCACTCGTTAATCAAATATATAGAAAATCCATTTTATATAAAACTTATGGCAATACTTTTAATAATGCAAGCATATCATTACAGAAAGCAATGGTTGCTGATAACGAATGCAATTTTAATGTTATGTCACCAATAGACATAGATTAAGGTACCTTAACTTATACTAAATATACTAATTAAATTATTCAGGAAGATGAATAGGTAATCATTTAAATCGAAAGAAAGTTGCACTTGCTAACTAACATGCAAAAAAGACCATGAATGCAATAAGCCATACGAAAGTTAGCTACATAAAATGAAATTATTCACCTACAGGGAAGACACATAACAAAATACACATGTATGGATTAATCTCAGTCACTAGTTTAACATAATTTCTTTAATACTTTATATTAAGGTAAAACAATAATTAAAAAATATATATATACTCAACTTCATAAGCACTTATTTAAAAGCAGCGATCTGCATGTATAAATACTAACAAAATAATGTAATGGTAGACAACAACAATAAATAAACAAAAACATGTACCAGACGAAATGCACTTTGCAGCTGCGCTATAGAATTGTGTAATAGCATCACACCTAAACAATGACGTAACTCTAAATTTTTATACCGAAGATCTTATTTACAGTCAATGCTAAGCTTATTTTAAAATTAATACTCAAGCAATAAAACCAAAGAAACCTAGAACGATGCCATGGTTCTAAATTAAAAAAATTAATATTTTTGTCCTGAAAATTCTAATGTAAACTAAACGGATAAAGCCGATTATGTGGCCTGACTTACAGAAATCCGAAATATCAATACACAGAAAGAAAATTATACATACCCTGATGGGAAAATGCCTTTAAACGGTGTACTTTCCGAAGTGCTGTCTTTATTCCTCGTAAATTCTACGATACTAGAACAATCATCAAAAGAATTCAGTGAAACAAACACTACCGCTTCCACCATACTCGCGTAGACACTACTATATGTTTTGAAGCCAGCTTGACGATGTACACTAGGGCAGATATAAAATTCGTAGCTGCAGAAAATCCTCGTGTCTCTAAACCATTAACAAAAATCAAACAATCTGTGACGATCATGTTATTGGATAATTTGTATACTGCAAAATTCACGTTTACTCACAAATGCGTTAACTATATTTAAACCGGTATTAGGTTCTGTCAAAAAATTGCATGTAAAAATTATTGATGTTTACAACTGTATTTGTACATTCAAAAAGATATGAAGCGCATTTAAAGTATATACGTATATTTCATTAAAGATAGTTCGTAAGTCTTACCGCCACAAGTCAAGAGAAATGTTTTTTAATATTTAAAATGACGTGAGTTACACTACTAGTATCACCAAAAATAATAATCACGCAACAGTAAATCGAATCGTAACATAGGATACTATATCACATAACGGAAAGCATTTCTATTTTTTGTTCAAGTAAGAAAAGCGTGTGCAATAATAATAATTACAATTCACATCGTAGCTTCCCTCAAAAACATCCATGTGTAGATAATCAATTACATGAATAACATTTTCTCAAAACATCCATCTGTTTATCAGATTCTTCGGCAAACTCGTGCATTGAAATTTATTATTTCATTTGACAAGTGACACTACATGCAACAATGGTAATCGGTTCTAGCGTTCTAAACCACCACGTATCTAAAAACGAGATAAGAAACCTTGTTGAAATATAAATATGTGATGGACGAGTTGCCTAACTTTTGCATTCACTATAGAAACGTATCATAAACTGATTTACCATAGCATTTACTATTAAAGCTTTATTATGTTAAATCGTTATTGATAGTTATTAGTATCACAACCCTACACCTGTTCCATAATACGTTAGATACTTTATAACGCAATATTTACGAAACCATAATACGTTAGTTACAAAACCATATATTACCTTATAAATAACATTTATTAGAAAACAATTGCTTACCTATTAATATAAATATTAAAATTTTGACAGGTTTCTAATTTGAAAGATATGCATGATATACTTTGCGTCTCCATCGTGACAAGGAAATCCTTTGCAACTTCACCAGCAACTTCCTTTTTCAGTTCTGGTGTCGTTCTAATATATGGTAATGGATCTACCGCTAACAGAAACATTTTGAAGTTGAATTTTCCGAGCAATGGAAACCTTCTTCGTCAAATTTTCTTTTAAATATCCTCGTGCAACTTTACTCGATTCCCAGCTACCAAGTTCCAAGTTCTTGTAAATCTAGTATATGCCTTATATGCAATATATACATATATATATATATATATATATATATATATATATATATATATATATATATATATAATAACGTCCAGAAACAAAGAATCTATTATTATTATATATATATATATATATATACAATATATATATGTATATGCAGTATATGCATTAACAGGAATGGTTGTTGAAGATCTTCTAATGCAATGTCCGGTATGCATTTTTACGTTTCCTATACCGTGAGCGCTACTGGTTGCGGTAATCAGACAAAAAACGGAGTGTAGAAAAGTATTTTTACATTCCCTAAACAGCAATAGCTACTGGTTGCTTTAATGAGCTACGAAACGTATTTCTATCCTAACTACATTGCACTTGAATATTCCCTAAATTACAATTGACTTTCAAATAAATTACCACTTCCTTTAGGCGCATATTTACCAAGCTAATCAATCCAAGATATTCAAGTACAAAACTTAAATACCAAGACTGGTTTGAAAACGCCTAATATAAAATAATATGAGAAAAAAGCGTGCAAATAGAAACACAGATACACACATCGACATTATTCTAAAGCCATAGTTGATTCCTATTCTATAGGGACATCCAAAGGTGCTTATCTTTAATTTATTAGATTTGATAATTTGTTACGTTCAAAACCCTGCAAACAACTTTTTCTGCGTTTATTTTTAAAATGCCCTAGAATTCCTCAACAAGCTCGATTTCCCGCCATTTGAATTAGTATTATTTAATAAAATTTCTCAAGTAATTACTCTATACAAAGGTTTGCTTTATAAATTCAAACAGCTGCCTAGGAAACAAGACGTTACAAAGTAGTTGCAATATTTCCTAGCACCTGCAGTGATTACAATTTAATTAAAAGGTGCATGTAAATGCACAGCTTTCTTCTGAAAGATAAGACCACTTACCACCTGCCTACGTCTGCTTACAATGGACTTGTTATCTGGTATTCTGCAGCTGTTAAGATGTTACAAAGTAACAACATTGTTTTCCTTTGTCTAAAACCCTTTGATAATTGCGTTATTTGCTTGTTGGCAAGCTGTTACAGTTTGTATTTCGGCAGCTGTTGTCTGGAAATATTTGCACACTTAGTTTTTAAGCGATACCTTTGAAAGTCAAATACTCTACCCCCATACATGATTCTGGCCTTATAAAATAGAGACCGTGCTTTGAAAGAGACAATTAAAGATTAACGATTGAATACCACATCCTCTTACCAAACATACATGTAAAGTCTAGAAGTGCTTTCCTAGTATAAGTGAAGTTGGTGGTTCCAGCATGCAGCCAATAGAGAAATGCAGCCGCATTTTTTCAGCCTTAAGATGAGACCAGCACAAAGCTGATTGTTCAAGGTACAGTTTTCCTATTTCCATAATTCTTTTATGCTGCAGTGAAGGATAGACTTTTCATTTGCTGCTATTACTTACAATTATCCGATAAATTGGCATCACCCCGTTACCAAACGTACATGCACGATGTACGAACAGCTATGTTATTATTCTATAAATTAAAAATTAATTAATCAATGTTTATGTTGGAGTCTGTTTTACTGTATCTTTTGTCTTTCTGTATTAACTTTAACTAAAAGAACTTATGCCTCAATTTAAAAGTATTTAATATATGATTAATTTAAGTTGCGGTGTCTGATTTTAATGTTATATTATTTCTGAAGAGGTGCACTTCACGAAGCAGCATGTATATATAACTTATGTATATTTCTTTTCCTGACGTACTGTATAGTTTGTTTTATTTTCTTTTATATGTATTTAAGATGAACCATTAAGTAGGTATTAGATTATAAGATGTTATATTTGCTTACCAATTTTTATATGTTATGACGCTTTGTTTACAATCACGATTACGCAATTTATTTGTTTTATTGTCTTTCAAGATTCGATGTTAACAATATCGTTTTAAAGAGATTTCCAATGTATTCTTTCTATTTTACCTACCCCCTTCTCCGACGTTTTTGGGCTAGCCCAAATTCTACCATTCTATCCCCGTTCTGTTGCGGTATTTGGCGTAAACGATTTTTTTCTTTACTTTTACTGTTTTCTTTCGTGTTTGCGCGAAATACCGTAACATATATTTTTTAGGCTCCCAAAGTGGGGCTCGAACCCACGACCCTGAGATTAAGAGTCTCATGCTCTACCGACTGAGCTAGCCGGGCCTTTCCTTGTATACATTCTGATGGCGGTCGGTAAAAACATTGATACGCGAACAAAATGTTTTATTATACTACAATAACATAGAACAGTTGCAAAATAAGTATAATAAGTAATCAAAATTTAAATTTTTAATAACTACTTTGATGGCTTATGGCATTAGTCTGATTAAGATTAATGTTTGTACTAAGATATCTAACTTTTTGGATTTTCTTTTCCTCAACTACTCTGCATTTGATGGTCTATCAGCTTGTAGTGCTCTAGTACCAGCATGCAAACTCCTGTTTACGCGACGTGCAATGGAAGTGGGTTGAACATTTATCCTCCGTGATTTCCTAAAATTGCATATAGTTGCGCATATTTTAGAAAATGATTTCACATTTTCAATATTTTCAATTTTCTTGTTAAGTTGACGAATGCTTTCTAACATAAATTTGGACTGATTCCTTTCTGGAAAGCAGTGTCTATTTTCTAAATTAATTTTTAATTTTTCCAATTGTTCCTGATATTCCTGATCTAAATTGTTATTTTCTAAACCAAATGCTGAAATGGTACTTGCCGAAATTGGAGCCGAGTCTTTCATAGATTTATCGAAACCGTTGTTAATATAACAAGTTTTTTTTAGTTAATCTGTATTATTCTCAATAGACTTAAAAAACGATTCGTTGATATTATCTCCTAAGGCAAATGTGGCTAACTCAACACGATCTTAAAAATTTAAATGAGAAACGTGCAGTAAATGATCTCCGGTGGTATACACAGCGCATAAATGCTTACAAAATTTGCCACCGATTCCATCTGGGCAGTCGCACTGCTCTGTATGGGTGTTCACAATATGCAAGAGATGTTCATCCAGAGATGAAGTTTCAGTAAATTCAAAATCATTGCAGCTAGATTAACACATTTAAGCGCAAACTTTTTAAAATAAATTTGATGAAGTTGATTCCTTCAGTTTGCAGCATCAATAAGCTTCTGTTGGTAAAACTCCTCCATAGGAAATGCAATGAAATCTACTAGTAACGTTGAGTTAAATGCCTTACATCCTTTAAGAATATAATCTTTAAAAATACAAAAAGAAACTTTTACAATGTTATTAGTATTATGTCCTCTCGTTAGTAAACTATTGCGAAATCAAAGACACTATTCCAAGTTTCTTCTCCAAAGCCCATTAAAGTGATTTAAAAGCAACCCATAGTTTGATGATAATTTGCATTTGCACAAATCGTCTTTTAGTAAATTGCAGTCAATAAAATTTTTGGCATACAGAATATCGCGAAACTTCAACATTAGTGGTTTCCTACCATCTTTTTTAATTTCATGTGACTGATTCCATAACCACCACCACATAGCTTGCATAACAGAGAATGGGCAAAGCAGTGTTACTGCTTGAGGAAATACATTCATCATATTGTTTTGACCCTACTTAAAGTCGGTTTGACGTAGCTCTACCTTCTTTTGTATTTTGTGCTAATCTAAAAGTTCTACATACTCTTCACAACCTAAATTTCTAATAATTTGACTAATATAGCTTGGTCTACATCTTCCTATACTCTTCTATCTTTTTTTTATATACCTCGCTCTATATAGATATTAGCAACCTGATGGTTGTTAAACAACTCCAATATGTTTACATGATTCCCATTTATAAGGAAATGAAGTATTACCTGGTTATCCCCTCCAAAAAAGGAAAAATGTTAAATGGTGTATTATGGCAAGACTTCGGCAACGAATCGCTGCCAACATGCCAGACCGCTAACTAATTGTGAGTTATGTCATGGTGACATTTAGTTAACTGATTTTTATTTATATATTTTTTTGTTTTGTTTTCGAACTTACTTAAGGTCGGTTTGACGCAGCTCTAAATTTGTTTGTATTCTGAGCTAGTCTATAAAGGTCTACATACCCTTCACAACCTAAATCTCTAATAATTTGAATAATATAGCTTTGTCTAGACCTTCCTACTCTATTTATATTTGGTAGTCTATAACCTAAGACCTTACTAAATAGTCCTTTATGTCTTAACTGGTGCCCTATCATTCTATCTCTCCTGACTTTTAATTGTTTCTACATACAGGGTTCCTCACATATCCTTCTATAAACTTCTTCATTTGTTACTCTATCTGTCAAACTAATCTTTAACATTCTCCTATAGCACCAAGTTTCAAAAGCTTCTATCTTTTTCTTATCTACCTCTTTAATTGTCCAAGTGTCACTACCGTATAACAGAACGCTCCATACGTAAGACTTTAAGAAGCTTTTTCTATTATCTAAACTAATACTATTAGGTATTAGTAAGTGTTTCTCTTTTAGACACATTTTTCTAGCTTGGGCTATTCTAGCTACTATATCCTTCTGCTACGTCCGTCCTTTGTAATTATACTACCTAAATAGCAAAATTCATCTACCTCCTCTAACTCGGTATTACCTATTTTTAATTTTGGTTTAGAACTAGGCTGTAACTCACTTGTCATTATCTTTGTCTTTCCTGAGTTAATTCTCATAGTTACTCTGTAGTATCTCATCTAAAATATTTAAAAACTCTCCTAACTTTTGCCTAGATTTTGCTATAATGTCTATATCATCTGCAAAACGTAACATGTCTATTTTCTGTCCCTTTACACTAATACCTATCTCTTTTCTCTCTCTAGCTAAGTTTAAAGCTTCCTCAATATAAACATTAAAAATCAAGGGATATAGTATACAGCTCTGTCAAAGTTTCTACTTTATTTTTAATTATTATTGTTAGTATTTTTGAAGCGTGGGAAATTAAACTAAGCATTCTAAAATTCTCACACCTATCGGTTCTTGACTTTTTGGGGATGGGATAATAATATCGTTTTCGAAATCTATTGGGACCTCACCTGTGTCATATATTACTTTCACTAGTTCATATAATCTGGCTAAAGTGTTCTGACTTGCATATTTTATTAATTCTACGGGTATATCGTCTATCCCTGGCGCTTTATTTAGTTTAAGATCCCTAACAGTTCTATCAAATTCCTCTCTTAATATTGAGAACCCTGTTTCTACATCCTCCTTTTGTTCGTTCTCTAACTCATACATATCGTCTGCCTTATATAAATCTTCTAAATACCTTTTCCTTCTATCTGCTACCTCAACTTTATTTATTAGAAGCTCACTATTTTCGTCTTTAATACCATTCTATTTTTTCCTATCCTCCCCGAAAAACATTTTAACTGCCCTGTAAGCCCTATCTGTTTTACCTACTCGCAAATTATCTTGTATTCCCTTACAATTCTCCTCCATCCATTTATTTCTAGCACTTTCTAGCACTCATGTACTATCTTATTTCTAACTCTATTATATTTTTGATTAGCTTACTTTCACTATCCAATTCTCTGAAAGGTTTAAGCTTTCTTCTATTCTATATTAAATCTAATATCTCCTTTGTTACCCAGGGTTTTCTCGCTTCTATTTTTTTCTTACCTATAGTCCGTGTCGCTGTATCATGTACAGCCATTATTATTCATTTCCATCTATTTTCTACGTTCCCTCCCATAGCTATCTCTTTGATTTTATTATCTAATACTTGTTTATATTCCACTTTTACCTCACTATCATTAGCTTACCTAGATCCCATCCCTCTCTTTTTACCTATCTCAATTTTCTGAATTTTAGCTTACACTTCATTTTAACCAAGTTATGATCGCTATATGTTTCAGCTCCTGGATAACTACGACTGTTTTAAACTTGGTTTCTAAATCTTTATTTAACTAAAGTATAATCTACTTGGTATCTAGCATTACCATAATATATAATTTAATAAAGGTCACCATGGCATAACTCACCATTAGTTAGCGGTTTGGCATGTTGGAAGCGATTCGTTGCTTAAGCCTTACCATAACATCTAGTTTAACACTTTTCTTTTTGGAGGGGATAATCATGTAATATTTCATCTCCGTATAAATGGGAATCATGTATACATGTTGGAGTTTTTTAACAACCATCAGGTTGCTAAAACCTATATAGAGCCAGGTAGATAAGAAAAAGATAGAAGAGTATAGGAAGACCTACACCAAAATATTTTAGTCAAATTACTAGAAACGTAGGTTGTAAAAGGTTTGTAGAACTTTTTAGATTAGCACAGAATAGAAAAGGAGTTAGAGCTACGTCAAACCGACCTTAATTAAAGTCAAAAACAAAGTGATGATGATGATGATGGTATCTAGCCTTATCACCTGGCGTGTTCCAGGTACATCTTCTCCTAACATGTTGTTCGAATAGGGTGTTTACAGTTACTAATCTATGTTCCTGACAAAACTCAACTAATCTTTCTCCTCTATCATTTCGTCTGTCATACCCCAATTTTCCTACCATTTTTCCCTCACTACCTTCTCACACTGACCCATATAGCTATTAAATTCTCATCTCCTTTTACCTTTCTCATTATACTATTTATATCTTCGTATACTTTTTTACTTCCTCATCTTCATTGTTGTAGTCATGTAAACCTGTACTAAAACAGTGTCTGTGGGTTTTGTACTTAAACTAACCATAATTATTCTATCACTAAATTGTAAGTACTATTTAACTTTACGTCCTCATCTAATACTATTCCTACCCCTGCCTGTCCATTAGTTGAAGAAGTTGTAATTATTCTATAGTTATCTTTCCAAAAGTCATTACTATCTGGCCATCTCACCTCACTAATACCTAAAATGCCCATCCTTCCTTTTTCATTTCGACTAATAAATTCGTTAACTTATCTACTCTAAGTAATGATCTTACATTCCAAGTCCCTATCGTTAAATCGAACGGTTGTTTTAATTTCTTACGGTGACGAGCCCCAAGTGCCCCGTCCCAGAGATCCGAATGAGGGGGTATTTTACCTCCGGACAAGAATTTTGCTTGTGAGCTCTCCATCATGCATATTTCGTGTTTTAGGCCACGCATACCTGAAAAATATTGTGGTAGGGTCCCATATGTTTCCACAACGCAGTTTTTAAAGATTTTAGGTAAAAGACGTATCCGTCACGGTCAACCCTCAACAACCTTGTAAATTATTGAGGATCGCCTGACACCAACCGACTCTCCTCCAATATCTTTTAGCTAGCAAGGCTGCTGTCCCTTGCTGCGAGCGGCTCCGTGGCGTAGTGGTATGTGTGTGACTACTACGCCCAAGGTCCCGGGTTCGAATCCCGACACGGTCCGCTTGAAAAATGTTAGGCGAGCATTTTTCGCAAAAATACACCCTCGTTCGGATGAGAGGTAAAATGGAGGTCCCGTGTGTGAGTGTTGTCACGCACGTTAAAGATCCCTACCTTGCTTGGAACAGCAAGGATTCGGCAAAATTCAAAATATTCCAGGTAAAAAAAAAACTCGCTTCCTGGCCAATGTAGTACCTTCGGGTGGAGCATTGGAAAAATCACATGTAATGTCCCTTGCTGCGCCTTTTAATCGCTTTTTACGATAAGCAGGCTTACTATAGTAATATTCTTTGTTCTCTACTGTGGAGTGCATTTTTTTCTGCAGGGGAATCATCTGTCATAAATACAGCACGTGTTCCTTTGCCAAAACAGTCATCAGATCCTAACACTTCTCTAAATTTTTTAAGGCAAAATTCACATATATTCTCTTTTTGGTCGCTGCGAATCATGCACCCTAGAGGTACGCCACCTACTCTACCAGCACCAAATAAAAATGTTACACAATTTCCGCTTTGATCACACGAACCACTACTATCCACAAACACAACTTCACTAGAAAAGTGTATTTGGTGAGCTCTAAACATTAAGGATATGATTGTAATGCACGAGAATGGTTCCTCGCTTGTAAATAGTTTAATGCCATGTACTTCAAAAAGCGCTTTTTTTCTGCGTTAACTTTTCAAAAATACTCAGAGTTGTTTTCTCTCCATAATCAAACTTCCTACAATTAAAAGTACTAGTAAGAAACAAATTTTATACAAGTATACCTCCATTGTTCATATAGATGATAAACAGAGCGATCCACGAGATTCACTTGAGCAATGGCAAGACGTTCACATACTTTACCAATTGATGTCATAGCCATAAGTGTAGTTTTATGAAAGTTCTTCGCCTCGCTGGCCGCTAAACCGCCATTAAAATAACTGAACAATTTTTCTATTGTGGCATGTTAGTATTATGCCATAATGATTCTAGAATCATGCAGACACAAATACGTATTTTTTAACTTGTCACACAGAAAGTTTGCATTATTTACGATGTTATATTTAAATAACAAAATTTTCATATAACTTTGACACCAGGATTAAATTATTTTATTAAATCAAGGAATAAAATATTATTGATAACTTTTTAATTGTTTAAAACTTTTTAATTAACTAAAACTCTAAAAGATATTTATTTTATAATTAACGAATTAAGATTTAATTCTCATTGCCATAAAAAAAATTCTTAAAATTGTCAAGTCAAAATGAGAACTTATCTACATGTATTTTGCAGTGGCGTGCATGCAATATAAGCAAAAAGGCAATGCTTACCCTAGAAAAAGTACGAATTTATTGTATATTTTATATTTCTTTATTTTAATAATACATTATCAAATTTAATTTAAATACATTTACATTTTCAATAACGAGTCATCATCATTAGGTCTTCAGTCCTGGAACTGGTTAGACGCGTACCATCATTGTTTCCTATTCTGAACTAACCTACAGATTTCCCTGAAATTTGCAGTGTGCATCTATCACTATCTGATCTAGGTTTACATCTACCTCTTTTTTCCTATCTCTGCTTGTAATATATCACATACTATTCTCCAAAAATGCACTAGAACGTATTCCGCCCATCTATATCTTCTATTTTTTTCCAGAGATATCCTTGTCCCCTGCTATTTCTATAACATATTTGTTATTACCTTTGTCTGTCCATCCTCATAAATCTGAAGCACAGCATTTCAAAAAACTGCTACCGTTTTTCTGTCTGCTTTTCAGACTGTCCGTATTTCTGTGCTGTGCTCCACACATATGCTTTTAACAATTTTCTTCTTGTTCTATGTTTGTTGTCTTACATCATAGGCGTTGTTCTTTCTTGTTAGATGCAGTTCGCCCCCTTCTATTGTTTTACAATTATATACCCTTTTTCTCTGACATTCAGTGGTTGTGAAGGGGGGTAAGCAGCATGTGGCTGCCAAGTTCCTCCAGCACTTAAACATTTACCGATTTAATATTTTTTTCAATATATCGTTTTGCACAGTCAACATTAGTTGCAGATATTTCACAACCAACACCTATAGTTGTTTATAATAATTATCAGATTTATTTGCGCTTATTTTTCGTCATTAGGTTATCCGTCTCAAAACTGGTTGGACACGTACCTGTACTTATTTATATTCTGACTTAACCTACATTCCTGAAATTCTCACACAGCATGTTTACAGCTCGGTTCTCCTTCTATTGTTTTGTAATTTTATGTCCTATTTCACCGAGATTCAGTAAAGGGGGTTAAGCAACCTGTGGCTTCCAAGAATCCCCCAACACCTAGACATTTGCCGAATTAATAGTTTTCCAGTAAATCCTTTCACACGATTAACATTATTCGAGAATATTGCCCAACCAATACTTGTAGTTGCCAATAACGAGTATTATTAACAAATTAATTTATTACAAATATTACTGTCAATATTCCACCAAAAATTAAAAAGCAAGCGCGCCCAAAATAAGCGAATAACTGCATGTACAAGATATTATGAATGATGGAGCATGTAGGTATACCATAAGATATCCCTGGAGGCACAAACAGATGATCCTATGCATTCTTACAGGCATTTATAAGCAGTGCTTTTAGTAGAAAGCGAAAGCGTAAGCCTTGATCGCGCATTATCGTTTACTTTTGATCGCGATAGTTGCAGACTGGTAACGACTTGACTAGTCTTAACGCATTCGCGGAGTAACTTCTTTGTGTTGTATTTATTTTATCAATAATACAATATTATATACATAATAAAGAAGAATGAATGCATCTGTGAAATGTGTTTGTGAAATTGTGAGTGTTGTGCAGATATGAATTGCATTCAGAGATTGAAAACGAATACGTTTAATACTAAAATGTTTAACGAAAAACAAGTAGTAATTGAAATTGACCTACTTCATTTTTAAAATTACAACAACAGAAGATATTTCATGAAGTAAGTATGTATTATGATAACTATAACTATACAGTGTCTCAAATTGATTAGGCTACCATTGGGATTTCGGAAATTATAAGAACCACGAGGTCGGTTAAATAGGCAATTTTGTGAAGTTTTTAGTGCTTATTTAGATTTCGTTGAGAAAAATTTAAAATTAAGTTATTAAAAAAAAAATAAAAATCGAGATTTTAAAAAATGTCAAATAACTCCGTAATTATAAGGGATATACAAAATTTTTCATATAAAAGTTACACAATTTAATAAGGCAAATCTAAAATGTTGCCAGTATAAAATTCAAGATGGCGGTTTTCAAATATTAATAGCAACTTTCTTATTTTAAATGGGCGCCATATTGGATTTTTACATGATTAAATAGAACTTTTTTTTTTCTTTTCAACGATGTATAACAAAGTATGTTTGCATTAAAATTTAATAAAGGTATTAATTATTTAAATTTTATAGCTAATCAAATAGGCTTAAAAACAAATGCAAGTAAATAAGAAACCAAACAAAATTTAACATATTTAACAGATAATCTGTGGTGCTAGGCGTATATACTTAAATTGCAGAACTTATATACACCTATGGTAAGTTTTTTGTTTTTAATGTTTTGCCTACCCTGCATTAACAATCACTGCACGCCACTGGTATTTTGGCCTAGGAGGAAGGCTCTCCCATGCTCGTTTAATAAATACAGTGTGACTTACTTCTATAGCATTTAGGCCTTCTTTAAATAAAGGATTTCTGTATTTCGGAAACTTATTTTGTTTCTTAATTTTTATAAATATTCCAGCCTGGCAGTTCTTGTTTCTTTCTCTTACACTAGTCGGTTTCCATTGTTTATTTTTTGAACTGTGTTGGCAAATCCAATCTTTACGATACGCAAGTTTTTGTAGTTTAGGATATGTTCTACTTAGAATCCACATTGTGCAAGTAGCTTCCGAAAAACACTGGATCCATTTTTTTACGTACTTATCCATATCTTCTTCTATTTTCTTTCTTAAAACTAATATTTGTTCATTACAACTAATTACTTTTACATTGTTATCAAGTATGCTTATGATTTCAATTAAACTGTCGCCATTTACTACTACGTTATCCATATTTACGCCAGCAGTCTATAGTACAATAAATATCGCTGATGAATGTGACAATATACCCTCGCCTGAAGTGGCAAACTGATGACTGATTTACTTTACATGGAATAGGATACGGAGCGTTTAAATGGAGATACAATTCCTAGCTGTTACGGTATAGGGAACGTAAAAATACTTTGCTACTCCGTTTCCTATCTGATTACCGTAACCAATAGCGGTCACGGTATAGGAAACGTTGAAATGCGACCGGTATACATAGTCACAGCATTGGAATAATAAGGTTCTATCTACGGTTATTATCAAAATAGAGATTTTAAAGGAAGATGATTCTATTTGTTCCATTTCCACTCTTGATAGTATTACTAGCGCAATCTGAGTGATACTAGCTGAAATAGCACTTTTACAGAGTTTTATATGCTCTGCTTTAAATCCCGATTTTAAATTTACAAAGTTCTATCTATTCTGTAAATGTAACGGTGTTCTAATTGGATGCAGAATAGAATTGTGTTATCGAAATCGTTCGTATAAGTTAATGGTATTGGTCGGATAACCTAAAATGTCAGTGTAATATTTTTGTGCATTTGTTGACCTTTAGATACTTCTGTAAAGATTAATCTATAACGTTGGTTTACTAAAAGTATTGGGTTGATATGCAATCAAAAGCTTTAAAAATATTGCACATGGGTGAGCTGAATTAAGTCCACATGGTGGCGAATTGCCAAACCGTATATTGCCACAGATTCCCATAATCTGTACTGGACTACTTTGTGCTCCTTCGATGTAGCGCAAAATGTTTTCAACACAGAGATTCTCTGTATTGATATGCGCTATGCTCTCATTTTCAAAGCAGAGTGCATACTAGTACAGAGCAAGGGGGACACATTGCGGAGTATGGCTATTGAACGGATATATTTTAATGGTTGTGCTACGACATAATAAAAAATGCACTCCAAGGTACTAAATTTAATCAAAACATAAAAATTCGGTTTCAGAAAAGCATTTTCCGTTCTCTTTTTCATGAAATTTCGTAGAATAGTTAAATTTAGATGTCGCTAAGTGTATATTGTAGAAAAAGTTTTATTTGAAAATAAACTACATATAATACTTTCGGTACAATATTTATTATTTAAATATTAAATGTATAATTGGTATACGTAAATACTACAATTATTATTAATTTCGTGTAATTAATAAATAAATTATAATAAAAGAGAAATATTAAAATTAAGTATTGCTATACTAAATCCTACATTTAATGCTTTTTGCATTTGGTAGATTATTTTTAATACTTTCGGATAAATTCCACTTTATTCCACTTTATTCCACTTTATTCCACTCTATTCCACTCTATTCATGCCTCTTTCCTTTCTCTTGGCCACAGATGTTGGGTGAACACCTATTTTCTTTGACTTGAAAAATTTAATTTTTTCGATTGCGAACTATTTGGTCTGCTTTGGCGTTTCAGTGTTACTGAAACTCTATTTATTTTCTGATGATCATTGTGTCAGTCAGTAGAATGTTGGTTATTCGATTAAATTTTGGTTTCATAGTATTTATTTCTATTTTAACGTTTTCCTCGTTCTGAATAGTATTTTCCACCAGTACAACAACAACGTCAGACTAAACTGCTGGCATCTGCTGGATTATGTTGCTGGCTTCTGCTTCTTCAAACGTATTGTCACA
Organism: Platerodrilus igneus; assembly: GCA_036346225.1. Taxonomy (NCBI): domain Eukaryota; kingdom Metazoa; phylum Arthropoda; class Insecta; order Coleoptera; family Lycidae; genus Platerodrilus; species Platerodrilus igneus. Next base: position 966,316 of record JARFIW010001309.1, read on the forward strand.
GCTTTTTAAGTGAACGCTGGAATAGAAGTCTCCAGGGGATACTTTATTTCCCAATGCTAATTTAACAAAGTTCCTCCTATACTGCGATGTTATAAGGGGTGATGTTTTTATATTGATGTTCAATTTAGTTTCTAAGAAACACCAACGTTTACAATATCTTCCGCTGGTACCTGCAGAATATTCACAACACGCAATATCTATTGATACCGTGTAACCTTTTTCAGGGTCCTTTTCCGAATATACTTTATATTCTCTATTACTGATTTTGTAGTATTCTTTAAGATCTTCCGTTCCTTCATAGTATTTCAAGTAAATTATATCTTTATCGCGTCTGGAGCGAGCGAATTCTAATAGACGTAATTTATGGTAGGTCTCAAAACTATCCGTAATCAACTTTACCAGCGCACAACTGTTAAAAACTTTTGATGTTTGCATCACTATATCTTTAAATATTCTGATAGACGCTTCTACATAATTAATTGTGTTGTTACCTCTTATCAATAAAGTATTTCTGTAATAAAGGCACCATTCTTTTCTTCTGGACCACATTGAGGTGTTAATTAAATACTTTAGTTAGCTGTGTTATTTTGTCTTACATACTGTCAGTTAATGTCAAGTAATTAACTAATGTATATGTTGAGTTCTCTGTTCGTTAAAGCCTTACTAAAGGTCTAATTCATTACAATTTAATGAACAGAACTATTGTAACTTGAAAAATGGATCAATCGCTACGTCCTGAGAAATTTGGCGTAGATCCTAACTTACAGACTGCCACCCAAGAATGGAAACACTGGTTTCAAACATTTCAAAACTTAATTGATTCACAAACACAAAGATGAAGTGGAGTATTCGTTTGATAGTTTCACAAAATAAGCAAGCAATATCGTTTCTCTAGCACCATAAACCTATTCCATGAATTGCCATTCACACAACTGGCTGTATTGTTCTTGGTAAAGGATTTTTGATTCATCCGGAAGCAAATCGAAAACTACAGGGTCGGCTGCCGCTATTATATTTTTGGGAATACCAAAATCTTTAATGATTTTGCGAAATTGTGATAAAGACCAAAAGAATAAACTTTTTTCACATTTATGACAAATCGAAATGACAAACAAAATAGTTGATTTTATTATTTATATCATTGTCAATGATACCATAAAACTTTAAATGCAACTTCATTATTAGCGATTTAAATTCATTTCGGACATTAGCAGCTGATTCGGATGGCGTTTCTTACCTGGCAGCGTATTCAATAATTTTAAATTGCATAACAATCTCGTTATATTAATAGCTATAATAATTTATATTACGTAAGGTGAACGGATAAGCGAATCAGATATTTAGGATTTGTGATTGAATCCAAGCTTGATGAAACGCGTACATAAAACTCAGTGTATTAAGAATGCGAATGCTGCTTAAAAACAGAAACGCCACATTTTTCACGCTATTTTAAAATAGAATAATTTGAATTATTTTGAGACAATCTACTATTGACTTCACACTTGGCTTACCGTAAAACTAACTCAAATTAATATTACAATAGCCAGTTATTTCGATCTCTTTGTAATGAAAGGAAATCGACAGTCTTCAGACTAAGCTAGGGGTCTATTCCTCGGGTAGAGTTATGAGGAGTGTTCGTGGGTATTACAACAAAGACATTATCTACTTGACTGACTCTCAAATACTAAATAGGGGGCAAAAGGGTTGCCACCAAGTCCTAGAATTTTTAAACACCGGTTTGCCCTAAGAGAGAACTTATACATCCTTAGAGGGAAAAATCGTTTTTACTGCTAAAGCAGGTGCTGTAAAAAAATAGTGTTAATATAATAACAAAGGACGGAAGAGATGCACTCTTGATACTTTATACCATAAAAAAAGATGTAGCTATTAATACCAATAATTTAAACATTATTATAAACGGAAATTTAGATATTAAACTTCTTGAAAGCGTTGCTTAGTGCTTCTTTATCAAGTCACAGCAAAAAACTTTATTCTTACAAAAGGGGTATATATGTGCTTTTACCTTTTAACTCAATTATTATTATTATTATTATTATTATTATTATTATTATTATTATTATTATTATTATTATTATTATTATTCGTCTTTATTTGAACTAAGCAAAACCCTACCCTACCTTTGGACACACTTGTCCAAAACAAAACGGTTGTTCAATTAAATTATATGATAGTCTTTAATTAAATTTAGCTTTCTTTGTGATAAAATTTTATATACAAAATATACATCAATAATGTGGTCTAGTCTTTTAGACGCAGGTATTCAAATATGAAAATAATGATTGCCTTTACTAAGAATCAAAATATCAATAATGTATTAAACATGACTGTGAAGCTTTTTGAATTAATTATCCAAAATACACAGATCTGTTACCTTGGTTTACAAATACGTGTTAAATATTCAAAGATAAATAAAATTAGTTCTCATAATTACTTTGTAAAACAAAAGTCGTAAGATGCTACCATATTATTTTCGATTATTCGCCTCACTGTCAAGTTATACAAACAGCTGTTGTCAGGACAAGTTGCTAGGAAAACGCTTACCTTGGTAGCCGGTACTTTGAACAACTTTATTGAAACAAATACTTTGTCAAAACCACATGTGTTAGCCTGCAATTCTTCGACAAACAAATGACGTTATCGCACCTTCCATATCTACGCTTACAAAGGGTAAGATTAATCTTCTTGTTCTGGACTAATTACGAATTAAACGTATAACTGCGTATTATATTAGACCATTATAGGGAACCACTAACGTCAATTAGGTGTACAATTTACTGAAGTAAATCGAAAGAAAAAATTAATCCATATGACGGGCTAATCAAAGTACATCATTTTTGACTCCTCTTCAATTTATATTAAAGCAAGATTATTTATCGGTACACTCGGAAATTTAGACATGATATCTGAACTGTAAATTCGTAACCTTATCAATCATGAATTAATGAAATTAAAAAATAATAATGTCTACATTCATGATATTAAAAATCGGTAAATTGCGTGAGATTAAAAATTAATAACATGTAAGTTCGTGAGTTTAAAAAAATCGATAATTTCTTGAGCGATACAATAAGTTCATTTAACCTACCATAATAACTATTTAATTTGCTCACTATTATTAAAAACAGAATAAAAGACAAGTGCTTTCCAGCACCTGATATCGTTGTCATGTCTATGGCGATTCGCAAGTCACTTGCTCGAACTAAATTCTAAGCCATGGTGCGTGTCACCAGAGTAAAAGCTCGAGCTTGACTGACCCTAGTAGATGAGATGCGCACAAGGCACAAGAATCGTCTGACGTTTGGAATGTTATTTACACAATCAACGTTTACTAATAAAGCTTAAGCTATTATTACTAATTAATGTACGCCTCGTGATTGGGCTATACTGTGCTGATCTGAACATTTATTAATATTGCAAAAAATTAATTGTTTATTTAAATAAATAGTACAGCGTATTGTATGATTAAATTTATAAGCTTTTATAATCGTCAAAAGAAATTGTTACAATTTAACGTAATATGAAGTAACTAAATAGCAACCGTGTGTACTGAAAAGTCTAAATTGTTAATAAATATTCAAATGCAGGAACTGCACGTAAGTAGCATGCTTAAATGAATACAATAGGAAAACACCCGTATGTTCCTGTAGCTTCTAAAATATACAGAAGATAATGTTGTCGAATATAAAGGAGCAGATGTAAACAAACCGAAACCAGTTTAATTCAAACACCAGTGACATTCATTAAATTATTCGATTGATCAAATAGTTAAAATACATGTTCTAGTATCTTCTTATAACAGTGAGTTATATGTAATCGATCAGCGCTAGCATGCAGTAACGAGTTGATATAAGCTTGCTAGATGAACTACGTTTTTTGAAAATATAATTAATATACAATATGTTCAAACTATGTTAAACAAACTAAATATATTCTCCGTTGTTTTAGATACTGAAGCTGTCGTGGTCCGCATGCACATTGATGAGAAGATTAAAACATAATCGTTATCATGATTCAAATCATTGAAGCAGCTATAATGGATATCAATTTATTGTCACTAGTTACGAAAAACTATTGCATTACATATTACAATCTCACTTTGCTACGATATTAAAAAATTCCGTTCACGTAAAGCTGTTTTATTTAAAGACCTGTGACACTTTAACAACATGTTTTCAATGGGTTTTTTTTAAAGCACTAATGGCTACATTTATAATATTGTGACTCATCTTGTTTACTTGGTAGTTTGGCAAAGCGTTTCACAGTCGGGTTTTGTCAGAAAGTGTCAAGAGGATATTAGCAGAGAATTTTCAAAAAAAGTGGGCGAAGATCGATACAGATAGGAATAATTACCAACAAGATTTAGAAAAATGCCGAGAAAGGTTATGCTTAACTGTGTTTAAGGAGGGGGGGGGGATGTTTATGAAAAGAAACTGACGTAAGTTAACCAGAAGCAGAATAAAAAGTGGAGTCATTGTCTCTTTCAAAGTGAGAACAATTCTTTGTTTAAGATACCCTGCTAGCAGACATGAGAAATAAGTAGAGAATTAAAACTTATTTGTAGGCATTCGATTGAAAACCTCAGCTCAGGCAATAAACTGCAATTAAATCCGCGCCAAAAATGTATGTTAACCTACTGCGATACGAAGTTTTAAACACATCAACATGATAAACAATTGATCCCTAAATTTTAACAGATGATTCAAAAGATACACAGAAAATATGAAGTTGGTGTTACAATAATGTGTTACATATACATAAAATAAATCTTTTAATAAATATGCAGAACAGTAAAAGAATAGTTAAAGTGAAGAATACAGCGTGACTTCTCAGACAAATTGAAAAATAAATTTAATACGGTACAGCACATATTTTTAAACAGAAAAAGAACTGCAAAAGTGAACATATAGTGAGCACTGCTTTGTTAGTTGTTCGGATGTTTTTAATCTTAATTTTGTCTTCAGTGGATTTACAGTTTTTGAAAAAATTTCTTGAATTTGTCTAAGTGTTTCACCACGTTTTGACGTTATGAACACCGTTGTATTTTGGTTCGAGATCGCTTTTTTGTTTTTGTGCTACAGCACTAGTGTATGTCTGTGTTGGTATTGCCGTCACGTTTGCGTATGTGTTTGAAGACATGGTTGGATTAAGCATTGATTGTTGTTTCAGATGGCTGTTTTCTACTTTAGTTTGGATTATCTTGTTTTGTAGTGTGCTATTTTGTTCTTTTATGAATTTATGTTTGCCGGTTAATTCGGCTTGTAAATATATTAAGTTTATTACGTTATCTCTAAGGGTTTTATGGGCTCCTATGCGCAGACGGTTACTTGGGTCTAGTTCATGGTCAATAAAGTTAAGAAGGTCCGTCCCTAGGTTCTCTAGGTGCTCTAAGATAAACTGTTTCATATCTTCCGGATTGTTGTGGTTGGGGCTTCCCCTCAATCTTTTGGTCTGTGGTATTTCGATCGTTGGTGGATGGGCAGAGGGTGTTAGTACGACGCTTATTTGACTTTGAAAAGCAGGTCAAGCTGCATTGGTGATGTCGATGTGGTATGTAGTAAAGGATGTGAGTTTAAGTCAAGATCTGGTGTTGTTTTACCCTCAATGAAAACCTTGGGGGAATGTTGAGTAGGCATCTTGTACTTTAGCTGTTTGATGTTGTGATATTATCTATCATTAAGTTATTTAAATTTAGTTAAAAAACAAATGAAATGACAAAAGTCCGTAATATGCAGTAAAAGCGTTATACTAAACTATCATAAAAGCGCTATTTTAAACTATCCTATGCTCTGCTCGTTGAAAATTGTTACGTTAAAATATAGTAATTATATTCTTAAATGCTAAAAAAAACATTCAGAACGTTGTTACATCTGCGCTGTCACGACCTTACACTCACTTTAGAGAATGCGATGGTATCGTATTAATGCGAAAATGTACTTATTAATGATAAAGTTTGTTGTCCTTGGCGCACTATATCCTAGTTTCGCTATGCAATTGTTATTTGTTATACTGAAGGAATGTAATAGGATAAAACCGATGAAGAATGCTGATGTTAATAGTTAATAGTGATTGTGATCCCCCCAAGAACATTTAGTGCATACCCACCAGGACTTTAGCAGTGCACCCCGTCCCACCTTTAGAAGTAAGTTACAGACGACCAGATCTTCGGATGCTGGAGAATTTTATTATCGAGGTAAGACTTAAATTGTGGCGGCTGTATTCGCACAAGCATTGATTTACATTAATTAGTAGTTTTTGAAATAATTTAAGAAGCACGTTTGGTGTGTAAAGGCGCTAGCAGACATAATGCTTGTGCGAGTGCACCTGATAAATAGGGTGATGCTTTCGCTATTTTGTGCACTGCTATATGCTTAACGCTTATTAAACATTTATTTATATATTTACATAATTATATTGATTTATATTTTATATTTACACTTCATATTTATTTATATATAGCATGTATTATGTGGCTTATTTGTTTTGTTTGACGTTCTGTCGCCATTTTGGTTGCAGTATATATTTGGGAAGGACGAGCAGAATTGCGAAGATTGTAATCATAATGTAAATCAGTTAGGGAACGATAGGGAAAGCTAGGGATGGATTTAAATTAGTTAGCTAGATTTGGATAGTTTTAAGACGACCCTTCAGGTCGCACTGGTAAGCAGAACCGGCGTCTGCTATCCGGTATTACGGATCCCTCCCCTCTCATTTTGCTTGTTGATCGGGTACACTCGAAAGTCAGCGCTAGAGATACCATTATTTACAACCCTGTTTTTAGTTTTTGTTTTGTTTTTGTTCCAGTTTTTGTCAGATTTTAGGTTTGTTAGATTGTTAGAGTTTGTTAGATTTTTAGGTTTGTTAGATTTTTATTTAGTTTTTATTTAGGGTGAATCAACTATGAAGTAAGAATAAATTAGGAGCACGACTATTTTTCGCGTTTAAACCCAATGTAGTACCTCCGGGTGGAGCATTGGGGACGTGGCCGCAAGTATAGCGGCCCTAATTCAAATTATAATGATGTTAATAATAGAAATAGTTGTGTTATTTGCCCTTGGCACTCTTCCTAATTTCGTTGTTTACTTAAACGTTAATATGCGGATATTAATGTTTATTGTTGTATTAAGGTCACTACCGGTTGTGAAGTTCTTGTGTCCTTGCACGTTTTAAATAAGCGCCCCGGAAGTCGCTAAAACTATTTGGCGCGCCCACTTTCTCGCTTTCGTTTATTTACGTCACTTATTTACATTACGCTTTGTCCAATAGTTCCAAAAATTGTAAAAACCTAATAGTATTTTCAGTTAAATTAGATTACGAATTTGGAGTTTTATTCGTTCTAAATTTCCCAAAATTTCCCAAATTGTACCCCAAAGTTTGTCATTTTCCTGCCAGAACTGGTGTTAAAATGCAAATAAAAGTTGTCTAAAACTTGTTCGGAAATTATTTGTACTTACAGAAATCCTTATTTATAATCGTAATTTCTGTGCCCAATATTTGATTTGAATTTCGGTGTCCAATATTTGATTTGACATTTGATTCTTTTTCCCTCACCTGCACTGACTTTAGAACTATACTAATGTTACACTTAAAATTAGAAAATGGATAAACTTAAAGCGCTACATAGCACGTCTGAATAGTACCGTGTTCGGTTCACTCAAAATTGTCTGAAGAGAGTACTGATACGGAAGATAATAATGAAGATGAAAGTAAGTCTCACATCCATCTTAGATTTTTAGATTTGTTGAGATTTATGTCCGCCAGTTTAGAGAAATTAGACAAAAACTTAAAAAAGTACAGTTTATAGAAAGAGATAAATTATTTCCTGAACATAAGTTTGAGATGGGCACAAAAAAAACTCGTATTTCCATACGATTAGGTAACAGATCTATTGACTATGAATCAAAGAGGTTTTTTATAATAAACTAACTGCTACTGATATTTCAGCAGCCGACTACAATCATGCCCAAATGATATGGGAAAAGTTTAATATAGAAACGCTTGGAGAGTACAGCGAACTGTACCTAAAGACAGATGTGCTCCTTCTTACTGATATATTTGATAACTTTAGGAATGTATGTTTAAAGAGCTACAATTTAGACCCAGCTCATTTCCTTACAGCACCATCGCTTTCCGTTGATGCAATGCTAAAATATACAAAAATCAAATTAGAATTACTAACAGATGTGAGCATGATCACTTTATAAGACGAGGTATACGGGGTGGATTTACTCAATGCAGTGCACGTTATGCTAGGGCTAATAATAAGTACATGTCGACCTATGATCCTTCATCGCCTCCTGTTTATTTAACGTACTTGGACGCAAATAACCTTTACGGGTGGGCTATGTCCAAATTCCTTTCAAAGGGTGGTTTCAAATGGGTTAATGACGAAAAATGCAACGGTTGCAAGAACAAATAATGGAAATACCTGCGAATTCAGATAAAGGATACATTTTAGAGGTAGATTTAAAATCTCTAACAACCCTTCAGGATGCCCATAATGACCTTCCATTTTGCCCCCAAAATATGGTACCTCCTTACCGCAACTCTAGAACTCCAAAGCTTATCGCTGATCTTCACAATAAAGAAAAATACATCATCCACTACAACCGGCTATTCGTAATGGGCTCATTCTAAAAACCGTTTACCGTACGAAAAAATTTGTTCAATCCCCTGGTTAAAAGATTACCTAGAATTAAATACAAAACTCCGTACAGAAGTTCGTAATGCATTTGATAAAAATTTCTATAAATCAATGAATAATGCAATATTTGGAAAGACTATGGAAAACGTCGATTGCGGGTGAACATTAAGATAGTTACCAGGTGAGAACAAAAAGGTAAAAAATTATGCGCTAGTGATTTAATTTCACGACCAAATTACCACAGCTCTATAGTGCTTGCGGAGAATTTAGCAATTGTTCAAACGAATAAAGTTAAAGTATTGGATAAGCCGATCTACATGGGATTCGCGGTACTGGACATTTCTAAAACCCTTATGTATAACTTCCATTATTCAACTATGAAACCAATATATGGTGATAAATTTTCGCTACTATATTCGGATATAGACAGTTTAGTTTATAGAGTAGAAACGGATGATTTTTTATAAAGATATCGGTGAGCATTTACAGTTTTTTGACACTAGCGATTACCCGCCTGATAACAGATTTAATCTACCTTTGATAAATAAGAAAGTGCCGGGAAAAATTAAAGAAGAATTTAGTGGGGATTTGGTATTAGAATTTATGGGAAAGCATGCAAAATCATATTGCCTAATTAGTGAGAAGGATATTAGTAAAAAATAAAAGGAGACAACCTTAATGTAGTGAATAGGGAAATTAGCATAAATGACTTCAAAAATATTGTTAATAACGAAGAAAATCCCCTCATGCATACAATGGAATGTATTCGGAGTAATAAACATATTTTATATTCTCGGCTTGTAAATAATGTTAGCTTGTCGGGGGAAGACGATAAGCGGTTTGTTATTCCAAACAGCACAAATACATATGCATGGGGGAATAAAAAAATACAAAACTTTTACTTTACGTAGTGAATAATTTACTAACAAAAATCAAAATTATAGTTATAGTAGATTAAGATTAGTTGTGTATATATAAATCATGTTACATTAATTATTTAAACAGTATTGCGTATATATCAATAAATTATTTAAAACGAACAGCTATATGTCTTTTATTTCTTGTTTGATATGTGAGTAAGATGGCACTCGACAATACCTAAAAATAACTTGTGATGCAACCATATGCTACAGTTGTGGCGCAAAGAAGACGAATATAAAAAAACGGGTTTGACGTTATACCTAGAGTGGTGGCGATCTTACATTAGAATATTCCTACGGCAGCAGTGGTGGTGGTAGTGGTGGTGGCGGTTGTGGCGGTGGTGGTGGTGGTGGTGATGGTGGATATGGTGGTGGTGGTGGCGGGATGGTAATGATGGTGGTGGTGGTGGTAGTGTCGGTGCTGATAGTGGTGATAGTGATGGGAGTGATGGTGGTGTGGTAGTCGCGGTGGTTGTGACGGTGGTGGTGTTGGTAATAATGGTGGTAGTTCTGGTGGCGGTGGTTATAGTGATGGCGGTGGTGGTAGTGGTGGTGGTGGCGATGATGGTGGTGGTGGTGGTGGTGACGGTGGCGGTGGTGGTGGCGGTATTGTGGTGGTGGTGGTGAATGGCTGGCCCAGACGTCCTGTATTCCACCTACTCAAAACACAGCAACCGAGAATCTGCAACATTTTTAAGTTTTATTCTATTTAGTCATGAATGTTTTTGTTTTGGTTTATACTTTGAGCTGATCTATTTGTCTTTAGTTAGATCCCAGTTATATTTACTAACCATTTATTATTCAGTTACGCATAATTAAGAACAGTGTGTACAATGGTTAAACTGTAGTCTACGATTTAAGGCTATCGTTCTAAGCGAAATTGATGGTGTTATATGCCCAGCTGTAAGCTTCAACTACTCCCTATTTTTGTATAAATGATGATGTAATAGATATTTAACGATTGCAAGAGAACCATTTACTTACATCACACAATCTGATTTAAAACCGCCTAGAAGTAGAGTTTTAAACCACGACTTAATTATCTGTCACTCTCTGCCATTGACGATAAGTTAGTTTTGAATTAGTTAGGGTAGTAGGTTAAGTTAGGTTAGATTAGAAATACAGACCTTATAAATCGTCGTTATCACTATCGCTCTGTAGTAACTAACAAAACGTTAAAACTTGCATGAGTGTGTTTATCCTAGATATTGCATCATGGTTCAATATATGATTTGTCAGACTTGTCTTACGTGGCTTTTTGTACACACTCTTGTTCTATATAAACCTCTTGCAACTATGGCTTACATCAATACTATATATAAGCATCGTCTCATAGTGCTAGTAATCTTAAAATTACCCGCTATTAATTAATCATTCAGTAGGTGATATCGGAACATAATTAAAATAATTGAGAACAATTATCTTGGACAGTTTCAAAACAATACAGTTTATACATCCTTTATTACTTTTTTCAAATTAACTACAATTAGAATAATAAATTTCTTCCAATTAAAAATTTAATTATATTAAACTTAGTTTGCTATAGCTAAGTAGTTTCAAATAGAACATTCTGCTCCCCAGTATTCAAAGGTATGCATCGTTGTCCCAAAAATCTGACATGGCCTCTGAAAATGCTAAGATTAATAGGTTTGTGGAAAGATACAGAAAAGGATGATGTTTACGTATTAGTAACTGCAACTATATATCTAGTTTTGTGTGCTTTTAGTTTCTCACTTCAAGCTTTTCAGTTAGTAAATTTTAAAGGTGATATTTCAGAATTCGTTAGCATCGTGGAAGCCTTAGCTGTGTTTGGATATGTAAGTATTAACTTCGATTTTAAAACCACTTCGAAAACTTTGCAAAGGTTTAATAAGTGTAATACGAACTACTTGAGGAAGTTTGATAAGATTGAACTACAATAGTGATCTTTAGAATCGTGAAGTGGAATTAGAAAGATAGTGGTTGCTAAGAATACAAATATAAAAACACAGATTGAAATGTCGTTGTGTGCGCGGGTGTGGGTGCAACGTGTGTGCGTGTTTGCGTAGCTGCGTGCATTCGAGAGTGCGTGAATATGTATGTCTATGGGTATGTGTGCGTGTGTTTAAATGTGTGTGCATGTCTGCGTGTGTGTGCGTGTATTTGTATATGGGCGTGTGTGCGTGTGTTCGCGTGTAGGTGCGTGTATTGATGTGCTTATTGCCTACACAGCAACTAACGATTAGATCTTTCTCAGCATATCGGATTATCTCTTCTGAGTATTGGCTAAAACCTGAAGAAAACCCAGAACCGTCAATAAATCCAACAAACAATAAAATACATACCAAACTCGTAATAACTTTCTAGTGAGCTCTTCTCTATTCAGAAACAATACATAACCTTAATGTACATTTGTTATACATATTTATTCTATAAATAACATTTTCATTATGATAACAATATCTGAAAATAAATGCTAAATATCCCTTACTGTGTGTAAAGTCAAGATTGTTATTAAGAGCTTATCACAGTAGCGGCCATCTTGAAATTTCTAAAGACCTTAATTTCTTTCCTATTACGCACCCAAATTAAAAACGGTTTTAATAAAAGTTACTTATTAAATAATTGTCTATGAGGGAAAGTCATTTAGGTTTTTTAATAGGGATGGATTTGGGCCGAGCCGGGCCGGGCTTTTAGATGCGGCCCGGCTCGGCCCGAAATAACTTGCTCCGGCCCAGTCCGGCCCGGCGGCCCGGCCCGAACCAAAACGCATCGGCCCGGCTTGAGGCCCGGCTTGAATTTCGGGCCGGGCTTCGGGCCGGGCCGGGCCGATTCGGGCCGGAATGTAACTAAAACCTTAAGTGATGTATAGATTTTTCAACATCCAAATGAAACGTATCGTTTGTTAATATATGTATTTTCAGTTGTATATAAATACTTCTTTACTATTATTATGTTTTTCTACAAAAGTTGAATATATCAATCTTAATAAATTATAGTTTATAGTATCATTTTAACCTCGAAGAATCTCAAAGGTATTTGGAGATGATGCACACTTGCACAGGCAATACAAAATAGAAGGTGGTTTGCGTCAAACTTCAACCTTAAGTAACAAAATGCATTTTAGAATTCATGTACTACTACTAGTATATAGTAAAATATTTCAAGGAAAGTATTCAGAATTTGACTGAATATTGTTTCCTCATATTCTAAACAAAGAACGTTGCCAATTTCCATTTTACAGATTGCTGGTGTGTAGGTCTACATTTCGAGAATGTGCTAGCATCCGTTCAGAGAATTGATTATTCAAGTCTCTCGTATCAGGTAGACATTACTTTGTTGTCTATGAATATTTTTTTGTCGCATGCTTTACTGGAAATTTTAATTATTATGAAAAAAAATGCCGCAACATAGAATATTATTTAGTATTTACATTTTAATTTTCTATATCCATTTGTTATTTAAAGCTATAAAAGCTAATCGCATTGTATTCGGTATGGTGTTCAACAAAAGATACATTCAAATAATTAAATCTAATTAAGCTGGTTTTTGTAATCGGGCAGTTTAAAATATTTTTACATATACAGAGTGGTTTCGATTTATTCATAAATAATCTTTAGTGCGAGGCCACAATAATAAGTGAATTAATAAGTATAATACAATAAACCAGCTCAATTAACATACGTTGCAATACTTCTTCAGATTAATTAAATATAACACGGACTATGTCTATTTCAAAGTTCTTGAAAAGTGGAAAGAAGTGAATATTACTTATCGAAAAAAAATCGAAATTCACAAATCGGTTTAAACCAAATCATTTTCGTTTTCGATTTATTTCCATTATGACACACTTACCAATATGTGTGTAACTGTACCTGGGTGATATATTAAGAACAGCTTTAATTATAATTTTGTTTAAGAGACACCTAAAGAAATCATTAAATGAAATTTTTTACTAAATCAATAAATTGTATATTTCGTTATATAAACTTCGGGCCGGCCCAAATAGCCCGAAAAGTCCGAAAAGCTTGAGCAGTCTGGCCCGGCCCGGCCCGGGCCTGACACGTGCTTGGCCCGGCTTGGGCCCGAAAAAAATTTGACCGGCCCGGCCCGAGGCCCGGCTTGATATTCGGGTCGGGATTCGGGCCGGGCCGGGCCCAAGCCCGGGCCCGTGGCATCCCTATTTTTAAACTGAAAAAATTTTTTTTGCTGATAGTAGAGCGATTTAAACAAAACCAGTAACTTCCCACATGTGTGAATAATTTTTATGAATTTTCATCAAAATTGCACAATACAATTCACTTTATTTATCGAGTAAATCAGATATTAGTATTTTTTAGAAAAATGTACCTGCAATGTGCTGCCGTGAAAAATTCAAAACTTCCATGTCACCCATTATTGTAAAACAGAAATGGTTTGAATACATGCTATACAAAACAAAACACCGCATACAGGAAACACTATACTATTGACAGCAAACTATCATTAGGAGAGTTTTAGACTATAGTCGTAATTGCTCGCAAATTTATTTATAACTTTCATTATCGATATTATTTAGGCCTCAGCATTTATTGAAATGAGTTGTTTTTCATAATCTTGGATTTATATACATTTTGTTGGGCTTTTCTATTTAGTGTGTAAGTAATTGGTATTCCCCCAGTTTTGAGGTATATAATAATAATAATAATAATAATAAACGACTGCATTGCAATAGTGTTCTACATTTTTTAAAAATTTTTGAAATAATATAGTATATAGAACAGAGAATTGCTTAATTTTTATGCCGAAGTTCAATGTTCTGGGACAAATTTAAAAACGACAGGTTACGCCAGTAACGCCGTGGTAGCAGTGATAGGTTAGGTTACTGTTAGAAATAGATATTATTATTAAAAAACAGAAATGACTTAACACGCATATCAGAACAGTTCTTCTAAGACTATTGCATGCTGTTCTTATATGCGTGTTAAGTGATTTGTGTTTTTTAATAATAATATCTACTTCTAACAGAACCTAACTTGTCATTGCAGCCACGGCATTACTGGCGCGAGACAGTCGTATTTAAAAAGCACCAGTAATGTTTCGCTCATATTTAGGCTTGTGTAGTAATAAGAAATAATGTGATAGAAATTCTTAGGGTTAATTAAAATTTACAAACCATGTTTAATTAAGTTTTTTACCCTGAATCTTCTCTAATAAACGTAAAAGACTTTTGTTGATTATGGTACAAATTCACCATTCACAAACTCCCATACGCGATTGTGATGGAACAAAATATGACAAGCTGCTTGCAAAACATAAATAAATAAAAGCAAAACAAACTTTGGACTACTTAAAAATGCAAGACATGCATTTTTATTCTACTAGAGGAATGTTTACTATGTCCGATTCAGTACACTTTGTTTATTATTTCGTCGTTAGAAAACGATAAAAGAAACAAAGGTGTGATAAGAATAGAAACCAAACCAATATTTGTAGCTTTTCACAAACTGTAATCAAAACCCACTTGACTTTACCTAATCATCTTTTATTACAGATACGTTTAAACCATTATTCTGTTTTTCTACTTATTGGCTAATTAATTAATATAACGGCTTTGTCAATTGCATATTAGAAATTGTAATATAATTGTGCTATGCAAATGTCGGAATGTTAAATCTTGTAATTTCTTGTTCTCTAATAATTTTTTTTACAATAGATAACGGAATTTCAAAGGTTTTCAGTGGTTATAAATGCTAGAGAATATGTATAATTAAAATATCTGTGAGTAACTGGACTAAAAAGTTCTACAACACTGCCATCTACATGTGCTCCCTGGCACTCCATAAACCAAGTAGGAAAAGTATTGTACTTCATATCCTTTTCTAATGAATATCTGCATCTCGACATTTTGTCCCGCCCTATGCTACCTCACTTCAATCCACGCGTTTACAGCAGATGTAGGTAACCTGCTCTGATGAGCTCTTAATAGAGCTGCGACTTCTTTCCAGACAATAATCACATTTTATTGTAAAATAGAAATCAACGACAAACATCGCATTGTCAGTATCTTTCTAAAACACTTATTAAATGATTGATCGTCTTCAAAACTATGAATAAATAATAGCTGGAAAATAGTTGAGAAGTTTATAAAATTTAACTTCATAAAATATTGCATAAAGGCAAATAATTTGTCCCGGAAAATTTCAGTCAAGTTAACGGCCACTAGAAAAGTGCTTAGGTAGCGGTTTCTGGGTTGGGGGTGGTGACAACTTTTGCTCCGACTTAGTCAGGGTGAGACTCTAATTCAGGGTATATCGAAAAAGTATTGCACAGATTATCTTAATAAAGGGTTGTATTGATTCAGAGCCTGGACAGGTAATGCCAAGGCGCCAGGAACTGATAAAAATAAAAGAGCGTAGGAAACCTAAAGCCCTAGTTCCAACAGACTTCGAAGGAACCCCCTTCCAGATCATAAATATAAAACACGCAACTTCACACACTAACTATCTTTAATATCGCATCGTAACACAAAAACAATTGGTGACAAATATTCTAAATACCAGTTGAATTTCAATATTAACTCAATTATGATTAACACAAGTATAGAAAATACAAAATTTGTAAATATTATCACAAATAACCCCGCATGAGTGCATATCAGGGAAGAATAACTTTTAATTTCCCACTCACTTTAATGTCACTAATTACTCATGTACTCATATTCCCTTGGCCAAGAAAGCATGTAGTAGCACGAAAAATGCACCATAAATTCAGTGCTTGGTGTTCTAACCTCAATTTCAAATAAGTACCTCGTGGGAGCAATCTCTAACAATAGTGTAAATATTAGATACCTTAACGTACTGTTGAAATATTTCACTAATAATCTTAATAACTTACCCTAGGCAGTAAAGAGGGTGCCTAGAAATATACTGTACATCAGTATTACTAAATTTTGAATGAAGTAGAGGTACTTCTTATGAACAGCAATAGCTCAAATTACTAATATTAAGTACTAGTAAGGGAATATAATGAAACCACAATAGCATAAAATAAGCACAAACACTAACGAAACAAAATGGAATAATCTTACCCAATGATTAGCTTCTGTACGTAGTTATCTCACATCAACAATCGTCGAAGTCCTACGCTGCTGGAATGGTAACCCAGAGTAACGACAGCTGATCGGCAACGCCAATAAATGAAATAATAAAGTTGGTAGTGCGACAACGTTCTTGAGATAAAGGAGGCAGGAGCATAAACAGAATAAAGAGCATACGCATAACAAGCACATTGAGAAGGCGTAGGGAGGAAAAAGAACCCACATAAGTGGGTCAATTACATGTGCACTAGCTGATTTAGAGATAACAGGACGTTACAATATTGAGAGTTCAATAACGAACATCTGCACCAATTATAAACGATGCTGATGAATGAAAATCCAAGCTTGCAAAAGACATTCTAGAACCATAAAACCAAAATTGCCAAACTCCAATTGATTGATGGTGATTAAGGAGGTTAAGATATATGATATGCAAATTGCAATGAAGGACCAATTGC
This sequence comes from Platerodrilus igneus, assembly GCA_036346225.1. NCBI lineage: Eukaryota > Metazoa > Arthropoda > Insecta > Coleoptera > Lycidae > Platerodrilus > Platerodrilus igneus. The sequence continues at coordinate 983,413 of JARFIW010001309.1, forward strand.
TTTTATAGCAATAACGATAATGGTGGAGCGGTTATGTAATAACAAAAAAAACTACACCAAACTACTTAGTAAAGGGTATAAATACCTTAAGTCCTGCGCCGCTGGGGCAATAGACACTTTCACGCACAAAAGCTTTTACGGAGAACCAGAAACACGCACGAAAATGGTGTCGGTCTCGCTTTCAAAGCTCTAACACAACCGTCCTTTTCAAGGGTTCGAAGGCGACTTGCTTCTTTAAAGGCTCGAGTACGACTGTCACTTTATGCACTGTTATTGCCGGTATATAAAATGTTTCACTCAAACTGTAGGATGCACGCACAAAGTATTTATTGTCACAAAATACCGAATTGTTCGATGACGACGTAACATACCGCCCACCAAATTCATAGAATTTTGAAAAGGAGGAAGTAGGTTGGGTGAAGGAAATCACATGGGATTTGACCTTGCTAGGAAAGGAGGTAACGAAAGATAGGGTGGTGCACTACAGCGAGCGATATTACCAACTATGCAAAGAATAAAAATATATATGTAAATAAGCAAATATGTAAAAATAATATACTACTATACATGTAAAAATGTGTATATACATCTAAACATAAAATAAAATTAAAATACCGGTAGCGGCGCTAGTTTGACCAAAGGTCGTTTTAGTGTGCCATGTGCCGTTTTGACTTCAGCGACACGTATAATACCGTCCGCACCGGGAAAAGTATTAATAATACGACCAAACTTCCATTGAAGTGGAGAAAGCTGGTCGTCCTTGACGAGGACAATAGTGTCCTTTTCCACTTGTCGGACACCTACCTTAGAGTGCCATTTAACCTTCTGGTTCAGAGTATGTAAGAAGTACTCATGGCTCCAGCGAGCCCAAAAATCTTGGTGGAGTTTTGCAGGAGTTTCCACCTGCTTTTAATGGTACAACGTTGGTTAAATGGTCCTCATCTGGTGGTGCAGAAAGAGGCTCCATAGTTAGGAAATGACCTGGTGTTAGGCAACGCAAGTCATTTGGATCCGAACTCAAAGCGCAGAGTGGCCTTGAATTTAGCACAGATTCAATTTGTGTAAGAACTGTGTACAGTTCCTCAAAGGTAAGTTTTGTTCGCCGATTACGCGAGATAGGTGTGTCTTTACCGACTTAACACCGCTTTCCCACAAGCCACCGAAGTGAGGGGCGCTAGGTGGATTAAACGACCACTTTATCCTTTCTGAGGTTACTGCACTATGCAGATAACTCGTAAGCTGACGATAGGCACCTACAAAATTAGTACCGCAATCGCTAAATATTTGAGAACAGCGTCCTCGACGTGCTATAAATCGTCGCAAAGCGGCAAGAAACGCGTCTGCCGACAAATCCGAAACAAGTTCAATATGTGCTGCCTTAGTGGCAAAACAAACAAAAATACAAATATAGGCCTTAAGAGTTTTAGAGCCTCGCAGGCGGTTAGCCTTTATTAAAGAGGGCCAGCAAAATCAACACCAACAATACTGAACGGTTTGATTTGGGTAATACGTGCTGCCGGTAGGTCTCCCATAGGAGGAGTTACCAGGACCGGTTTGGTACGAAAACATCTATGACAGGATGATAAATAATTTCTGATTGAATGTTTAATAGAAAGGATCCAGAAATTCTGTTGGATAAGATACGCTGTGGTATTAACACCGGGATGGCAATACCTTTCATGAGTTGACAGAATGATAAGTTCGGTTAATCGGTGCCGCTGAGGCAATAACGCAGGAAACTTTTCGGAATAGGAAAGCGAAGAATGTGTCAAGCGCCCACCTACTCTTAAGATGTTTTGTGGATCAACAAATGGAGAAAGTTTTCGCAAGCTTTTAGGTAATTTACGGTTTGCCTTAATCGAAGCTATTTCCTTTAAAATGTAACATTTTGTACATGCCGAACGATAATCATGAGAGCATTGTGTAGTTCAATGTCTGTTAAGGGACCCGTATGACGTTGAGCCATGGGTTTAGAAAATCTATAAATGTAAGCCACGATGCCTTGGATTTTATATAACGATGAAAAGCGACTTAGTAAAATGTCAATGACGTTTGGATCTGTTTGAGCGACAAATGTTAGGATCTTCTTTTCCGTAGTTACCTCAGCAATTGAGGTTGACAATGTTGGTTGAGGCGGCCACGAGTCACTAGGGTAGTGAAGCCATTCAGGCCCCGCCCACCATAGCGAACATGAGATAACCGCGCTTGGCATTAATCCCCGAGATGCAGGATCAGCCGGATTATGCGAAGATTTAATATAAAACCATCGGCTAGGTGCAATGATTTCTTGAATGTGGCTAACACGGTTTGCCACAAAAGTTTTCCAACGAAAAGGTGGAGAACGTATCCAAGTGAGAGCGACCGTAGAATCACTCCACGCTGAAACATCGGAAATGTCAATCAAGCCTTGATAAGAACGAATGGTAAAAGAAAGTAAATCGGTTAATAAAACGGCGGCACATAATTACAAACGTGGAATTGAAATGCGCTTAATTGGAGCTACTTTTGTTTTAGCGGTTACAAATTGTACACTTATTTCTCCGGTAGTTTGATTTATGAACTGAAAATACACTACCGCTGCATACCCTACCTCGCTAGCATCGCAAAACCCATGCAAATGACAAGTAAAAGGATCCGAAGGGGGTAAACAACGTGGTAACTTTAATGACGATAATAACGGCAACTCTTCTTGGTATTGCTGCCATTGAGACGAAATGTCTGCTGGTGGGATGTCATCCCAATTTAAACCTAACATCCACAGATGCTGGATTAGGCGTTTTGCAAAAAGTGTTAGTGGGGCTAAAAATCCTAATGGATCATATATTCTGGCAACTTGTGAAAGTATGTTGCGCTTTGTACATATTTGGTTTAATGGTTTAACCCGAAACGAGAAAATATCTTCTGTAGGTGACCATTGAAGACCTAATATTTTTATTGATTCGTCCGAATCGAAATCGAGAGAAGTATATTGGCAAAAATCTGACGGAATGCCTTCCAAAATAGAAACTGAATTAGAACTCCATTTTCGAAGTTCAAAACCAGCCAAATGTAAAAGTCGAATAAGTTGATCTTTAATTTCGCGGGCCGATTGTATAGAATCTCCACCGGCGACGAAATCATCAATATATAGATTTGACCGTATAGCCTCAGCGGCTAACGGAAACCTTTGCCTTCGTCAATGGCTAATTGCTGAAGAGTCTTTAATGCTAGATAAGGCGATGACTTAATACCATAGGTCACTGTATTAAGCTGATAAGTCTGAATGGGTTCTTCTGCGGAGAACCGCCAAACAATTAATTGAAACTTTCGATGTTTTCGGTAACCAAAATTTGTCGATACATTTGGCGAACATCACAAGTAAAAACGAAACGATGAGAGCGAAATTTAAGTAAGATTGACGAAATGTCATTTTGGAGACTAGGTCCAGCCAATTGAGTGTCATTAAGTGACACGTTGTTTTTAACCTTTGCAGAGGCGTCAAAACCACACGAATTTTAGAAGTATGACCTTCTTCTTTAAACACAGGGTGATGGGGTAAAAATAATTATCGTTCCCAACGGGCGGAGAATCGAGTAATGCCATATGACCCGCATCAAGATAGTCCTGCATGAAATTGTTGTACTGTGCGCGTAGCTCCGGTTGAGCATGCAATTTGCGCTCCAACGAAAATAGTCGTTTTTTAGCCATGTCAAAGCAATTATCAAAAACGGGCAAAGTATCGTTGAACGGTAACGCAACAATAAAACGACCGCTAGGGTCACGAGAAAAGTGTTTTTAAAAAATCAGATCTGCCTTTTCTTCTTCTGGAGAAGTATAAGGCTTGGATGGCAACTCTTCTATCTCCCAAAACCGCCTTAGGGTCTGGTCGATAGGATCTTCTACAGAAGTAAAAAATGCTTGGACAGTATCAGACTGCAAGCTTTTTGTGGGACCGAGAATAGTCCAACCAAAAATTGTATTTATGGCGGCAGGCTGAAGAAATTTGCCATGTATCACACCGCCATTGATGATGAACGGATAAACATCTGCTCCGAGGAGCATGTCAATGGTTCCTGGGGAGTTCCAGGTCGGGTCTGCAAAGTGCAGGCCGCATAAGTGTTCCCAATTATTAGGAACTTCAACGCTAGGTAATTTGCCAGATATTGACGAAAGCACAAAAGTTGTGTCTAACATAGAGCGAATGGTGCAGCTGACGGCACCCCTATTGACTGCTGAAGTTGTCTGCCCAAGTCCATAAATCGGAACTTGAGAACGTATGCGTGGAAGCCAAAGTTTGCTCACGCAATCGTCTCGAATAAAGCTAGCTTGGGAGCCAGGGTCTAAAAGTACCCTGATCGGTTTGTATCTACCAGAACGATCTTGAACTTCCACAACAGCAGTGGAGAGTAAGACAGTAACCCCAAGATTTGAATTCGTCTGTGAAGACAAAACATTTGCCGGAATAGGAGGCTGACTGCGTCCTATTGGCATTTTATGCATGTGTGTAGCGGTCGGTTCAGCTGAACGGCTAGAAGCAGGTTGCGATTCAAAATGTAGCAAGGTATGATGCGGCTTGGCGCAAGTTCGACAGGAATTATAAGATTTGCATTGCATGGACGCATGGTCTGTTCGTAAGCAATTTAAACAAAGGCGTAAGCGTTTGACAATGTCGAAACGTTCTGTCGGAGTTTTCTTTAGAAACGATTGACATCTGTAAATTAAGTGATTGCCCTTGCAGGAAGGACAATGGTGCGAAAATGAATTATTTGAGTCACTGGAGCTACTTGGTGTGTCCAGTGAAACTACGTTAGAAGAAACCTTTGGTTTAAATTGAAACGCTGAGGATTTCTTAGGCACTGATGTGTGCGATGTATGGACAGTCGTCGAATAAGAAACAGGTGCGGTTGAAGAAAAGGTTTCCAACGCTGCACATTGTTGGGTTAAAAAATATCTCAAATCCTCGAAATTAGGTATTTGCTTCGGATCCGATTGGAGTTCGAAGCGTTTTCTAGTGAACGGATCAAGTTTTTCTAAAAGCAAATCGACCAGAATAAAGTTCCAATGTTCAGTGGGAAACTTTAAGTTAGTTAGAACAGCAAGGTTCTCCGAAAAACAATCAATAAGTGCCCTAAGTTTCTTAGGGTCTTCTGATTTTAAAGGTGGAAAGTCTTTCATTGCTTTCCAATGCAAAGTTGCCAATAAACGCGGATTGCTAAATCTCTCACGCAAGGCGTTATAGGAAATAATAAAATTATCCCCCGAAATGGGTACAGATTTAACGATTCTTAAAGATTCCCCGCTACAACAATTAATAAGGTGATTTAATTTTTCGATATTGGACAGCGACGCGTTGTTATATACCAGACTGTCAAATAAATCGATAAAAGATGAGAATTGGTTACCTCATTATTAAAACTTGGGAGTTTTAACGGTACCAATTTTGATACCGTGCTGCTTGGAGCATTTTCGATGATTTGTGGTGCTTTCATTTCTTGCATCGTATCGAGATGCAGCAGTATGAAAAAATAAGCGGAATCTACTTCCTTCCGTACAGCGTTGTAAGTTAATGATTCTGCCTCGTCACAGGAGGCCAAAACCGCAATTAAAATTTTGCTGAAATTTGTATAAAGGTCAGTTATTCCCCTTGTTTGAATAAGGAACAACGTTCTTAAAGTTGTGTCACTTTGTATAGAATTACAAAGCTCAAATATTTCTAAAATCCGTGTTTTCAGTAATTGAGTTCTACCACATGTGCCTTCTTCGGAGCCATAGTTATTTTGTTATTTTGAAAGATCTACACTAAATGCTATAAAACCGTAACGCTCAGATGTACGCGAAAAATGTTAAAATATTATGATTGTTCAAAGCACGAAAAGGTAAGACAGGGTATAAACCAATAAATCACGTTTTATGACTAACGGTTCGTCAAACAAAAGCGTGAATATAAGATGTACCGCTTAACAACCCGAGCGGCTTACCATCAAAAGCTCACAGAAACGTTTAAAACATGTGGCTTAACATATTTGCCGAAAGATGCAACTTTACAACCTTATTCCTCTGCAGATATTTTCAATATTGTAATACAAAACGTGCAATAGCTTTTAAATACAAAGCAAATCCCTTTACCTTTCTTGTTTAAGAAGTATAAAGCGATTTATAGTTTTCAGGTTGCTTTCTGTTTTATGCCGCTAAAATGAATTTAAAACTGAAAACTGACAAATTTTATATTATGAATTTCTTTGTAATTAAAACGCTTGCTGGTTTCAATTACGGCGAAATCGCTTAATTTAATCTAAAGACAGTATAAATAATGTTTACACATTTTAACCCGCTAAATATGGGCTTTAAGCACAATTTTAAAACTGAAATATTAATTAATTAAAAGCTCGCTTGAATGCAATGTGATATTTTAATTTAGGACATGCGTATACCACAGGACTAATGAATCCGGCTCGACTTAGGAACAATGATTGATGGTGATTAAGGAGGTTAAGATATATGATATGCAAATTGCAATGAAGGACCAATTGCTTTTATAGCAATAACGATAATGGTGGAGCGGTTATGTAATAACAAAAAAAACTACACCAAACTACTTAGTAAAGGGTATAAATACCTTAAGTCCTGCGCCGCTGGGGGCAATAGACACTTTCACGCACAAAAGCTTTTACGGAGAACCAGAAACACGCACGAAAATGGTGTCGGTCTCGCTTTCAAAGCTCTAACACAACCGTCCTTTTCAAGGGTTCGAAGGCGACTTGCTTCTTTAAAGGCTCGAGTACGACTGTCACTTTATGCACTGTTATTGCCGGTATATAAAATGTTTCACTCAAACTGTAGGATGCACGCACAAAGTATTTATTGTCACAAAATACCGAATTGTTCGATGACGACGTAACACCAATGTTAATTTGTCGGTTCTACTTAAATCCGTAATTAATACGATTATATCGGCAAAAATCCAACCTTCACCAACAACGATCGAAATAAGAATGCCTCTTATCCACAAGGATAAGAGCAAAGAACGGCTTATTATCATATTTGTAATATTAAATGCAGATAAATAACGTAAATTTGAGTACACAGCAATAACTTGTAATTATGAAGGTTAACACAAACGAAGCGCAAAGGTAACAACGATATAGATAGCAGGACAATGCTATCAACAGACAATTGAAATTAGAAATATTATATAAATAGAATGCTGACAAAAAAGTGTCAACCGGAAGGTTACAAATTGTTTACCCTTATGTAAAAGTTTTTTCCAAAGGGTATCAGTACCCTATAAGAATTTTCGTTCAATTTACCACTTTCTCACATTTTTACGACACCGTATAACTACCTGCTATGAGTGACGCTTCTGGTCAAGTATTACAATTTCGTAATTCGTTTTGTGCATTTTATTTTAAGTCTACAATAGTTCCTTAGTTAACCAACATTACACCTTTATATCGGTATATTATCTTAACGTCCTACTTCATACGAGTATTGTTATCAAATCAACACATGCAACACGATTAGGATAGCCTAGAAGTTTTCTTTCGCATTTGGTTGTTAATTTGCAAATGCGCTTATTGCGTTATTAAACATTCTTTCCCGACCATTTGAAAGTGTAAGAACATATTACCCAATATTTCTTTACAAAGTTAAAAGTATTTGCACCAATTCTGTTCTATGCTTATCCTATTGATTCTTCCTTTTTTGAAATACAGAACGGAGTATAGTGGATTGGATTATACCTGTGGTAAGTGCGTTTTGATTTAGAAATTTACTTTAGCTTTACCGTTCGACATTGCCTAATTCTGAAATCATATTCTAGCTTTGGTAACGCCAGCTATTTCTAACGTCAACTGCTTGGTTTCCCTTCTGCTGCCTATATTAATGGTTTACTCCCCTGATTATTGGTTGTTATCCTCTGATGCTGAGGTACTATTTGGGTTGCTGCCATACTGTTTAATAACACACCACCGTGGCTGTTCCACCTCTGGCACGGATTAATTTTGATCAGATTAGTATAAGGCGTTATGGGTACTTACGTAATTTAATTGGATGTATAATAGTAGAGTATTTAGTGACGAATCAGCACCTCATTTCCTCCAGAATCCCTCATTTCCTCACTCATCTGGACCAAAAAGTTTTCTTCGACTAACCATTTTTCATCTTTCGAGATAAATATATCTTAAATTTTTCATCTTTTGAGATAAATGAGCATCCACATTTCCACACAGAGATAAACCTATTTTTAAGATTTTTTACCGCTAACATTCTGGAGCAAATAGTTTTCTTCGACTAACCATTTTTCATCTTTCGAGATAAACCTATCTTGTTTGGTATCAATCAATATTAGAATTTTCTCAGCTACCCGAATCTCTAAGAATTTTTTAGATTGCGCCATCCCCAAGGGAGCTACCCTCATTTTAAGATTTCTTACCTGTAGCGACTTTTGAGCGTTCTTATAATTTTTTTTATACATGCGATACATTAAGTTAGCTTAGAATATTACGCACATGCCGAATCTGCAAACAGATTTGAAATCGGACCACGCCCTGCAAAGTTACCCCTATAAAGTTCTCAAACCTCTACATTTTGCTCTTTGCTTTATAAGCAAAACTAACAAATAGTTTTCTTCGTCTAACCAATGCATCTTTCGAGATAAACCTATCTTGTTTGGTATCAATTAATATTAGAATTTTCTCAGCTACCCAAATTTCTAGGAATTTTTTAGATAGCATCACACCCCAGGGAGCTACTTTCATTTTAAGATTTCTTACCTGTAGCGACTTTTGAGCGTTCTTATAAATTTTTTTATAGATGCGATACATTAAATTAGCTTAGAATTTTACGCACATCCCGAATCTGCAAACAGATTTGAAATCGGACCACGCCCTGCAAAATTATACTTTAAGCTCTCAAACCTCTTTAAAATTTTTGCTCGTATATATTTAACTCCATTTTTAAAACCTTTTTCGCTACCCAAGGTATATGCTTTAACCAATACATAGAAATAAGCACACAAAATTTTAATAATTTATTTACAGTTTAATAAACTAATCATTCCAATGTAATGTGTTTTAAATATCTAAATGGGAAGGTCAACTTTTGACGTAATGATCGCCTGGTTAATAATTAAGAAAGCGCATTTTGCTGGTATGAAATCTATGGAATTTCTCCTGTAATGAAAAGAAGAATGCATTCGTAATTTAAAATGATTCTACAACCTTCGCTAGATACTAACCATGTTAATTAGTGAATTCATAGTACCGATTTAGATTCTAATAATTAGAAATTTTGTGTATGACATCATTAACTACCTAAATTTCAGAATTATCAAAATGTAATAAACCACATTAAGTATTCTTCAATAATAATCATAAAACAATATTAGAGTGAAAGTAAATGGGTCTTATTACATATTGATATCCTACATCAATTACCTAAATTACCTTACGTGACGCTGTAGAAGCATTATAATTCAATATTTTCGAAACTTCCAATGTAGCATTAATTCATTTGTAACTAGTAATCCAGCAAATATTCTAGATTCTTAACGAACATGTAAATCACATTTGAAAGCTGTTTATAATTTCTTCTCCAAACAAATGCGGTTATTACAATAGGAAAGGTACACTAAATGCAAGTCAATTAACAGCAATTAAATATTGCTTACTGGCCTACCTTAATTAGATTGCTGTGCTATTAGGACCAGGGTATGCAGACTTTAACACCTTCATCTCGCACGCTTTACACGGATGTTGGTTGTTTCGTACAAGACCCTTTAACAACTGGCGGAGCTGAACGTTTACTGCTTAATGACATACCGTGCTGTTTTTCCTTGTGCCGCTGTGAGCTATTCTTGTAAAAGCGATACTGCAAGACCCAGACTTTAAGTACTTTGCTGCCGACGGATGTATAAGCTTAACCGTGGACGATGTTACACCACGACATTAAATGGCAGGCTTGAATATTTTTTTTTGGAAACAATCGAAGATTGCCGAAGACACTCGAAAAGTGCACAAACGCGGTCACTAAACCACAATTAATAATCGCCTTTATAGGTTTAACATTTCTACCATTACCCAATAACTGGTGCTACGTACATGGAAACTTTAATTTCTTATTGGAAAGAATCCTTATTCTCCCACGCACTGCTGCGTAGTTGCATACCCACCCCTTTTGGGGATATATGCTCGTTATAGGTTGTAAGACCCTCGGTTTTACTTAACTACACTTCGTGAGATCCCTTTAATCTTTTTAATCGTGTCCTTTTCGCGTACAATACAGTAGGACTTAGCCTTACTACCTACAAATTCTAACACCAAGTCACCGTTAAACTTGTCTTTAAATTTCCCCACAACTTTTTGTTAACATGCGGTAAATTGTGTTTATTATTTGCGGGGTACACCAGTTTAAACCTAAAAATAAAAACAGGATAGTTTAATACGTCTATTAATAATTTATGGTAATGTTGGCGATACAAATATGTAAAAATAAACTTTATCAAGAAAATATAATGTTTTAATAGAATACATACACGTATTGATAACATCTATAAACCGCTGTGGTAACCAGAGTCTGGCGAATCTGGGATAGCCAAATCTCTAAACATTTGCGCAAGCGATTGTCTTTTAAGTACTGAATGGGGAAACATTTAATAAGTTCCAACACTGTCAAGTAATTTAAATTGCTGCAATCATTAGAGAGAGAAATACTGGCACAGCTCTCCCCCTCTAATAACGTTTGAACCCTTTTTTCCTCCGTCGTATTTCCACATACTTTTTTTTATATCACCAACAAATTTTTTGTAAAATTCTGGAAAGTTTCTACACCTTAACTCAGCCATTTTAAAACACATCAATTCTCGCAAATTTAATAGCTTGATGCACTCGTACGCAGGTAGCACAATAACATTCCCATCTTTCGTAATCTCCATATTATATAAATTCTCTTTTTCAAAATTGTTCAACAACCATATACTTCTATTAAAGGCTGTGCTCAGCTGCAATTTGAAATCTTGATCCAATTGTATGTCAACAACATCGTTTCCAGTAGTCAGACCATTTAATCGTACTTGTTTTGAGTCTTGAGCAAATTGGCGAATTTGAAATTCCACTTGAAAAGTACACAATTTCTTCCAATCGAAGTAAGAGAATGTTATCGTAGAATCAGCACACATACCACTACAGCAAATAACTTGGATGGCAGGTTGAAGACCACCATATAAATCAAAACCAACTTCTAATATATGGTGGTGATAATTTGGAGGAAATTCACCTAACCTGTAGGTTGACTTACCAACTAGATGGTTGATATTTAATTGTGGTACTCGCACATCACTTGTAACGTCAACACAAGAAAAATCCATCTTTAATTTATAATTTTAATCAAACTCGACGATACTTTAACGACTAATGCACTGGAACATGGCTCTCGCCTTTTATGCCGATGGTCGAGCGTGCGCAGCTCCTTATTATATTAGTTGGCGTTATATGCAAGTCTTGACTGGAAAAGTGACGCGTATAATTGTTTTATAGTGGGTTTTACCTGTATGTATTTAACCACCAACGCCATTTTTAGAATTATTAAACAAAATTACTCTTAGCAGTATTTTTAATATACCATCGTGTAAGATTTCAATTATTATTGTGTTTTCCTCAGGTTCTCAAATCCCTCGAATTTTTTCAAATCGAATGACCCTTACTGATTTGCAGAATAACCTTTTGCAAGCACCGTATATAATTCATCTTTAATCTATTTCTAAACCGTATCGCTCTGTCTTTTGAGATAAACCCTGGTGTAACCTATAAATTAGTATAGAATTTTCCTGGGGAATTGAAATTAATTATCACGTCTTTTAAAATTAGTTCCAACAAAGACCTGTATATATTGTATTAATATTCAAAACCTATCAGCAAAACACCTTTGCATTTTATTTAGATTTAGCTCGATAATAGAGTTAAACTCAAAAATATTTATTAGTAGCTAGAATTGTTAAAATTTTCAATTAGTGAATCCACATACAAATGATTAAACCAAAAGGTATAATACATATATTAATTCTGTACGGTGACCTAGAAAGTGGTTCGATAATCTATTTTAAATGTAGTTCAACATAAGACGTATATTCTAAATAAATTTAGTGAAATGTATGATCATTAGCCTTGCATTGTTTGTCGATGACGTCTGACTATTAATTTAATAAAAGCACTTTCCACAATTCTAGTTAATATACGGGAATACACATTCTATAATTTGATTTAAATTGGGTTAATGTAAGGACAAATTATACTTATACTTTCTCTATGTACATAAATACGGGGGAAATGATACCAAAAGTTCATTTTAAGTTTATTTTGTAAAACGTAAAGTCGTTTATAGTGTAATTAATAGTAATACTGAATTTTCAGTCTTTGGTTTAAAATTTCGTGTGAGGACTATCGACAAAGAAGAGTAAGTCTTAGTTTTTCTTCTTAATTTTTCTAGAATGAACATCTTAAGTATTGCGTGCAGTGTGTGCGAAAATGTTTATACTGGATGTGATGCCATAAAAAAACACAACGAAAGGCACATCGAGATGGTTTATTTCCAGGAGGAACTAAAAACTACAGCCAATGAGTGGGAACAAATTAAGGATTTGGAAAACCAATCGATCGCAACACATAACGAACGTATAAACGCCGCAATTCAGTTAGAACGAACCAAGTTACTATTTGAAAAACCATACACCATAACAAAATCTTCTTCCAAAATCATAATTGTAGGCCTGAACCCGTTCGACGATTACAAAATAATTTTTAGATTTGTTGACACCATTTCGCAGAGCGTACTTGATGTATCCCTCAACGTATTTAGGAAGTTTATATCAAATCTTCCACACATTATACGCACTATGGAAGTTGGCATGCAAAATCAGATATGCAAATTCGACAACTTGCGTTTTTATTTAAATAAGAATTGTTTAGTGAAGATGATGACATTTGATGGGAATTATAGGATATTTACCAAAGGAACTTTAGAGCACTTTTTAGGGGTATGTCAGATCGTTCCCAACCATGCTAATACTTTAAAAGAACTAACGGAAAAGGGTACTCCTAATATAGATCTGTTTCTGTTAGATGTCGCAATGAAAAGATATAATAGGAATGATATCCCACAGAATCTCGCACATGATGTAATTAAAAGCAAATACAGTAATAGTGATATTGGGGTCATATTATACGAATTTATAAGAACCTACCCAAGATTGTTTGAAAACAGTATTTGTAAACAAGTTGAGTATATGGAAGAATACAACAGGTTCCCATTCCACGCATTTACGAGCGATGTTTAAATTTTAAGCCGAAGACTGAAAATTTTGTAACACTATTAATTACACTTTTGTTTTCTTATACGTTTCTAAATTGTTGTATTTCAACTACAGATATATATACTATATATATATATATATATATATATATATATATATATATATATACTCTGTATTTTTGGAGTTTAACTCTATTATCGAGCTAAATCTAAATAAAAATGCAAAGGTGTTTCGCTGATAGGTTTTTGAATATTAATACAATATATACGGGTCTTTGTTGGAACTAATTTTAAAAGACGTGATAATTAATTTCAATTCCCCAGGAAAATTCTATAATAATTTATAGGTTACACCAGGGGTTTATCTCAAAAGACAGAGCGATACGGTTTAGAAATAGATTAAAGATGAATTATATACGGTGCTTGCAAAAGGTTATTCTGCAAATCAGTAAGGGGTCATTCGATTTGAAAAAATTTCGAGGATTTGAGAACCTGAGGAAAAACACAATAATAATTGAAATCTTACACGATGGTATATTAAAAATACTGCTAAGAGTAATTTTGTTTAATAATTCTAAAATGGCGTTGGTGGTTAAATACATACAGGTAAAACCCACTATAAAACAATTATACGCGTCACTTTTCCAGTCAAGACTTGCATATAACGCCAACTAATATAATAAGGAGCTGCGCACGCTCGACCATCGGCATAAAAGGCGAGAGCCATGTTCCAGTGCATTAGTCGTCAAAGTATCGTCGAGTTTGATTAAAATTATAAATTAAAGATGGATTTTCTTGTGTTGACGTTACAAGTGATGTGCGAGTACCACAATTAAATATCAACCATCTAGTTGGTAAGTCAACCTACAGGTTAGGTGAATTTCCTCCAAATTATCACCACCATATATTAGAAGTTGGTTTTGATTTATATGGTGGTCTTCAACCTGCCATCCAAGTTATTTGCTGTAGTGGTATGTGTGCTGATTCTACGATAACATTCTCTTACTTCGATTGGAAGAAATTGTGTACTTTTCAAGTGGAATTTCAAATTCGCCAATTTGCTCAAGACTCAAAACAAGTACGATTAAATGGTCTGACTACTGGAAACGTTGTTGTTGACATACAATTGGATCAAGATTTCAAATTGCAGCTGAGCACAGCCTTTAATAAAAGTATATGGTTGTTGAACAATTTTGAAAAAGAGAATTTATATAATACGGAGATTACGAAAGATGGGAATGTTATTGTGCTACATGCGTACGAGTGCATCAAGCTATTAAATTTGCGAGAATTGATCTGTTTTAAAATGGCTGAGTTAAGGTGTAGAAACTTTCCAAAATTTTACGAAAAATTTGTTGGTGATATAAAAAAAGTATGTGGAAATACGACGGAGGAAGAAAGGGTTCAAACGTTATTAGAGGGGGAGAGCTGTGCCAGTATTTCTCTGTCTAATGATTGCAGCAATTTAAATTACTTGACAGTGTTGGAACTTATTAAATGTTTCCCCATTCAGTACTTAAAAGATGCAACTGCAAGGCAATCGCTTGCGCAAATGTTTAGAGATTTGGCTATCCCAGATTCGCCAGACTCTGGTTACCACAGCGGTTTATAGATGTTATCAATACATGTATGTATTCTATTAAAACATTATATTTTCTTGATAAAGTTTATTTTTACATATTTGTATCGCCAACATTACCATAAATTATTAATAGACGTATTAAACTATGCTGTTTTTATTTTTAGGTTTAAAGTGGTGTACCCCGCAAATAATAAACACAATTTACCGCATGTTAACAAAAAGTTGTGGGGAAATTTAAAGACAAGTTTAACGGTGACTTGGTGTTAGAAATTGTAGGTAGTAAGGCTAAGTCCTACTGTATTGTACGCGAGAAGGACACGATTAAAAAGATTAAAGGGATCTCACGAAGTGTAGTTAAGTAAAACCGAGGGTCTTACAACCTATAACGAGCATATATCCCCAAAAGGGGTAAGTATGCAACTACGCAGCAGTGCGTGGGAGAATAAAGATTCTCTCCAATAAGAAATTAAAGTTTCCATGTACGTAGCACCAGTTATTGGGTAATGGTAGAAATGTTAAACCTATAGAAGCGATTATTAATTGTGGTTTAGTGACCGCGTTTGTGCACTTTTCGAGTATCTTCGGCAATCTTCGATTGTTTCCAAAAAAAATATTCAAGCCTGCCATTTAATGTCGTGGTGTAACATCGTCCACGGTTAAGCTTACACATCCGTCGGCAGCAAAGTACTTAAAGTCTGGGTCTTGCAGTATCGCTTTTACAAGAATAGCTCACAGCGACACAAGAAAAAACAGCACGGTATGTCATTAAGCAGTAAACGTTCAGCTCCGCCAGTTGTTAAAGGGTCTTGTACGAAACAACCAACATCCGTGTAAAGCGTGCGAGATGGAGGTGTTAAAATCTGCATACCCTGGTCCTAATAGCACAGCAACCTAATTAAGGTAGGTCAGTAAGCAATATTTAATTGCTGTTAATTGACTTGCATTTAGCGTACTTTCCTATTGTAATAACCGCATTTGTTTGGAGAAGAAATTATAAACAGCTTTCAAATGTAATTCACATGTTCGTTAAGAATCTAGAATATTTGCTGGATTACTAGTTACAAATGAATTAATGCTACATTGGAAGTTTCGAAAATATTGAATTATAATGCTTCTACAGCGTCACGTAAGGTAATTTAGGTAATTGATGTAGGATATCAATATGTAATAAGACCCATTTACTTTCACTCTAATATTGTTTTATGATTATTATTGAAGAATACTAAATGTGGTTTATTACATTTTGATAATTCTGAAATTTAGGTAGTTAATGATGTCATACACAAAATTTCTAATTATTAGAATCTAAATCGGTACTATGAATTCACTAATTAACATGGTTGGTATCTAGCGAAGGTTGTAGAATCATTTTAAATTACGAATGCATTCTTCTTTTCATTACAGGAGAAATTCCATAGATTTCATACCAGCAAAATGCGCTTTCTTAATCATTAACCAGGCGATCATTACGTCAAAAGTTGACCTTCCCATTTAGATATTTAAATCACATTACATTGGAATGATTAGTTTATTAAACTGTAAATAAATTATTAAAATTTTGTGTGATTATTTCTATGTATTGGTTAAAGCATATACCTTGGGTAGCGAAAAAGGTTTTAAAAATGGAGTTAAATATATAGGAGCAAAAATTTTAAAGAGGTTTGAGAGCTTAAAGTATAATTTTGCAGGGCGTGGTCCGATTTCAAATCTGTTTGCGGATTCGGGATGTGCGTAAAATTCTAAGCTAATTTAATGTATCGCATGTATAATAAAATTTATAAGAACGCTCAAAAGTCGCTACAGGTAAGAAATCTTAAAATTAGAGTAGCTCCCTGGGGTGTGATGCTATCTAAAAAATTCCTAGAAATTTGGGTAGCTGAGAAAATTCTAATATTAATTGATACCAAACAAGATAGGTTTATCTCGAAAGAAGCATTGGTTAGACGAAGAAAACTATTTGTTAGTTTTGCTTATAAAGCAAAGAGCAAAATATAGAGGTTTGAGAACTTAAAAGGGGTAACTTTGCAGGGCGTGGTCCGATTTTAAATCTGTTTGCAGATTCGGGATGTGCGTAAAATTCTAAGCTAACTTAATGTATCGCATGTATAAAAAAATTTATAAGAACGCTCAAAAGTCGCTACAAGTAAGAAATCTTAAAATGAGGGTAGCTCCCTTGGGGATGGCGCAATCTAAAAAATTCTTAGAGATTCGGGTAGCTGAGAAAATTCTAATATTGATTGATACCAAACAAGATAGGTTTATCTCGAAAGATGAAAAATGGTTAGTCGAAGAAAACTATTTGCTCCAGAATGTTAGCGGTAAAAAATCTTAAAAATAGGTTTATCACTGTGTGGAAATGTGGATGCTCATTTATCTCAAAAGATGAAAAATTTAAGATATATTTATCTCGAAAGATGAAAAATGGTTAGTCGAAGAAAACTTTTTGGTCCAGATGAGTGAGGAAATGAGGGATTCTGGAGGAAATGAGGTGCTGATTCGTCACTAAATACTCTACTTATAATAAATTCCTATCCTGTTTATTCTATTATATACACACATATTTACAATAGCCTGGAACGCAACATTTGAAGTATCTGTTTAATTCTGACACACGTTAGTAAACTCCTCTTCGCCACGCAATCATGATGTGGATAACATTTTACTGAGTGAAATAACTTTAACTGTTTAATAGCAAGCAACTTTATTCTAAAAGAAAACAATATTTTATACCGGAGCTGAAAGTACAAATATTTCCTTTATTACTTTGTTGTTGCAGTATACTTTATAAAGCCATGTTCTTTGAAAACGTTTTCATTTGTGCATTAGGCTACATGCATAATCATTAAACGCATGTATCAATATTACTTATTTGTTTTGATTCACTTGATTACCTGAAAGTTACGGAAAGTGTTTAGCGTTTTGATAAACTGTGAATATATGTCTATATTATTGAGTTTTTTTATTACTTGAGTGGAGGTACTAAAATGTTTACTAGACAGACTAACCCTCTGCCCTAATCAATTCTTAACTAATTATTACATGGTTGTCTTTATTTCAGAACAGCGATTTGTTATGTTCGGTTTATCGTATACAATCTCTGATTGGTCTAGCACGGCAAATCCTTCCGGCAGTAGTACTGAAAACTACCGTAACCTTATATGTAATGAGATGCTATTTCTCTTTCCTATAATAGGGCAATGGAAATCTTACAAAACCATCTAAAATAGTTATTTCCTGCTGAAAGATATCGAGAGAACATTAAGGATGTATGTCCTCTTTATTGTAAAGCGATGCATTTTGATTGCAGAACCAACCTAGGGACTTCTGTTTATACTAAAATCTAACAGTAGCCTATAAGAGATATTAATTTTCTTTTTTGTATGGCGTTTGTTGAGTTACAAACTCATCAAAAATTTTTCTTTTTGTGAAAAAATTAATCATAAACCTAAGGGACTCTGCTAACAAAATATCCTGTCATAGACCAACTATTAGCGTGCCGGTTTTAACATACCTGGATAAAATTATCTTTTAACCTAAAGGCAAGCTTCCCTTGCCTCTGAGGTGTCACAATGGTATTTCCGAGGTAATCATTTATTAACGCTGTAGTAAAATCATCGGAATCTTATCACAAATCTTCCCTACGAATTCTTTCGAAAACACCACGCCTTTTTCGATGAATATTATTAAAATATGGTATAAATTATGAGATTTTGAAGACCGAAAACCACAAAAATTTGCTGCTAATAATAATAAATCCCCCAATGAAGTTATGAGAGTAAACATGGGTTGATCCACGAAAAAATGAATCGAATGGAAGAAAAAAAAGTGAAATTTCCTTGTGTTAGATAGAAATATACAAATATTTTATAAACAGGCATATTCCTAAAAAGAACTTAAAGTTAGATTAATTTGCAATGTGGTTACCGGGTACCAATGCGACAATTTAAAGGTATTTTCAGTTATTAATTTCTGGAGCCGTAAATAACAAGATTAGACATTCAAACCTTATCAGCAGCACCCGCGACTACTCTATGGGGGCTCAAATGCTAGAGCCCCCAGGTTATTTTAAGGAAACGGTACCGTAAATAAACTTTTCGGCATAAATTAATTCATCGTAAAATGATTACTCAAAACTAGAGATCAAATGCATAAATGCTTTCAGCCCGGCATTTTTAAGTGGTCTCAGTAAATAAATTGTAAATAGTACGTTTACAATGATGCATGATGCCGGAAACAGATATAAATAGTAAACATATTCCGCCGTCGTCCTTTCTTAAGCAACCACATCTAACCGTTTCAATGAAAATTATCTCCAAAATGCATATAATTATTTTAAGATTTGTGGTTAAAATAATCAAATGTAACACTGATATTAATATTTTAAAATTATTTAAAACAATTACGTTTCTTACTATATTCATTTTGCAGTCAACGTTTAAGCAATAATAAATAAACACCTGTCCTAGATATTTTGACAGAACTTGATTCTCATTAGTACATCTGTGTAAGCAAGGGCTCCATTCTATTGAGCCCGGCTTTAATGTAAATCTTATAGGAAATCGAACGACGACGAATTCTGTCGAACGCAAATAATAACAGCTTCAGATAGATTTAACAGGACTCTCGTTATTAGAGCCTTTAACCGCAGTATCTGTTGGTATTTCAAGGCGTGTTTGTGTTGTCCGGTACTAATTTGCGTGAGCGAGAGATTATTTCACATGTTTTCGTTGAAAGTAAAGACCGTGTCTTGTTTTGTGAGTGCAGTCGTAGTGTATAATCAACCAAACTTACGAAGTAGGTTAGGTTAATATAATCGCTACGTCGTCGTCGTCGCCGCCGTCGTCCGTTGCCATATTCCCATAATGATACAATAAATGATATATATGTACCTTGTTTAGTTTTTTACGCTGATTACAAATATGCTATACGCTTTTCGATATCTCATTTAGTTTTCGAGATAATCGAATTTATTTGAAAAATGTTAACAGTACAAACTAATATAAACCTTAATATATATCCAAATGATTTTTATTATCATTTCGGCTTGTTTTGTGAGTGCAGTCGTAGTGTATAATCAACCAAACTTACGAAGTAGGTTAGGTTAATATAATCGCTACGTCGTCGTCGTCGCCGCCGTCGTCCGTTGCCATATTCCCATAATGATACAATAAATGATATATATGTACCTTGTTTAGTTTTTTACGCTGATTACAAATATGCTATACGCTTTTCGATATCTCATTTAGTTTTCGAGATAATCGAATTTATTTGAAAAATGTTAACAGTACAAACTAATATAAACCTTAATATATATCCAAATGATTTTTATTATCATTTCGGCTTGTTTTGTGAGTGCAGTCGTAGTGTATAATCAACCAAACTTACGAAGTAGGTTAGGTTAATATAATCGCTACGTCGTCGTCGTCGCCGCGTCAACGTTGCCATATTCCATAATGATACAATAAATGATATTATGTACCTTGTTTAGTTTTTACGCTGATTACAAATATGCTATACGCTTTGATATCTCATTTAGTTTTCGAGATAATCGAATTTATTTGAAAAATGTTAACAGTACAAACTAATATAAACCTTAATATATATCCAAATGATTTTTATTATCATTTCGGCTTCAGTATCACATCATATAATTTTTGTGCAAAAGAAGATTAATTAGATCGCGAGGCTTTAGCTGTAGTTCATTGCGCTAGAAGTGGCAGGGATGTAATACATGGAGATCACTATGAAGCAATCATTCCTAATTCGGCTGAAGATATTCCAACCGTACATCAAACTGACTTATTCGGAGGAATCACAATACCCGGGACTAATCACAGAATATATGTTAACAATTTTAAATAATTATTCTTTATTTTTCTGTTTGTTTGAGTGGTGCTGGGAGCTTATATCATTAAGTAGTCCGACTCAAACTTGATTAAAACAATAAAATTTATTAAATTATATTTATAATAATAAAATTTTGTTTAACATTTAAGTACTAGTTATTTAATTTGAAATATATAATTTCCTTTTATAAAATTTCCATAAGTTTGGTTGTAAGGCGTACATGCGTCTTAGATTTTTTTTGATTATTATTTTGAATTATTCAAGATGACTGAAAATAATATTTGTAATTTAGTCGAAATTAAATTTAAAACTCTTCCATTAGCAGAAAAGGTGAACATTAAGAACATAGGGCGTCCGACACCGGATTTAAATTTGAAGCAGGTAGATAAAGTTGGAAATCGTAGTTCCACAAGGCATTTTTCAAAAGAAATTTATAAAGAATGTCAGTGGATTTCCGGATGCTCTCAATCGAATGCTCTATTTTATTTTTCTTGCCATTTATTTTATTGTGACGGAATGAACAAAACATTGTCGGAAAAAGGCTTTGGAGATCTGAAGCATATAAACGATAGAATAAAAAAGCATGAAATTAGCAAGTAGCATATAAAGTCTTGCACGGATTTGGCTATGCTAGGTTCCGTGAACATTGCGGTTCAGTTAGATTCCGCATATAGGCAGAACATTATGAAGCATAAAGAGCAGGTGACTAAAAATAGATACATTTTAAAAAAAATTATCAATTGTATTAAATTTTGTGGAAAGTTGGAATTGACATTAAGAGGACACAATGAAAAGGAAGATTCCGAAAACCGTAGAATTTTGTTAGAATTAATTGGTTTTACTTCGGAATTGGATGTAATTTGAAAAGAACATTTACACAAAGCGAGTGCATTTAAAGGTACATCTAAAACTATGCAAAACGAGATTTTAGAAAGCATGCTTGCAGTGTGTCGTCAATAAATTCAAGATCAAATTCATCATCATTTTGTTTTCGACCTTACTTAAGGTCGGTTTGACGCAGCTCTACCTTTTTTTCTAATCTGTGCTAATCTAAAAAGCTCTACATACCCTTCACAACCTAAATTTCTAATAATTTGACTAATATAGTTTGGTCTAGGTCTTCCTAAATCCTTTTTCCTATCCACCTGTCTCCACATAGATATTAGCAACCTGATGGTTGTTAAAGAACTCTAACATGTTTACATGATTACCATTTATAAGGAAATGAAATATAACCTGGATATCTGCTTCAAAAAGAAAAAGTGTTAAATTATATGCTATGGTAAGGCTTAAGCAACGAATCGCTGCCAACATGCCAGACCGCTACCTAATTGTGAGTTATGTCATGGTGACGTTTATTAAATTATATGTTATGGTAAGGCTTAAGCAACGAAACGCTACCAACATGCCAGACCGCTAACTAATTGTGAGTTATGTCCTGGTGACATTTAGTTAACTGATTTTTATTTTTTTTTTGTTTTCGAACTTACTTAAAGTCGGTTTGACGCAGCTCTAAATTCTTTTCTATTCTGAGCTAGTCTAAAAAGGTCTACATACCCTTCACAACCTAAATCTCTAATAATTTGACTAATATAGCTTTGTCTAGGCCTTCCTACTCTATTTTGATTTGGTAGTCTATAATCTAAGACTTTACTAAATAGTCCCTCATGTCTTAACTGGTGCCCTATCATTCTATCTCTCCTGACCTTTAATTGTTTCCACATACAGGGATCCTCACCTATCCTTCTATAAACTTCCTCGTTTGTTACTCTATCTGTCCAACTAATCTTTAACATTCTCCTATAACACCAAGTTTCAAAAGCTTCTATATTTTTCTTATCTACTTCTTTAATTGTCCAAGTCTCACTACCGTATAGTAGAACGCTCCATACGTACGACTTTAAGAAACTTTTTCTATTATCTAAACTAATACTATTAGCTATTAGTAAATTTTTCTTTTTTAAAAACATTTTTCTAGCTTGAGCTATTCTAGCTACTATATCCCTTCTGCTACGTCCATCCTTTGTAATTATACTACCTAAATAGCAAAATTCATCTACCTCCTCTAACTCGGTATTACCTATTTTTAATTTTGGTTTAGAACTAGGCTGTAACTCACTCGTCATTATCTTTG
This sequence comes from Platerodrilus igneus, assembly GCA_036346225.1. Lineage (NCBI taxonomy): Eukaryota > Metazoa > Arthropoda > Insecta > Coleoptera > Lycidae > Platerodrilus > Platerodrilus igneus. The sequence goes on from JARFIW010001309.1 coordinate 1,006,257, forward strand.
TCTTTACTGAGTTAATTCTCATACTATAGTTACTCCGTAGTATCTCATCTAAAATATTTAAAACTCTCCTAACTTTTTCTAGACTCTGCTATAATGGCTATATCATCTGCAAAACGTAACATGTCTATTTTCTGTCCCTGTACACTAATACCTATCTCTTTTCTCTCTCTGGCTAAGTTTAAAGCTTCTTCAATATAAACATTAAAAATCAAGGGAGACAGTATACAACCCTGTCTAACACCATTTCTAATCTTAGCTCCCTTTTCTATTTCATCAAATCTAATTACTACTCTTTGGTTTTTATATAGACTGTAAATAATTTTTCTATCTTTATGAGAGATTCCTATTTTTTGCAAAACCCTGAACATAACAATCCAATTAACCATATCAAATGCTTTTTCTAAGTCTACAAATGCGAAATGAGTCTTTTTATTATTTTGTAACCTTTTTTCGATAATTACCCTAATCATTAGTATCGGTTCTCTAGTCCCTCTGTCTTTACGAAAACCATATTGGTCTTCGCCTAAATAATTCTCAGTCAAAGTTTCTACTCTATTTTTAATTATTTTGCAAAGTCAGTCGTCTCATCGCACTGAATTGCCAACAATTCACTACTTTTAATTTGATAATAAGATCAAATTAAAAGTAGTGAATTGTTGGCAATTCAGTGCGATGAGACGACTGACTTTGCAAATCAATGCCAAATGGTAATTATAGTTAGATATATCTACAGTGGAAATAATTATGAGAGATTTTGGACATTTCTTCGAGTAATAGATAAAACAGCTAATGGTTTAACGGAGTGTATTGAGCAGAAATTAGATAAATTAATATTAAACTCACCATCTAAACTAATCGCTCAAACTTATGACGGTACAAACGTTATGAGTGGTTTTGCTAGTGGAATTTAGTCAAAAATAAAACTTGAATATAAAAATGCCCATTTTGTTTACTGTTATGCCCATCAATTAAATTTAATCATGCAGAAAGCAACTAGTCAAAATTTCTAATTTATCCGCAATTCCTGCTTTTTTTTCTCATTCTACTCACAAGTGTGATGTGCTAAAAGAAATAGTGAAGCGAAAATTGCCCAACAAGGGGTTAAAATAAGCACGGAATTACCAGATCCTCTACCTGTTGTGGCTGGTGTGCCTCAAGGATATGCTCTTGGGCCTCTACTTTACAGCATAAACACTGCTTCGCTTTGTAAAGTTGTTTACTTTCACAGGTACCGTATGTTTGCGGGTGATGTGCAAATATATTTCTCATTTTATCCAAATGAAGCAACAGAAGCTGTGCCGAACTTTAGAAGACCTAAACTATATTGCAATTTCTTCGCACTGGTATAATCCATTACTCAATCCTTCCAAGACTGTTGTACTTCTATTTGGCAATAAGAATTATGTTCAAGATATTCAAAACAATATATCAATTGTAGTTATGAATCAACTACACCTATCTCTCAATCTGCACGCAACCTAAGCCTTACAATGGACAACTTTTTCAGATATTGCTTGCGTATTAAAAAATGCATGCAAAAGTGTTATGCTAACTTGAAAGCAATACTTCCTCTGCGACAATTATTGCCAGCATCAACCAAACTTATGCCGTGTGAAGCATCGGTCCTAGGCCAGCTTGTAAATTGTGTACCTGTCTATGCTCCCTGTATGGATTCAACTACTACTTACCAAACACAAAGGATTCAAAATTCTTGTTTGAAGTTTACATATTTCATTAGGAAGTATGAACATATATCGCATAAGTTAAAGGATGCCAACTGGTTGAATATGGTTAATACACGAAAACTGATAACTGCCTTGTTTTACCATAAAATTATTAATAACATGAAGCCACGGTATTTAGCTCGTAAAATTACTTATCGTTCTGACGTGCACAACATAAACGTACGTAATAGGGGTGTAATATCACCCCCGTTAAGTTGAATATCTCTTTTTAAACGCTCTTTTTCATACCAAGCCTATTTTGATCATACTAAAATTAATCTGATATACCCTGGTATATTTAATAAATTTATTAGTACTTTTAAACTACTCTTAGGAGTACTTATTTAATAATCAAAATGACCTTAGGCCTACATGGTAGTGAACACGGGTGTGGGGGTTAACGGGGATCTGAATATGAATATGTGTGTGTGTGTGGGTATACCGTATGGGTATGTGTGAGTGTGGGTGTATTTTCAGAGTGGGTGTGTATGTCTGCGTTTGTGTTTGTGAATGTGGTTGAGGTGAGGTTGAGCATGCATGCTAATGAGTATGTGGTAAGTGGTAATGAACTGATAAGTACATGGATACATGTGAATGTGTGCCTACAGACAGCTTCGAAGATGTCAAGAATGACAAAATAGCCTAATTATTATGTTATGTTAGTTGTTTGGGTAGCAGATGCCTACATCTAACCGTGTATTAAATCTATTATTAGAGCGAATATGGTAATCATTAAATTTTTAACTGAATTTAAATTAAATTAAACCTAGTGAATCTGTATTGTAGTATTAGATTGTTTTTTTCTTTCTGTCTATTAAGGAGCAGTAGGGAGAACAAATTATATTTGATACTGCTCCTTAAGATTGTCCATTTAACGACAATAAAGAATTATTATTATTGTTATTGTAATACTTTTATTAACTTATGGTAGCAATAAATTGTAGCTTGATCACTAAATACTTTTAAAATGAGGTAGAAGACATATTTTATGCCAAAAGAAATGTGGTAAAAATTTATTGCAGTGAGTAGGGTCCTTGCTGTTATTATATTCTCTACATAAGAATAAATTTATGATATTTTTTAGTGCTTCGGATTATATGCAGCGTTTGTATATAAGCGAAAAGGTTTCAAAAATATTATCATGCAAACGACAAACTTTTTGAAAACCGACATATGTCCATATACCCTAAAAACAGAATTGGATTATATTTTGATGCAGAATAAAACGTTTCAATCTATGTTCTACTCCACAATGATGGTGTCCGTCTTTGCTTTCGTTGTGACTTGTCTGATTAAACGGGATATGTTTATTGGAGTTTGGCACTTACAAGATCATAAGATATTGTTTATCGTGGCATTTATTGCACAGGTTATAACAATTTTAGTTATAGTGCAGTTTGTGTTTGCTTACGACTCCATTTTTATGACGTGCTCCATAGAGATGATAGTCCAACTTAGAATATTACAATATAAACTTAAAAAAGTAGATGCTTCTTATTGTGAACTATCACAATCCGGAAGGAACAAGAAGCTAGAAAAATGCATTCGCTATCACTCGTTCCTCTTAAGGTGTATATTCAAAATTATGATACAAGCTTACATTTTTTTGTTTTAGATTTTTAAAGCTAATGCAAGAGGTATATTCACCTGGAGCGCTAACCAAATTTCTTATGCTAACACCTGCGATATGTGTACAGATGTATGCAGCTTTAGAAACGTATGTATATTGTTATTCTTTCTTAAATTTTATGCGACTCTTTTATGGTACTAGTGAACAGAGAAAGTCCAACTAATGCAGTAAAACGCGGGTTTTTTGACGTGTTTTATAGTTTTTTAAAACAATTTATAAAAACGTACAAATGGAGCGGGTGGAGGGGGAAATTATTAATTACCAGAATACAAAAAATTCTAATAGAATTTTGCACTTAAAGTTAAGAACAATTGTACTTTGTTAAAACGTATGAAACTGGAACTGTGATGATAACAAGGTTAATTTTTAACAAATATTTACAGATTGCACCCAAGTCAAATCATAATGTGTGAAGTTAGTCGCAAGATAGGTTTTGAGCCTCTTTAAGCGGCTTTTTAAAAAGGCTTTTGCAAAAACACTTCTTCTATCAAATTTATTTTATACTGAATTACAATTAATTTTAATTTACAAGTGGAGATCGAAATAATTCTAAGTTGAAATTATTTAACTAAAATTACGGTGAGTAGCTGAACTACCAACAATGTTAAAGTTGTGAAGTTCTAGACTGACTGGCCATCTTGGGCTCTCGAAGGTATTTATGCTGTCCATAAGCCTAACATTGCTTGTGGGAACTGCAGAGCTCATGTCTGCTATTTTCATTATACAATACAAAGTAACAATCTTAATTCTAATAATTGCTATCTTATTGTCTACTGTTACCTGTACCTGCAGTGTCAAGTTACGTTTGGCATACAATGTCTGTTTCCGTTCTCACTGTCTGACTTGTTGAACTTTCATTAACCTTTTATTATGTCCTTCAGTTTATACATTGTAACAATCGAAATTAACTAACAGTACAATGGTTACTACAAAAGATAAGTCTTTACACTTCCTATTAAAATTTAAACGAGCAATTGTAAGTAATTAAAAAAGTCTATGGAATGACAAATTCTATGACCTGTTTGCCACACTATTATCTCGCCGACAAAACACTAATGGCGATACGCAGCTTTATTCTTAAGCCGAAGATATAGACTTTTGTGCTCAGACTGAAGCCTGGCTATCTAATAGCAACATTCATATTCAAGAAATGATCGCCATATGTAGAATACACGGAATACACTATGGAAATCTTACTTTGTATAGTTGCAAGAACATGCAACTGATTGGTACTACCTTATGGCCAACTAGACAACTATATCTCTTTTATAGGTTGCAAAGCCCACTGGAATAAGTTATATGTAAATATTCACATAACTTATTATGTTAAACGTGCTTGTAGCTTTATACTGAATGTTTAGCATTTGAAAGTTGATTGTGTGTTCGTTTGAAAATGCAAAATAAAAGAAAATTGAAAGTTTGCATTTTATACGATATCAAAACTATACACATACTTGCTCCCACTCGCACGCCCGCACGCACCCACACACAAATAAAACGTACAAGACACACACACCACACACTGCCCACAACGCACGCCACACACTATACACACCACATAAACCAAACACCACACATCCACACGTACGCACGAACATACACCACAATACGCCAAACACAAACACACCCACAGGCCCACGCACCCACTCACACAAGCGCACACACACACACATACACACTCACACACACACACACACACACGCACACACATACAAACATATCTATACTTTAGTGGTTAAAGTTCCTAAAATAATTGTGTAAGCCTAGAAAGATAGATTCGATTGTGTATAGCTTATAGCAAAACAAAGCAAAGGCCATAGATTTATAAATACGTTTTAAATGGGTTATTTAGATCACGCTTTCATTTTTATATTCATGTGTTTGAACTGTATGTTTATTCACTTTATTATTCATGTATCTAGTAATTTTTGGTCTCTTTTAAATTTAACCTTTTTTACTAATATAGGACGTAATTTTTTAGTACGAGAACTACTGAAAGATTTCAACATGGACAGAGTTGTATAACTGTATTATCAATATTTGCATTTTACAGTGTTCCTTCAGACTATGTTCTCGATGAAGTAAGTGATTAATTATGTAACTATGTGCACTGTTATTTTAATTGTTAGGCAACTGCAGTAGGATATGCGATATATAGCTCAAAGTGGTATGGCAACTACTTTCCAAATGTACAAAATTCAATAGGACTTGTAGTTCAAATATCAAATAGCAAACGCGCATTTAAAGCAGGAGGATTGTTTGAAGTTAACTTGCCGTCTCTTATTTCGGTAAGATGTTTCTTTAGTAATTTTATTGTATTTGCTATTGGAAACCTCCAAACTTTGTAATGTAAAGCAGTTCTTAAAACAAAAATATTGTATGTAGTTTCAAATAACAATAATAGTTGCATTGACGTCAGGTCATTTAAGAATTCTTTGTTAAGCGAAAGTAGAAAATTCAAATAAGCAAAAAATAACGATCATCGACAACTATACAAAATGGTACTTAAATTGCATGCTATAATGTCATCATCGTTAGGTCTTCAGTCCTGGGACTGGTTAGACGCGCACCCTAATTGTTTCCAATTTTGAACTAACCTACACATTTTCCTGAAAGTTGCACAGTCTACATCTATCACTCTCTGCGTGCGATAGACTGATCTAGGTCTATCTCTACATCTGTTTTGCTATCTCTGCTTGTAATATATCCCGTATTATTCCCGAAAAAAACCTTACAATGTATCTTGCCCTCCTACTTCTTCTATTTATTGTTCGAAAATTTTCACATCTATCCGCACCTTTCTTTTTGGTATAGTTACTATGATGTTACGTTTGAAATCTTTGGGTATCTTGCCTGTCCCATACACATAGCTTACATTTTAGGTGAAACGTTCTGTTACTGCTTGTCCAGCGGCTTTTAGAGTTTCTGCTTGTACCTTATCTGTACCCGGCGCCTTACCATTTATCAGATTCTTTACTGCTAATTCAAACTCATCTCATAGGATATCCCAAGTCATTATTTTTAATGTCTGCTTCCTGTTCTAATGCTGTTAGTTCTTTTTTCTTCTGCATATAAATGCTCTATATATTCTTGCCATCTACGCACTTTCTCTACATTTTCTATAATGACGTTTCCTCCCGCGGCCCTTATATTTTCCAGGAAACCAACGTCCAGGTCCTTGTTTGTTGTTATCAACCGGTTGCCTACCAAGACCAAAAAATGGGTGTTGACCGTTATTTCCAACGACGTGGTGGCTGCACCAGAGGAGATAACGTAATCGGTCATCAAATTGGCGTCAAAATGTACTTACAGTTACGAGACGTAACGGTTTTAAAGAGGGGGCTGTGTTGCGAGCTACTATTAAGCAACCCGTCAAACACACACAAGCGCTGTAGGCACTGTATATTCTCCAGGGATCGAAAATTCATCTAGCAATTACTGGAGAAGTATCTTCGTTTTTAATTCAGAGTATATATAAGACCGCTAATAAATGTAATAAGTTAGTCTATATCATAATGTCGAATATAAATTATATCGTGTACAGTTAAATAGTTGAGCTTTTGAAAGTCCAAGAGTATACATAAATGTTATATTATGTGTCTAGTGTACATGCAGCTTGTAGAATACATAAATAGACAAAAGTGTAATAAATAAATAGTTGTGTTAGTTTTGTTAATGGACCTACGGTTAAGAAGTTAGTTTAAGAAGATATTAGTGCTTGTAAATTCATTAGTGTGATAGTGCTTCATTGCTAGTTGGACTGAAAACATCTATAAATAAGGCATATACTGTTAATTACACTTGTGATCAGGGAGTAATAAAGACTCTTGCTATTACTTGTTTTAAATTACTGAAACGCGGTAGTGGTAGCCTGCTACAATATATTCTTGCCTTGTAGCCACTTTCTTTACTTTTCTATAATGACGTTTCCTCCCGCGTCCCTAATAATTTTGCGATATGGTTTTATTTCTCTAAAATTCATTTTAATTTGTTTATGTGCTGCGTCTGTCTTTCCTATTTTCATCTTAGTTTGTACCCCTTTGCACTTTTCATCAATCCATTGTTTTTTAGCTTTCCTGCATTTGCAAGTAATTTCCCATTTTATGGCCTTGTATCTCTGTTTTCCTGTTTCGTCTGACCTATTTTTGTACTTTCGTCTTTCTTCTATTAAATTCAGGATATTCTTTGTTATCTATGGTTTCTTATTTTCTTTTTGTTTATACCACAAAATATCTCTGACCGCCATGTCTAAGCTGGATTAAATATTATTCCATACTGTTTCTACTTCCTTAGTATCAGACATTTTCCCAATATCCTTCAACAATTCATTTGACATTTTCAAATCTTTAAATTTAACAGCGGCCTTCATAATTACGATATTGTGGTCAGTGTCTGTATGTGCCTCTGGGTAGCTTCTACAGTCTTTTACTTGATTCCTAAACCATTGTCTAACAAGAATGTAATCTATTTGAATATCTTCCCATATTTCCTAACATCTTCCACGTATATCGTTTTCTAGCAAGACGTTGAAATAATGTGTTGGTAGTGATTAAATTGTTCTTGTCGAAAAATTCTACCAGACTATTTCCCCTGTCGCTACTCGTGCTTGAATCAAATAAACCTACTACCGCTCCTTCCCTACACTCACTTACCACTGCAATAAAATCCCCCGTAATTATTACATTTTCATGTCCATTTACGTATTTTAGTATGTCTTCGATATCTCAGTAAATCGCTTCTACCTTTTCGTCATTGTCTAGAGGTGAGCATGTGTACTTGTATTATTACTGTATTTACCGATGTAGATTCTAATCTAACCATGAGCACTCTTTCGTTCTTTTGTAAGTAATTTTCTACTCAGTGTCGTTTCCTTTTTGCATAACTATCCCCACACCCGAATTTACTTCGCCTGCTCCTATATGAGTTACCGTGAAGTTTTCACTCCAAAATCCCCCGTCTCTGGCCACCAAACTTCGCTGATCCCTACTATGTCTAGTGCTAACGTATTAATTTCAATTTTCAAGTTCTCTAGCTTACCTACTTGCTTCACACTTCTAACATTGTAACAAATATATATTCTGTAGCACTATTTTTGCAAGAATCACATCTGTACAATTTTAGTCTGTGGTATTTGATTCTCGTATTTGATACTGTTATATCTGAAAGAAACAATTCCACAATGGAACAGGAAATCATAACCGTTTAATTAACTTAAATGCTTTACCCAGAAATATTTAATAATAATATACGCTCAAAAAACATATTTAAAAGGGAACTAGTCGGTTGTGTTGCCTAACCTACAGGCGAATTATACCCGTTCAGTCGTTAAAATTAGGATAGCGCTTGCGTGAATACGGTCACGAGGTGACGCGCTACGCAGATAAGCGGTTCCGTACTTGCTCGGAATGAATAACCAAGCAGTCATTTGTATTTGAGAATGTAGTTCAGACTGCATCATCTACAGATGGGCTCCCAAATTTTACATAAGTGGGGCCTCAGAATAGGCGTGCCGGAGTAGAGACAGGAGGGCTAGTCGTCTTGGGACACGGAAGATTCATTCCTGTGAATCCGGCAAGGCGCTTGATCACGCTTCTTCTTGAAATGGTTCGAGTCGCTATTTGTTAACGGTGAGTTCGCATTATTCAAATAATTTATAAAATATCTTTATTTCCTTAGCGCATGAAGTAACATACATATGAGGTACACATGAAATAATTAGAAATACAGATAAAGAGAATGGGTCAATGTTCGTTTGTTAAGAAATTACAGCTGTCGTTCGATGTTTTGTTGCAACAAAGTAGTAAGCAGATTCCAGAAAACGTGCATCGCAGTTTGATAACTACGGGACACAGCTTTATTAAAAACAGATATCAAACCTTTCTTTTGTTATGTTTGTGAGACCTTGAGTGTGCTCACATAAATTGTAGTCAAAAATTGCTTAGTTATACTAAATTTTGTGCATAAAGAACAGCGTGGAAGATTATTGTTAAAAAAGGCTATTAAAATAATTTTGCAAGATACACGGAACATTCACATGTTAAAATGTTGAGATTGTAAAGTCCATTTCCTGCCTTTAAAAAAAAAGGTTACACTGACGCCACCAACGTGAGGCTCGATGGTCATTTAAAAAGGGTTTGCTCGATTGGTAATAGTAAGTTGTTACAATATCGTTTAACCATTGGCTTGTGATAAACTCATAATGGTTTGGTTAAAAATTTTTTCATAGTACTCATGTCGTGTCTGGAACCACAAAGTTTATTCGATAGTTGTCTAAATGTTGTAGCAGGTATAAATTCGTATTAAAGTAAAATTTTCGTTATTTCAGAGTTGAACTTGTTAAAAAAGGCAAAATACTTTTAAGTTGACATAACAATTTAAAAAAAAATGGCACAAACATTTCAAATTGTGCATTTACTCAAGGAAGAACTTGAATATGAATTGAAAATTCGTGGAATAGAAAGTGTCAGGCCTGTAGTAGAAAAGAGGAAAATTTTAGGTAGATTGTTAGCTAAGGAAGTAGGGAAACCTGATTGTTTGGTTGATCTGTCGGTATACAAAGTAGAGTTCGAGGAAGAGTATAAGGAAATAAACGCTACCATAGAGTCGATAAGACATCTGGTGTTAGAATTCGAAGGTGATTCTGGAGATTCTATTTTTAAAAGAGTACTTTCAAGGCTTGTTCATGTATCAGGTCGAGTTAAACGTTTAAGGCTTCTGTCTGACAAGTCGAAGGAGGCAGAATTATCCAAAAAAGAATTATTAGCAACTATTCTTACTATTGAAGCAGAATTGTATAAAAAAGTGAAGGCAAGTACAGCATCAAACTGCTCAGGTGATGCAAGTCACACAACTCCACTAGTAGTAGCTGCACCTGTACAAACTCTTTCATATCTTCCTCCACCAATCCCCATGAGTACTTGGTCAGTTAAATTTTTAGGAGATCCCAAACAGTTGTATTCCTTTTTAGACAGGGTAAAGGAGTTGGCTCAATCGCGTAAGGTATCGAATAGAGATTTGTTTGAGTCATCAGTCAAATTATTTGTTGGGAATGCTTTGGTGTGGTTTAGGAGTGTAAGAGATTCCTTAAAAGATTGGGAATCCCCGGTAAATCGTTTGAAAGAAGATTTCTTACCAGCTCATTCAGAGGATGAGATCTGGGAGACTATAAAGAATCGTCGTCAAAGGAGAGATGAACCAATTGTTTTATTTGTAGCTCATGTGGAAGGTTTATTTAGTCGACTACCCAATGCTCCAGCAGAGATTACAAAAGTTAGGATACTTAGAAAAAATTTGTTACCAGAATTTATATCGCAACATACTCTTTCTGATATAGAAGATATGCCTACGTTAATAAAATTATGCAAAAAATTAGAGGAAGCCATGTTGTTAAAACAAAAATCAGTTTCCATTCAGTCGAGTAATTCATCTAACTTTCGCAACATCGTTAAGTTACCAGTAAGAAATAGACAACAGGTTTATGTAAAAGATTTTTCTACATCGGGAAGTCGTGTCGATATTCAGAAGACATCTGCTCCACAAGTTCAAATTATAGGTAATGATAAGTCTTTACCAGTACCCGCTTCTGCTAGTTCTACGGGTTCATCAAAAATTATTCCAGGATGTTGGAATTGTTCGAGGCGTGGTCACTCATTTCGGTATTGTAGATTCCCTAAAAGAATTTTTTGTTTTGGTTGCGGTCATAGAGGAGTTACGCGTGATAGGTGCCCATCGTGTTCAAAAACCGAGTAAGGAGATGGATGTTGCGCGGCCGACATTCCATTACTTCTCAAAAGGCAGCAATTATGTTTTGTGAGCAGAAGAATTATTTTAGTAAAAAAGAGTGGTCAGATTGGTTAAGTGTAGTAAAAAATTTTTGTCATACTAATTCACAACCCAAGACTGATTCATTATTTATTGAAAAATCTGGTGATAATTGACCATATGTGATGGTTAAATTGTTCGGTATTGATGTCACTGGTCTTTTAGATTCAGGGTGTACTACTTCAGTGGTAGGGTCACTCGCTATCCCTTTAATCGATAAATTGAAGTCAAAAATTTTTAAGTCACAAAAGAAAGGTATATTTACGGCAGATGGGGCGTTGAAACCAGTAGAAGGAATCGTGGATTTGCCCATTTCAATAGGAAAGCAATGTCGCATCCTCAGTGCTTTAGTTGTGTCATCTTTACCACATGCTTTCATATTCGGTAGTGATTTTGCCAAGTTATTCGGATTGATAGCTGACTTTAGAAATAATTCGTGGCATGTACAAAGCGATAGTGAGAATATTATTCCGTATGTAGGCCCATCATCAGTCCCATTGAAATACAGTGACTGTCTACTCCACTTAGATGATTTGTCAATGGATCAGCGGTCTCGGGCACAAGCTGCTATCGATTCATTTCAAGAAATTTCTAGTGTTGATAAATTAGGACGTACGAATATGATGGAGATGAATATCGATACAGGCGATGCAAAACCTTTCGGAAAAAGACCTTATATTATGTCCCCTTATAATTAGTAAAGAGTTAGATAAAGAACTAGATAAAATGATTCGTTTAAAAGTCGTAGAACCGTGTCAAAGTCCGTGGAATTCGCCCGTGTTGTTGGTCAAAAAGAAGGATAGTAAGGAATATAGATTTTGATTTGATGGTAGAGCATTAAACAATGTTACAGTTTATGACAGCTACCCTCTTTCTAATATAGACAGAATACTAGGGATGTTGCGCAATGCGAACTATATTTCCAGTCTTGATTTGCGTAAATCATTTTGGCAGGTACCCCTTTGTGAATCGTCGAAAGGTAAAACAGCGTTTAGCGTTATTTCGCGAGGGCAATATAGATTTGTGACGATGCCGTTCGGTCTAAAAAATGCTGCACAGACTCAGCAGCGTTTGGTTGATGCAATTTTTGGTCCGAGGTTCGAACCATACGTATTCTGTTACCTAGATGATATAATTTTATTTTCGTCGACGTTTGAAGAGCATTTGAAGTTGTTGTATGAAGTCAAGTAATGCATTCGAGAAGCAAATCTAACCTTGACCCTAGAAAAGTGCGAATTTTTTAGGAGATCACTCAAATTTCTTGGTTATATAGTAGGGTCAAATTCTCTAAGAACAGATCCGGATAAGGTATCGGCTATGGTCAATTTTCCGCGCCCAAAGAACACCACAGAGATCAAAAGATGTCTTGGAATGTGTAGTTGGTATCGTCGTTTTATAAAGGATTTTTCATCTTTAGTTTCGCCGATTAATGACCTTATCAAGAAAAGAAAGAAAGGCCAAACCGTTACTTGGACTCCTGAAGCTGAGCGTTCATTTGTGTCGATTAAAGAAGCTTTAGTGTCTGCTCCACTCTTGACGCAGCCAGATTATTCCGCTCCAATTGTTGTTGAATGTGATGCCAGTAATACAGGTCTCGGAGCTGTGTTAATTCAGAATATTAATGGAGAAGAACGTGTAATATCATATGCCAGCAAAACCCTTAATCGTGCTGAACGAAATTACTCAACAACAGAGAAAGAATGTCTTGCTGTAATCTTTGCCATTGAAAAATTCCGTCCATGGGTCGAAGGAGTTCGTTTTACAGTCGTTATAGACCACTTTTCGTTGCTTTGGCTAAGTAATTTGCAGAACCCGACAGGAAAACTTGCTAGGTGGGCAGTAAGGTTAAGACAGCATTCGTTTGATTTAGTACACAGGAAGGGAAAGTTCAACGTAGTTCCTGACTGTCTTAGTCGTGCAATTCCAGAAGAACATCATATCGTAAATTTAATAGAGGTCAAGCTTGACAATTTAGAAAATTGGTATGTGTCATTACGTGATAAGATTTTGACATCACCTGAGAATTACTCTCAATGGAAAGTTGAGAATGAGTTTGTTTTTAAGTTTATTCCGTCGAATTTGCCTTTATCATCTAACATCGTAGACTGGAAATATTTGGTTCCAAAAGCCCAACGGGAAGATGTTGTCAGATCATGTCATGATCCCTCAGTCGCGGGACATTTTGGATTTTCGAAGACTATCGCCAGAGTTCAGGAAAATTATTATTGGCCAAAAATGAAGGTAGATGTGCTGAAATTTTGTCGAGCGTGCCTAGTGTGTGGTGCACAAAAGTCTTCTAATGCAGGTCCTTTAGGTTTAATGGGAAAAGAGAAAGAAGCTAAATTTCCATTTCAGATAATTGCATTAGATCTTATGGATCCATTCCCTCGGTCGAAATTAGGATTTAAATGGCTTTTGGTAGTCGGAGATTGGTTTTCAAAAAATACAATTTTACATCCTTTACGCAGTGCAAAGTCGCACGTTATAGAACAGTTTATGGAACAAAAAGTTTTCTTAGTGTTTGGAGTGCCACAATTCATTATTTGCGATAATGGTTCAAATTTAGCTGGTCGAATTTTTAGGTCGTTATGTAATAGGTTTAAAATTCAGAAAATATGGTATAATGCTGTCTATGCGCCGCAATGTAATTTTGTCGAGAGAATTAATAGAACAGTAGGGACAGCCATCCGGTCTTATCTTGAAGAGCATGATACATGGGATACTGAGTTGGCACAAATCCAATTTGCAATTAATTCTGCTAAACACGAGTCGACGAGTTATACCCCAAATTTCTTGGTTTTTGTCCGACACGTCCCCATCACTGGTAAGTTTTATGGTAGTGGATTTACTCCCGAAAGTGATATCGAAATCATTCCTGGTAGTCGCCCATTATATACTTCAGATCGTCAAGGTATTTTTAAGGTATTTGAAGATGCCCGAACAAAACTGCATTTAGCTTATGAACGTTCGAGCAATCAATATAATTTAAGGAGGAGAAATATTTCTTTTGTAGTTGGTAGTAAAGTATGGAGGGCCAATAGAGTATTGTCGAGTGCGAGTAATAAGTTTTCTGCTAAACTTGCCCCAAAGTTTGTTTTAAGTATAGTTAAAAAGAGGTGCTCGAGTGTGGTGTACGATTTGGTTAATTTGGACGTATCGAGAGCAGGTAGATGGCATATTAAAGATCTGAAACCCTATTCAGCCATCAGTCCAGACTATCCCCCACTGGATTAATTCGTCGTTTATGATTTTTTTAGTTGAATGGAGGTGATTAATTGAAAGCTTTTCTGGTACCTTGTTGCTCATGGAAATCGCCATTTATTTTAAGTAGTTTTATTCCCCAAGAAATGTGTTTTTGGATTATTTAGTTTAAGTAGTTAGTTCAGACAAAAATGTAATTTTGTCTGCGTTTTTGCTTTAGTTCGTAGTAGAGTTGCGGTAGTGTTAGTTATGTCATGCGTGTTAACAAATTATCTATTTAAATAGGTAAGGCCGACAAGTAGGTTGTTTAGTAAATGTAGTTATTCTAGTTGTGGTGGGACCACGTAAATATTTGTTGTTTCATTTTTGTGTGTGGGTTTATTCTAGGTTATGTGAGTGATCACTTAAGTGGGATTCGTATTCGAGATGGTCACTTGCGTGCTGTTATGCTTAGAGTAAGCGAGATGCTTAGGTGGTAATTTTTTTTGAGGCGAGTTGATTCAAAATATTTGGTGCGGCCACTGTAGCGTTGAAAATTTTTTAGAGTGTCCTGATATAAAAGAATATTGGTTAGGAGTGCTAACTATTTTTTTGTAGAAACGGTAGCTAGTTGGTGTTGCTACTTTATTGTTGGATTTTTTTTTCATCGTCGATAAGAAAAACATTTCTAGATGATTGCTGATATCCATATAGTTTGATGCGGGTCTTTCGATTTCGTTTAGTATTAGTGAGACTAAATGAAAGAAAAGAAATTTTTTGTAAAAGCAGCATCTTTTTTGTGATTTCTGTGATAGATTCCCTTTTGATCAGCAGCAGTGAAAACATTTTTGTAAAGATATCGATATGTATATACTTTGGAATGAGTTTTTCGATTTTATGTTAATAATGTTAAAGTTATTGGTAAGGAAGAAAATTTGTTTGTTGCTTTACGGCGGGTTGCGTCGAGGTTTTATTTGAGTTTCAGTTTAAGTTCCGCGAACTTAGTAGTTTTGTTCCTTGTTAGGTTGCAACTCGTGAGTATTTGACCTCAATATTTTGACTTGTACCGATTATGTCTTTTTACCGATTATGTCCTACTTATTTTGATTCCTAACGGATGTGTGGTACGCAGAGTTACCTACTCACTCGCTTATTTGCTCCCTTATTTTCTATTTACTATTTGTAAGTCACTCGTACATTTTGTGAGATCAAGTTTCAAGTTTATTTTAGTTTGTTTGGGTTTGTTATAATGGTATTTTTGGTACCTATCTTTTGTTTATGTAGTAGTTTCGTCTTTGTCTATAAAAAAAACTTCTCGTTTAAGTATATATTAACATATAGTTAATCTCAAAGTTTTTTTCTTTTTCGTTCGGGGGCTGTGTAACGAATATATATTCTGTAGCACTATTTTTGCAAGAATCACATCTGTACAATTTTAGTCTGTGGTATTTGATTCTCGTATTCGATACTGTTATATCTGAAAGAAACAATTCCACAATGGAACAGGAAATCATGACCGTTTAATTAACTTAAATGCTTTACCCAGAAATATTTAATAATAATATACGCTCAAAAAACATATTTAAAAGGGAACTAGTCGTTTGCGTTGCCTAACCTACAGGCGGATTATACCCGTTCAGTCGTTAAAATTAGGATAGCGCTTGCGTGAATACGGTTACGAGGTGACGCGCTACGCAGATAAACGGTTCCGTACTTGCTCGGAATGTATAACCAAGCAGCCATTTGTATTTGAGAATGTAGTTCAGACTGCATCATCTACAGATGGGATCCCAAATTTTACATAAGTGGGGCCTCAGAATAGGCGTGCCGAAGTAGAAACAGGAGGGCTGGTCGTCTTGGGACACGGAAGATTCATTCCTGTGACTCCGGCAAGGCGCTTGATCACGCTTCTTCTTGAAATGGTTCGAGTCGGTATTTGTTAACGGTGAGTTCGCATTATTTAAATAATTTATAAAATATCTTTATTTTCTTAGCGCATGAAGTAACATACATATGAGGTACACATGAAATAATTAGAGATACAGATAAAGAGATTGGGTCAATGTTCGTTTGTTAAGAAATTACAGCTGTCGTTCGATGTTTTGTTGCAACAAAGTAGTAAGCAGATTCCAGAAAACGTGCATCGCAGTTTGATAACTAGGGGACACAGCTTTATTAAAAACAGGTATCAAACCTTTCTTTTGTTATGTTTG
Source organism: Platerodrilus igneus (assembly GCA_036346225.1). Classification (NCBI taxonomy): domain Eukaryota; kingdom Metazoa; phylum Arthropoda; class Insecta; order Coleoptera; family Lycidae; genus Platerodrilus; species Platerodrilus igneus. Next base: position 1,022,825 of record JARFIW010001309.1, read on the forward strand.
TTAGACCTTGAGTGTGCTCACATAAATTGTAGTTGAAAATTGCTTAGTTATACTAAATTTTGTGCATAAAGAACAGCGTGGAAGATTATTCTTAGGAAGACTATTAAAATAATTTTGCAAGATACGCGGAACATTCACATGTTAAAATGTTTATTTCCTGCCTTTAAAAAAAAAGTTCATTACAGATGTCAAATTTTAATATGCTCATTATACTTGGATAAGTTGAAATGTTATTTATCCAAGTTAGCTGCACGTGATTCAAATTTTTTCTAAGAAATAAATTAAACTTAATGTGAAAAATAGATGTAAACCAATAAACAGATCTGAGAATTTGGTATCTGAAATTTTGTTATGAAATATTATTAAAATTAAGGTCTTGTTATGTCAAGACAGATTTATAAAGAATTCAATTATATTATTTCATTTTTGTAATCCTATTTAAAAAAAAAACGAAAAGAGAGAAACTATATTAAATTTCATTTTTGGACTCAAGTTTTTTATTCCATGCACTATTAATTTTACTAAAATTTTTTTAAAGAAAATAGATCTTTGAATAATGAAAGTAGACGAATGCTGAAGTAATTTAAAAAACACAGACATGCTACAACTGATTTGTTCTAGGTATTCATTTTTGATTCAAATATCTTTGGTGTGGTAATTTCAAGATTATCCACCCGTAATTATTAACATGCTTTTTTTATTAAAAAGCACAAACAGTGTCTTTTTAATAGAGAATTTGTTGTGTACTTTTTCTTTCAGGATCATCGAGATCGAAAAGGTTGTAAGTATGCTCCAGAGGTTTCCAGATGTGTTAGTTCATTAAGTTGTAAGTTTTTTTATGGGGCTTATATCCCATGAGTTTCTGTATCTTCTCATAGGAGTGTAGAGTTTCTAGTATTGCCCATATAGATACAGTGGCGCTCAATTCCCTTTTTTTATGTTAGCTTATTGTAGAGTTTATACCATCCCCACGCCCTTTCTCATTGCTCACCCTTGGGGTAATTCCCAGACTTAGCCGCGAACAAGTAAAGCTTCACTTGTATCCAACGAATGAAAAAAAAAAGTTACAACAATCCACGCTGCGGCTCGCAAAATGTTCCAGACTCTTATTCTGAGCTTTTCGATCACGTCCTCCAGAGTAGTCCCCTCCCGGAGATCCGAATGGGCGTGTTCTAACTCCGGAATCTTTTACCCCAAAGAACGCCATCAGGTTTAAGTACGCTGTGTACTAGGAAGGTAATGTGGTGCTTTACTGTTGTCTTCCATATCGCAGTAGTGTGCCTTAGAATGCCCTATCGACCCATATGGTCTTTGACACTCTAAATACCGAAGGAGCTGCTGCCTTCTTTCGGGCACCTGTCTTAGTCTGGTTCCTCACCAAAAACCCCCACCAATTTGGAACGCTCTGGCCGTTGGACCTGTTCTAGTAATCTAGAACTTCGTCAAGATGCAGGTCCATTCGGAACTGGTTTTAATGTATAGAATAGAAAAACACGACGATATTCCTGTATCTTTTAAAATGGTACATTAGACATTGTTGTCAAATATAAAGGGGCTGTTGTTAAATAAAACCAGTTTATATCGACCGCCATTATCCGTTTAATCAGGTTGTCACAATAAATCTACTAGTGTCTATTAAATTAACAGGGAGTTATAAGTTGCAAATTACTGGTAGTATGCAATAATGAATTGACATAAGATTTTTAGTTGAACTGCATTTTTAAAAACATAATTTTCATGCAAACTGTTCAAACCATTTCCAAGAAAAATGTATTTCGTTTTGTTTTAGATACTGAAGTTATCTTGGTCCGCATGCACGTTGATGAGAAAACTAAAACACAGCCGTTAACGTTGTTCAAGTCACTGAAGTTGCTATAATAGATATCAATTTATAGTCGTGTAATTAGTAACAACTATTACATAGCTCACTTAAGCTTATTTCACCACGATATTAAACAATTCAATTTACGTATAGCTGTTTTTTTTTAATATTTATGATACCTTAACAACACGTTTTCAATTGTGTCCTTCTTAAACTAGTTATGACTAAGTTCATAATGCTGGGACCTCTTTTAATTGGTAGTTAGACAAAACATTTTACAGCAGCATTTTGTCAAAAAGTGCCAACAGGATTTTAACAGAAAATTTTCGGTAAAATATGACCCAGCATCAAATAGAAATAGTTGCAAACATGATTTAGAAAAATTCCAGAAGAAGTTACGGTCAGATGGGTTCAAGTCTGCAATGTCACGTGGGGTCGAATCTAAAGTTCTGGAATAAACATACGGGCGTCACCTAATCAGAAACGGAGCTAGTGCCACTTTCAAAGTACGAACAATTTTGTACAAAATACGTATCAGTACGCATTTAATTGAAAGCCTTAGCGGAGGGCGCCAGAAATATATGGTTTCTAATTGTAGTACGATGTTCCAAACCCTAGGACAACACAAACAATAAAAAGAAATCTAACAGAAACGTCCAAGCACCTAAACCATAATTAAAGAAGGATCTATTATATAAAGATTTATACAACAAGTGGTATGTACCCAAAGAAGGCTCCGCTATATCCACTCTCACAAAAGTAAGACATGAGATGGAAGGTTAATCTGTACAAAACTTGGGGACTTTCGAAATAAAACCGAATTTTAACATCAGCGGTTTTCGGAGACTAGCAGAGGGGTAGTTAAAATTCGGATTTTCGTCAGGCGCCAATACACCTATAAAATTTTTCTTTAACAAGAACGCTGATACGTTCTATTTTATATATAAAAATTTACTGCCTCTACGTTAAAATTATAAATATTTATGGTTTCGGATTGGGGCCGTTTTATTTTACAAATTAAGGTCGACGTTTCGCCCACTTTTGTAAGGGGCTTCATCAAGACAAGAAAGGAAATAAGTAATAAACTTAAAATTATAAAAAAGGTAATATTAAGTAGACAAGTTAAAGTGTAAAGAGAAGAGTTACTCCTGAACTAGCAGACTCACTAACCCATTCAAAGCCAAAAGGTGTCTTGTGGCGAAGTAACTGGTAAAAGTAGCGAAAAGTGTTATGTCACAGAACACTTATCTAATGAACTGACCCATTTTAAAACCAGTCTTATAAAAAACGGCTATCATAACTCAGATATCGGCAGAGTAATAAATCGGCATCTGCATCCCACACTAACCCCCAAACCACGCTGTAATCCCGATACACGTTCTTTCGCAATCCTTCCATATATACACCAAGTAACAAACCGAATTGGTAAAATTCTACGTAAACACAACATTAAAACAATCCATAAACCTACCAATAAAATTTCACAAATATTACCAACCCCAAAATATTCCGAAAATAATCTTAAAATTCCCAGGCGTATATAGTATACCTTGCAGTTGCGGTTTAGTATACATAGGAAAAACAGGACGGTCAGTACAGACTAGACTAAAAGAGCATAAGCGATGCTTAAGAACAAGCCAGTACAATCGCTCAGCGGTGGTCGAACACAAACATAAAACAGGCCATACCATGAACTTTGACAAGACGAAACTAATTGCCAGAATTCTGTTTTTCTACAATAGAAAAATTAGAGAATCTATAGAAATCAATAAAAATTCTAATAACCTAAACAACGACGATGGCTACTACCTTTCCCCCATTTGGAAAACAAGCCTATGTTCTCAACAGTGGAACCGTGACGTTCACTGATCCGCTACGACACCTCTCTCTATTCATGATCGCTCATGCATCAAGTTCTCGCCTTATATAAACTACAACTTTAGCAACTTTCATCAGTTATTTCGCCACAAGACACCTTTTGGCATTGAATGGGCTAGTGAGTTTTCTAGTTCAGGAGTAACTCTTCTCTTTACACTTTAACTTGTCTACTTAATATTATCTTTTTTATAATTTTTAGTTTATTACTTATTTCTTTTCTTGTCCTAATGAAGCCGCTTACAAAAGTGGGCGAAACGTCGACCTTAATTTATAAAATGAAACGGTCCTAACAACCGTGAAATTCTTCCACAATATCTACGTTATAAATAATTCATTTTCCAAATATTTAAATTTACGGTTGCTACATTTCTATTTCATATTTAAATATGCTCATTACGCTAAAAACACTTTGTTCCCAATCATTTGGATTTAAGCTTAGGCCGCGTAAATTGTTTCAGTTTAATTTCCCGTGACGCTCAACTTAATTTTCAGAACATTTAGTTTCCTCAATGTGATGCCTATGTATTTAATTTGTTGTGCTAAATACAATTTTCCTCCTTGATAGCAAACTGTTTTGTTTTATGAAGATAGATTAAGGAAAACTGGTCGAATTCACTTTAACACCACCGCCTCCGTCGTGCTTGTTTTCGATTCTGGTAGTTGTCGAAGCCTGATGTTACGATTCCATTAGGAACAGATAAAATAGTTCAATCAATTTAATTTGGGATTTGGTGGTTTGTTTCGTATAAAGAAGATTTGTAGTGTATGGAAATCATATTTGCCTAATTCATTTGTTGGATTTGTAGAAACTTGAGGTAAGATTAACAAAAATTATGTTCATTATTCGTTATCTTTAGGTCATCTAATTAAGTATTAAACATGTGGTCGTTCACGTGATTTTCTTTTAAGTTTGTATGCCCGATATTCAAACGGTAAGTTGGTTATGTGAAAAAATGATGATTAATGTTGTTTACTTATCATAGGGTTTCAGAATCGTAGTAACCGTTTTTAGTATCGCCCTGATATTGTTCTAACAGCTGTGCAACAGAATCTACTAATAATCGAATTAAATTGCGATTGGTTGCACCTCCTACCCTAAGGGAATTTCTACTTGGACTTTGACAGCTGTAGTTCTTATGGCGTGTAACGCGGAATCATAAGTAACTGAACACAGCACACCCAGTAGGGTGATCCTATTGCAAATCTGTTTGCAGATTTGGATTCTGTATAAAATTCTAGACTAATTTGATTTGTCACATGGTTAAATAATTTATAAGGACCATAGAATCGCTACCAGTAAAAAATTTTAAAATTGGGGTAGCTCTCTGGGGGATGATGCAATCTAAGAAATTCCTAAAGATTCGGGTAGCTGAGAAAAAATCTAATATTAATTGATACCAAACAAGATATGTTTATCTCGAAAGATGCAATGGTTAGTCGAAGAAAACTACTTGGTTTAGATGTGGGAGCAAATGAGGATGCTAAGATGAAAAAGCAGGATATATGTATCTCGAAAAATGCTATCTCGAAAGATGAAAAATGGTTAGTCTAAGAAAACTATTTGGTCCAGATGAGTGTGGAAATGAGGGATTCTGGTGGAAATGAGGGCTCAGGACCCCTGTATTCCTTCTACTGTAAATATATCAGTTGGTGCGGCAAGATTAGTAACACCAATTTTCGCCGGTAGTTTAGTTTACCCTTATTTATTATTTTTAACTTATTATACTGACCGGGACCCTTAGCGATGGTATCTCCGGACGGGAGTAACGTTTGTATATACTTCACAGGGTCAAGTACTTAAATTGATTTCAACTTTAATAAACGTTGGTTGTACTTTACAACGCCAGCAATCAATCAATGATATAGAAAATAAATAATATTAATCACTTCCTGCTTATAGCAATTAACATACAGATTAAATCACAATCAGACGATCTATGAGGAGCACAGATAAAATGGAACTTCTTATCGAACGATGTATCAGTAGATTGTGATTTAATCTGTATGTTAATTGCTATAAGCAGGAAGTGATTAATATTATTTATTTTCTATATCATTGATTGATTGCTGGCGTTGTAAAGTACAACCAACGTTTATTAAAGTTGAAATCAATTTAAGTACTTGACCCTGTGAAGTATATACAAACGTTACTCCCGTCCGGAGATACCATCGCTAAGGGTCCCGGTCAGTATAATAAGTTAAAAATAATAAATAACGGTAAACTAAACTACCGGCGAAAATTGGTGTTACTAATCTTGCCGCACCAACTGATATATTTACAGTAGAAGGAATACAGGGGTCCTGAGCCCTCATTTCCACCAGAATCCCTCATTTCCACACTCATCTGGACCAAATAGTTTTCTTAGACTAACCATTTTCATCTTTCGAGATAGCATTTTTCGAGATACATATCCTGCTTTTTCATCTTAGCATCCTCATTTGCTAACCTTCTGATAACATCTCTTTGAAAACTCGTTTTAATGAACCCATCCCAAGATAGTTTCTTCGACTAGCCATAGCATCTTTCGAGATAAACATATCTTGTTTGGTATCAATTAATATTAGAATTTTATCAGCTACCCGAATCTCTAGGAATTTCTTAGATTGCATCATCCCCCAGAGAGCTGCCCCAATTTTAAAATTTTTTACTGGTAGCGATTCTATGGTCCTTATAAATTATTTAATCATGTGACAAATCAAATTAGTCTAGAATTTTATGCAGAATCCAAATCTGCAAACAGATTTGCAATAGGATCACCCCCTGCAAAGTTATACCCCTTTAGAGTCATAAACCTCTAAATTTTGCTCTTTGCTCTATAAGCAAACCTAACAAATAGCTTTCTCCGACTAGCCATAGCATCTTTCGAGATAAACCTATCTTGTTTGGTATCAATTAATATTAGAATTTTATCAGCTACCTAAATCTCGAGGAATTTTTTAGATTGCGTCATCCCCCAGAGAGCTACCCCAATTTCAAGATTCCTTGCTGGTAGCGATTTCTGACCGACCTTATAAATTTTTTAGTCATGCAATACATCAAATTGGTCTAGAATTTTATGCAAAATCCGAATCTGCAAACAGATGTAAAATCGGCCTACCCCCTGCAAAGTTATACTTTTTTAAAGTCCTGAACCTCTAAATTTTGCTCTTTGTTCTGTAAGCTAACCTAACAAATAAATTTCTTCGACTAGCCATTGCATCTTTCGAGATAAACCTATCTTGTTTGGTATCAATTAACATTAGATTTTTCTCAGCTACCCGAATCTTTAGGAATTTCTTGTTATATTTCAATGTCGTACATTAGAAACTAACGCATCATTGCTTGAAGTTATTAATCACACCAGGTGCTTTGTAGTACGTCCTCGACTAAGTATTTAGGTAAATGCAAACTTCATTTTGTAATACAGATCGATTAACGGTTAATTATTTCAAACCGTATATAACGCGATCTGATTAGTAAAGTCTATTAGTCCCGCACGCTTTGTGTAAGTTCGTCGAAATTTTAAACAAATTGTTTCGTGCAGTGATTTTTCGTCCTATTGAAAATTTAAGGTAAGTGTGCATTTTTTTTTTAAAATACACCTGAATTTATTTGCAAACACCAAATATTGTGTATTTTGCTATTGTTTCTGATTGTATTTTTAAAACATTAACATTTTCAAAGTAATGCGCTGTTTTACATATATATTTTTTCAAATTTTAAAGATAGGCTTTTAGCTAAGGTAAATAAAAAAAAATTCCACAAATATTTTATTAAAAATTAAATACATTTATACATTAACAAAAGGCTGTAACATTAAAACATTCTCCTTGGAACAGCTTAAGTTTTTCAAACAATGGTTTAAACAGTGATTGTATCTATCACCGAATCTTATTCTTAAATCTTTGAGCCTAGGAAGTGAGAATACACGCCATCGTCGCTAGTAGCGGTAACTGATGCATTTTTATGTCTGTTGCTCCTCAAGTGTGCGGCATATGTAGTCTTTTCCATTTCTAAATCGCATACTTTACACATAATTCGTGGTTGTTTCGTACAAGACCCTTTAACAGCTGGCGGAGCTAAACATTTACGGCTTAATGACATACCGTGCTGTTTTTCCTTGTGTCGCCGTAAGCTGTCCAATTTCGTAAAACCGGTACCGCAAGACATACACTTTAAGTACTTTGCTGCTGGCGGATGTATAAGCTATACCCTGGACGATGTTACACCACAACATTTGTTCTGGTGCCGTTTGAGAGCATCTCTCCTGGTAAAGTAGACGTGACAGGACTCGCATTTAAAAACGTTTGCAGGTACCATTTTAGTACAAAACAAAATCCGCACTGTAGGACTTTGGTGAAACTTGTAAGCGAACTAACTTATAAACTAAAAAATTTGCTTTTGCGTAGCTGCTTTATGCTCACTATGGAATGCAATCGAAGATTGCCGAAGACACTCGAAGAGTGCACAAGCGCGATCACTAAACCAATTAGCATTAATACCAAGTATTCCGTACTTTCGTAGGTTACTCATTTCCTAGAACCAAATCTTCCGCATAGCGCTCGGTAGCACGTAATTATTTCTAGAACCGGTAAGTGCCCGATATCGCCCAAATAGAGAATTAAATGCTCAATGTCTGTTAACTTCCGATTACCTCGTAAAATGTAGAAAAAACTCGGTCAATTATCCATTCAACTTATACTTCGACCCGCCCCCGTTCTAATAATTTCCAAACATTTTTCAAACGACAATGGTATCAGAATTTTTAAACTTCCGAGGGATCTTTAAGTGATGAGCAATTACACATTCGAGCTACCCGTAAACTAACAGTGCGCTGTATAATACACGCATACCCCTTCTCTACGCTACTGCAATTCTTGTTGTTGCTTTACGATTGTGTAATCTCTTAAATACAACAATACTTTGCTGATCGGGTTCCATGTTGAAGCTGATAACCAGAGTTGAATGAAATTGCCGTTAAATTATTTATTGTTTGCAATAACCATAACGCGAGCCGTAATTTATAATTTCGAACAATGAACTTGGCAACAATCACAATTGGCGATAAGGTGAACTATATTATTTTCCAAGTTCAAGAACAAACTTTGAGCTTTGATTAGAGTTATGCACATGTATCAATGCAATTAGTGAAATTGAATATAATAGTATTTTATCTCTACACAAAATTTACATATGGATCCGTTCTCAGAAGTGACCACAAATGTTTATGTTGGAGAAACAATGGGAAAATTTACACTAAGCGTGAAACCCCAGATTATTTCCTTAGAGCAAGTGGCCTGTGACTTGGGGGTAGTGTTGCGATAAAATACTCTTAGCGGTAAATCAAACAATGATCATGCACTTACCTTAATGTTCATACTGTTGGCTTTTACGGAAGTTGTTGGCAGCATCCAAACCATAACAAATCTCCGCCGACGGAATTATGTAGAAACACAGTGACACACACACACCAAAAAATGTATATTGTTTTAATACATGACCGCACGGGCCAAGTGCTTCGAAACGAGTGTACAAAACCAGTGCTAGATAAGACCGCCTGGCTTATAGCAAAACAAAACCTTGACTGTTTAAAATAAATAACATTGAAGTTAAGAGTGGCGTTCTAACCCAATTTTGAACACTATACAAATATAAACAACTATCTTAGATTTATATCTTTATGCCCCCCATGCGTATATTGATATGCTTCAGGACGACGTTACGCTTGTCATTTTCGCTCCATAAACTAATTTTATTAATTATCTGCGTGAACAAATCGTGTTTTTTTACACCAGATACATACATCAGCAAGTACTCCATACCAAATAAAGAATTAGTTTGTTGGGGACTGTTAACATCCGCTTCCCTCGTGTACACCCAGACACATCCCAGCCCGTGCGCAAACCGTGCCCATGCGCACCCCCGAGCACGCACCCCTGTCAATGCGCACCCCTGCCCGTGCGCACCACTGCTCATGCGCGTTCCTACGCGTGCGCTCCCCTGGCCATGCACACCCCTGCGCGTGCGCACTTCTGCCCATGCGCACGGCCCATGCGCACCGCTCTCTGTGCGACTGCTATTTCATGGTAACGTCACAGTCTTTTGTAAATAAAGAGCAATGTAATACTATTCTAAGATGTTTATTCTGACATACATAACAAAATTTAAAAATATTTAATACCAAGCATTGAGTCATTTAAACTTAATTTTAATAAAAAGTTATACACAGAAAACAGTCCTTTCTTTATGTTTGTTTGAATTGGTTTTAATTTTATCTAATTTTATTTGCAGCTTAAAATTTTAATCGACACCCAAGTCCTCTATCTCCTTTTCTAGCCAATAGTTTGATACATAGAGACCGTCTAGGTTTTCTAGTTGCAAAATGTGCCGAAGTTTGTTTCTATATATAAAGTCTTTGATTCCACCGACAACCAGATCCATTCCTTCGTGTAATTCTTGTAGCTTGTGGCAATCTTTTAATCGCGACTCTCCCATTATATCCTGCATACGTACCTTTTTAGCTTGATCGACTTCTTCTTGTCGGTATTGGAGAGAATCCTTATTTTCCCACTCACTGTTGCGTAGTTCCATGTCCACCACTTCTGGAAATATATGGTTGTTATAGGTTGTAAGACCCTAGGTTTTAAATGATCCGAAAGGTTCTTTACTAGGCAAATATACAATGTTTAACGGAACCCCTTTGCGTGTGGTGTACGCCAAGGTCACGAAACCCGCATTTCTTAGTCCGTCTATACTATCTGCCAATTCGATAAATACGTTTTTAGAATAACCTTTTAAAAAGTATACGGATTTAGTACCATCCTTTTCCGCAAGGACGCCTACATAACTAAAAGAGTCTTTTTTACTAACCACAAATGCATACATCTTGTAGAAACCGGATGTATCTAAGTCAGCCCATCGGCACATAAAATAATCTTTTAATTGTTCCCCATTTTCTCTAATTAGATGTTTTTTGTCCAACACATCTTTGTATTGTTTGCGTATTGTCGCAGTGTTTTCCATGTAGTGCAATTTTCGCCTTTTTGCATCCATTTCCTCTAATTCCAGTTGTATTTTTCTTCCACTTACAGCGTATGGTGTGCATAATTGGGCAATTTCCTTTAGCGCAAACGGATAGAGTTTACTGTCAATATTTACGCGTTGTCGTACAACCTCTGGACGAATGTTAGGCGTATCTATCAACCCCAATTCCGAAATGACTATTTCTTTTGGAATTGTAGAATATGGTGTTGCAGATTGTGTAAAATATGTACTACCTGCTCTAATGTAGCACTTGTGTAAGATTTTTATTTTTACTTAGCTATCTTGCTCCTCTACAATCTCCAAATAATTTACAGGTAAATAGTTAAAACTAAAAGCCGAAAGCACATACTTCATCAATTTTTCTCTTTCCTTTGGTTTTTCGGACAACTTAATTTGCAAGCCCGTTAATTTCTTTGTATTGCCATTCCCCCAATACACGTACCGTAGTTCTACTCCACATTTTGGCAAGTGGTACCGAGTACATTGACGCCTTTAGGAAGTATAACTTACTATCTTCCGATAAGGTTAAACAGTCTTTTAAGGGATTATACACCCGTTCCGCACTGACATAGCTTCCAATTGTACAGTTGTATATCGCGTTATATTATGTTCTTTGGCCAAAGAAGACGCAAATGTTTCCCTTGAACGTACATCTGGACAACGTAAAAAATCTAGTATATGATTGCCAAGTTGTTTATTAACACCAGGACTTGTTATCTGACACACAAATTTGTTGTCTATCTTAATTCTTGGATTGGTTGTTAGTCATGTTAAACAACCGATTCCCACAGTTTTATCGTTGTCAACTATAATATTGCACTTTTCTTCGCATTCGCCCTTATAGCAAAAGTTTTGGTTTGTAGTTAAATAATTACACATTTCCATCTTGCTAAATATGCCAGTAAAATCTTGGGTTACATCCATGTCAAAAAGATAGTAATAATCTTTTTTGAGTTTGTCTAATATATCTGGTAGAGCCTCCAATAAAGTTTCCAACTTAACATCTGCTAGTTCCACTTTGTATGGAACACATATAGGATTTTGGAATTTTTTATTAATGCATTCGAGGTCCTCTTTTCCGATAATTTCTTTTACTCTCTAGCCCATCTTGTTAGTGCTTTCTAGAGAAAACAGAAGCTTAGCTTTAACACCATGCCTAGCGGAAACAAATCGGTCAAACTTTCTTCGTAGATAGCTGTTAAATGCACCACAAATTTCTTTTTTTAGGATAAACATCCTTTTGTTTGCAGATGTTTGTTCGGCGCCAGAAAGGTCGCAAATTTTAACCAACATTATGTTGTCACTAAATGGTTTTGTAATTGTTGTGTGTAGTCTGCCAGTCAGCATCTGTTCGCCTTCGACATAACAAATATTATCAATATGTCACCAGATTATTGTTGCACATATTTGCTGCCAACAGCAATAATCCAAATCGCTCATTTGTCGGTTTCACTTTATTCCCAAGAAGTTGAGAAACGTTACAAATTTTGTAATTTGCTTTCTAACAAAAAAGCAGTTTCGGCCATAATAAAATCTTTTGTTTACAAACAAACCGAAAGTGAGGTTTTGTTTATTTTATTGTAATAAACTTGAGATGATTAAATTATAATATAAATTAAAGGTGAACAAAGCGATAAACCAATCGGCATGTTCCGTTTTGAACTGATAGCAATATTCGACAATTGTTGAATAGAAATTAGTGGTTTTGAAACTTTATTAAATATTATCACCGAGTGCCAATCGTTCCATTTAAACTATTGAAGTGTGAGTGAGAGAGGATGATAAGTGTTTCGTAACTTTCTTGACCGTGCATAAATTTACGTGGTAAAATCACGAGGGTGGCAAATAATTAACCGGGTCGTATGGACCAAAATTTGTATAAGAATTAGTGGACTGTAATCTTTTGAGGGTTAGAGGTAGAGGAAAATAAATGCAATTTATGTTTACGGTAAAAGTCACTCCCCAAATCTGTAGCACTTGTTGTTCTAGCTAGAGCGTTGGATGCATCACTGGAACTTGTAGATCGGCATTGTCTGTGTATAACATTAACCCGTATCACATAAGAGGTTGGATAGGGTAAGAATGAGAAAAATAATAAGAGGATTTGAGAGAGTGCAACTAATTTTGTTGTATCCTCGCACACGTGCCGTACAACAGTCATTAGAGGCACGATATTATCGGGTTGCTTCGCGAGTATTCGTTTTAAACTGAGAGCGGCGCGAACAGTGTGTTTATTGATAAATGTTTGTTATTTCCACCTATCTTTGTAGAACCTTGGGATTTCTCAAATTACCTGGTTTCAATTGTTGTACTTTCATTCTATTCATCACGTCTACATTCAATAAATCATAGCATCTTCTTAGAATTTTCAAACATCCATTGCAATTCTGTCACGTACTTCATATTTGTGTCGTTTATAGTTCAAGGTGTATCGTATAGCGGACCGCCTGTTATTTGTTGTTTGTTGTTTGAAATATGTTGGATTTTCATGTAAATAAAGTATTCTAGTTAAGTATTCATTTTCTAATAATGACGTATTAGAATGCGTTTTTTATTCAGGCGTTCACATTTTTGACGACATTATTAAATATCTAGCATGCCAGTTTATCTATCTGTTCCGATAATGCGTTTATATTGATGCAATTTGTTGCATTTAGAACCTTATCTTTTCTCGTTTCTATTTAATTTTGGACTTATAAAATTAACTTAAACATATTATACGACGTACACGTTATTATTTTAGTTAAATATTATCTAATTATTGAAATTAAGCTTCTTTCATAAGCATGAAATTAAATATAATACATATACAGTGTGCTTGCTATTGACCTTTAGTGGAATAGTCGATTTACTCCTATAATTGGTGGAATTATTAGTTTTTCTTTCTTAACGTTAAAATTATTTACATTTATTCTACAACCCCTATGACTTAATCTACCCTTAAACTACCCTCTTATCGTAGCATTATATATACATATATATATTTATATATATATATTGCTGTGAAACCTCTTGAATCACCTGGTCCGTTGACTTTCTTCTGTTAATCGCCTCGGCTGCTCCTCTAGTTAAACCTTCATCCTCATTCATAAAAAAAAGCCAAACACATTCCTACCACAAACATCAACGTTAACTCTATTTACATCAATATTCACAATACATTAAAATTTCAAATTAAAAATTCAGTATAAATTTTAGTTTTAAAAAGAATTTCAAGATTAATTTTATTATCATTTAATGTGCATCCTGAATTAAAGTCCTTGTAGGATGCCTACTAATTAATATAAAATATATGCAGACCGGAGTCTGAGTACAAAGGAGCATCTACCACCCTTTACGTTAATTAACCAGGTTCGTCTAATTGAGCTCAAAGACATACCCTAATTTTCATCATAATCCCGAACATCAATACTAAATACCCTTTCTACTTAAACAAGCAAAATTTCACCTTAAAATTAAAATTTTATTGTTAGTACAATTTCATTAATGTCCATTTAAAGTAAATCAATTATAAAGTTATTCAACACACACAAAAATGTCAAAGTTCAAACAAAATAGTATAAATTACCTGAAGGTTACTGCACTCGTAGCTTCTGATTCTCAACGCTTTAAAAATTTTTTTCATCACCATTTATTTAAAGTTGTTTCTGGGCTTTTCCGGAACTCATCTGTGTATATCTGACCCTTGTTTCGTGGATCCAGACACATTTATGAACCATTTAATCATTAACACCTCCGAAAAATAGCAAAGAAATTCATGCGTCTTTCACCAATATACGCCAAAACTGCCTACTTTTGTGTATACATTCGTCGTTGTAAATTTTACTAATTGGTACAGTGATACTAAATTTTATTACCTTGTATCTAAGTGCACTAAAGTATATTCATGTTAGCACGTACCGAACAAACTATTTTGAATCACCAAAATATACGAGCAAACTTTAAATTATTTTATCATACTACATGCACTGTTTAACGTATTGAATCAACTCACGGATGTAAGAACTTTTAACGCATCGAATAGTCAAAAGTCTAAGAGGCCGAAATTCATATTACCACCGGTATATATAGCAAAAAGCCTGTCTGTCGGTCTGTTCCCCAAAACAGACAATTCTTAAGAATTCCTCATTCTATGTTCCCAGTCCGTCGCTCGCGCGTCGGTTTTTACAAAATTTTCACTCGCCCCATTTAAATCTCAGAAATTCTCACACGGCCCGCAAACATGTCCGAGAAAAACTAATTAATTTTGTACAGAAATTGTTGTTTCTACCTCTGATATTTGCATCCCATTTTCAACCAATTGTGACCCTCGTGACGTTGCTTAAATCACGCCTTTTACTATATGTGTCTTTGCTTGACGCATTTTCTCTTTCCTTTTCTAACCTGTTCGTATTGGTGCAAATTGATATTCTTTATTATCGATTATGTTTTAGTCCATGTGGACTATCTGGGTTTAATAACCCCGTATCGCACATTCTCGTGAATATTAAGCCCCGGTTTCTCCAAGATTCTTTGTAAACATTTGTTATCTTATAAAATTTTCGCCGTACGTGACAGTTAAACTACGCAGGTGTTCAAAAATAATATTAATTCTCAGAGCTTTAATTTCTGGTATTATAATCTTGGATTTTCACAGACCTTTTTGCTTATTATTAATAATGGTTTAATTAACTCCAACTAAAATTGACTTCTATCCTTTCATTTTTAGCGAATACAAATTAAATGTTAATTATTATATGTACACTTTGTTTAATACCGGTTACTTAAAATAGGGTTAATTAATATACATTTTTGCACGTAATTTCCATTTGTATCTTTATTAGGAATAATTAAATTACACGTAGAGCTTTTTAATACTGTTTCTTTTGATATAAAGCGTCTTGTACATGATTTAAATCTCTTATGTTTAATGAAACTAATAAATTTTTATGCTTCACGGTTTTAATAACGCGTATTATCTAATAAAATTCCTTATACACGGTGATTAAAATTATTTGATGTGCATATTTAATTTTCTACCCTGGTCTAAATATGAGTATTTTCCCCCTTTTTGAATACAAATAATCCCACTTATTTGAATGCAAATATTAAGCATTTAGACAAAAAAAATACAAAAAAAAATTGCTTATCTCTCTCTACCCTTATCTATCTATCTTACCTACTTTGTCTCCAATCCAAAAAAATATTTACACCTATCCTGTATCCCTATCCTATTCCTAACTCTCACCTCATTCTATAAACTGAAATTATCCCTAACTTCATCCTACTCATCCATCTAATCCTATATACATCCTCTATACCTATCCTATTCCTAACTTTTAACTAATCTTCACTATACTTTACTTCCCCCTACCTAATCCTATATGCCTATCCTACTCTTACTCTATTCCTAACTCTCCACTAATCTTCTATGAATTATCTACACTTAACCTATCTTATTTTCTTCCTACATTTACTCTTTATTCTCATCCTAAACCTATTCCTAATTATCTCCCATATTTATCCTATATACCGCTTTATTTTCTATAACTATACTAAAATTCACCTATCTCTATTCTTTGTTCATCAAGTTATTTAAATCTAACTCTCTTCTTGACCCTCCAAGTCTTTCTTCTCACCATCCTAATACTCTTCATCCCTATTTCTCCTCCTTTTATATCTATACTTATCATCCCTATTATCTCACATAAAATAAACTTATCATCCCTATTATCCTGACTCTTAGCTATTACTTCTTCTTCAATCCCTACACTTGTCTGTTTCTCATTTATTATTGTTTCCCTTTCTGCCGACAAACCAAACGATACTACTTTACAATTATCGATTTTTCCCTCTATGGAAAATCCTATGTACCTTCTAGAATGCTTGTGTAATGGAATCCGCCAGAATGAATTCGTTAAATCTACTTTATTAAAAACAAACTTGCCACTTAACCTCGTCAAAAATAATTCTGCCTTCACCTGCTCCCGATATGCTGCTGTTGCTTCTACCCCCACTAATTCTGCATGTTTTTGTACTAAAGCTTGAACCTCTACTATCCTATCCTCTGGACATATTATTGTGTTGATCTGTTTTACTTCATCATCCTCTACCTCTACTACATTAATATTCAACCCCGTGTCATCCTCTGTGACTTCATAACTGCCCTTCCATGGCACTACCCTATCCTTAATCCTTATTACCGTCCTTTCCATATCTATCAAAACCCCTAACTTCATCATACAGTCAACACCTAAAATGCTCTGAAACTTCAGTCCAGGTACAATTACAAACTCCTGTTCACAGCTTAAACCTCCTATATCTATCCTAAGCACCACAACACTATTTACTACAGCAAACTTCTTTTATTTGGAGCTACTAAATGGCTACGCTTTATAGGCATAATTCTATCACAAACCTTATCCCTAATTTTGCTGACGAATTCCTCCGATATTAAACTCGCCTCTGCCCCTGTATCAAGTAATACTTCTACATTATTCTCAAAAATTCCTAAATTAATAATTGGCAAACATAATTTTTCCTCAGTTTCTGGCTCTACTTCCTCCTCAATTTTGAAAAATTTACGTGGATGTTCATATACATTTACACTGAAATCTAGTGGTCTGTCGCGTTCTAAAAATCCTGTCCAGGTCTGTTTTCCCTACTCGGTCCTGGTCTAGCCGTCACCTCAGCGTACGTCCTAGGCGTTTCCACTCGTTCCGTGTCTGTATTAGCAGTCCCGCTCATGTCTGGTGAACTATTCATTCTGGTAGGTCCCGGTCTCTGTGCAGGTCCCCTTCCTAAACTATTACTCCTAACGTATGGTCGTCTCTGTTCCCAATTCTGTCGCTGGTATCCGTAACTATTCCCCCGTCTAGCGTAGTTGTCCCTTCTATTGTCAAACCTAACTGTGTTGATCTGTCTTTCCCTGTTTTCCCGAGGTCGTCCACTACTTACGTCGTCGTACCTCTGCAGGTATTCTAAAAACATTTCTCTGTCCACTATGTTCTGTAGTGCTACGTGCTGTCTTATGTCTACCTCGAAGTGTCGTGATAAATACTTAATAATTTGTCGGTCCGTCAGCGGTGGGTTCAGTTGCTTTGCTATGCTATACTTGCGTATAGCATATTGCTCCTACTTCCTGAAAATTCTCCCTTAAATTTCCTGTGATTAAGTCGTCTCGTACCTGGTCTTGTCTGTGGTGACTCCAGTAGTGCTTTAAAATCTGTCCTCAAAGTCCATGTAGGTGTCTATGTCCTGTCCTACTAAATTGTACCACGCTTCCGCATTGTCCTTTAATAAAGCCTTTATCGTATTCAATTTAGTCTGTTCGTCAAATAAATTTCCCACTAGATTTCTAACGCTATTAATAAAAATTTGTGGATTTACCCTGTTATCGCCATAAAACTTCATGTGTTGGTCCAATGATACTCCACCTATAGAAAATCTGGGACCATCCCCCGTTAAATTTGACATGTTGTATTTGATACCACTAACTTCGCGTTCTACCCTGCCTAACTGATCCCTACATGAGTCCGTCACTTCAGTCATTTTTACATTAATCTTTTCTTCACAGAACATGTGTACTTCGGACCTTAAATGTCCCATTTCCTGTCGAAGACCTGTAATATCACGCTCATTTTTTTCAACCCTATTTTCAACTTCCCCCATCTTTACGGTAAGACTATTTTTAAATTCTGAAACTTCTTGATTCGTCTTATCTATTTTCTGACTAATTTGCTCAAACTTACGATTCGATTCCTCACTCATTTCTCTAATCTCTTCTAACTTCCTGTTCGATTCTTCCCTAGCTCTATTAGATTCATCGCTTAGCTGTTCTAATTTTCTATTGATTCTTCACTCATCCTCTCTAACATTCTCAATATCATCTCGTTTCCTTGATCCCCTGATTCCGTCCTCGACTGATCTCTACTGCCTCCAGCTTCTTCCATTTTAGAATTTTTCTCACACAATGAACTATCGTCACTTCCAATTTCCACTCCTTGACTCCTTAACCACTCCTTTCTCTGCATACGTTCTACTCACTCACACACACTCTAAATACTCTTAAATTTATACACACACAGAAACTCTCTCTCTCAGATCGCCAGTTTCCTGGAATAAAATCACAAAAATTTTATTTGGAACTCGAGCCTCACTTTTGGGTCGCCAAAGAATGCTGTGAAACCTCTTGAATCACCTGGTCCGTTGACTTTCTTCTGTTAATCGCCTCGGCTGCTCCTCTAGTTAAACCTTCATCCTCATTCATAAAAAAAAGCCAAACACATTCCTACCACAAACATCAACGTTAACTCTATTTACATCAATATTCACAATACATTAAAATTTCAAATTAAAATTCAGTATAAATTTTAGTTTTAAAAAGAATTTCAAGATTAATTTTATTATCATTTAATGTGCATCCTGAATTAAAGTCCTTGTAGGATGCCTACTAATTAATATAACAATATATGCAGACCGGAGTCTGAGTACAAAGGAGCATCTACCACCCCTTTACGTTAATTAACCAGGTTCGTCTAATTGAGCTCAAAGACATACCCTAATTTTCATCATAATCCCGAACATCAATACTAAATACCCCTTTCTACTTAAACAAGCAAAATTTCACCTTAAAATTAAAATTTTATTGTTAGTACAATTTCATTAATGTCCATTTAAAGTAAATCAATTATAAAGTTATTCAACACACACAAAAAATGTCAAAGTTCAAACAAAATAGTATAAATTACCTGAAGGTTACTGCACTCGTAGCTTCTGATTCTCAACGCTTTAAAAATTTTTTTTCATCACCATTTATTTAAAGTTGTTTCTGGGCTTTTCCGGAACTCATCTGTGTATATCTGACCCTTGTTTCGTGGATCCAGACACATTTATGAACCATTTAATCATTAACACCTCCGAAAAATAGCAAAGAAATTCATGCGTCTTTCACCAATATACGCCAAAACTGCCTACTTTTGTGTATACATTCGTCGTTGTAAATTTTACTAATTGGTACAGTGATACTAAATTTTATTACCTTGTATCTAAGTGCACTAAAGTATATTCATGTTAGCACGTACCGAACAAACTATTTTGAATCACCAAAATATACGAGCAAACTTTAAATTATTTTATCATACTACATGCACTGTTTAACGTATTGAATCAACTCACGGATGTAAGAACTTTTAACGCATCGAATAGTCAAAAGTCTAAGAGGCCGAAATTCATATTACCACCGGTATATATAGCAAAAAGCCTGTCTGTCGGTCTGTTCCCCAAAACAGACAATTCTTAAGAATTCCTCATTCTATGTTCCCAGTCCGTCGCTCGCGCGTCGGTTTTTACGAAATTTTCACTCGCCCCATTTAAATCTCAGAAATTCTCACACGGCCCGCAAACATGTCCGAGAAAAACTAATTAATTTTGTACAGAAATTGTTGTTTCTACCTCTGATATTTGCATCCCATTTTCAACCAATTGTGACCCTCGTGACGTTGCTTAAATCACGCCTTTTACTATATGTGTCTTTGCTTGACGCATTTCTCTTTCCTTTTCTAACCTGTTCGTATTGGTGCAAATTGATATTCTTTATTATCGATTATGTTTTAGTCCATGTGGACTATCTGGGTTTAATAACCCCGTATCGCACATTCTCGTGAATATTAAGCCCCGGTTTCTCCAAGATTCTTTGTAAACATTTGTTATCTTATAAAATTTTCGCCGTACGTGACAGTTAAACTACGCAGGTGTTCAAAAATAATATTAATTCTCAGAGCTTTAATTTCTGGTATTATAATCTTGGATTTTCACAGACCTTTTTGCTTATTATTAATAATGGTTTAATTAACTCCAACTAAAATTGACTTCTATCCTTTCATTTTTAGCGAATACAAATTAAATGTTAATTATTATATGTACACTTTGTTTAATACCGGTTACTTAAAATAGAGTTAATTAATATACATTTTTGCACGTAATTTCCATTTGTATCTTTATTAGGAATAATTAAATTACACGTAGAGCTTTTTAATACTGTTTCTTTTGATATAAAGCGTCTTGTACATGATTTAAATCTCTTATGTTTAATGAAACTAATAAATTTTTATGCTTCACGGTTTTAATAACGCGTATTATCTAATAAAATTCCTTATACACGGTGATTAAAATTATTTGATGTGCATATTTAATTTTCTACCCTGGTCTAAATATGAGTATTTTCCCCCTTTTTGAATACAAATAATCCCACTTATTTGAATGCAAATATTAAGCATTTAGACAAAAAAAATACAAAAAAAAATTGCCTATCTCTCTACCCTTATCTATCTATCTTACCTACTTTGTCTCCAATCCAAAAAAATATTTACACCTATCCTGTATCCCTATCCTATTCCTAACTCTCACCTCATTCTATAAACTGAAATTATCCCTAACTTCATCCTACTCATCCATCTAATCCTATATACATCCTCTATACCTATCCTATTCCTAACTTTTAACTAATCTTCACTATACTTTACTTCCCCCTACCTAATCCTATATGCCTATCCTACTCTTACTCTATTCCTAACTCTCCACTAATCTTCTATGAATTATCTACACTTAACCTATCTTATTTTCTTCCTACATTTACTCTTTATTCTCATCCTAAACCTATTCCTAATTATCTCCCATATTTATCCTATATACCGCTTTATTTTCTATAACTATACTAAAATTCACCTATCTCTATTCTTTGTTCATCAAGTTATTTAAATCTAACTCTCTTCTTGACCCTCCAAGTCTTTCTTCTCACCATCCTAATACTCTTCATCCCTATTTCTCCTCCTTTTATATCTATACTTATCATCCCTATTATCTCACATAAAATAAACTTATCATCCCTATTATCCTGACTCTTAGCTATTACTTCTTCTTCAATCCCTACACTTGTCTGTTTCTCATTTATTATTGTTTCCCTTTCTGCCGACAAACCAAACGATACTACTTTACAATTATCGATTTTTCCCTCTATGGAAAATCCTATGTACCTTCTAGAATGCTTGTGTAATGGAATCCGCCAGAATGAATTCGTTAAATCTACTTTATTAAAACAAACTTGCCACTTAACCTCGTCAAAATAATTCTGCCTTCACCTGCTCCCGATATGCTGCTGTTGCTTCTACCCCCACTAATTCTGCATGTTTTTGTACTAAAGCTTGAACCTCTACTATCCTATCCTCTGGACATATTATTGTGTTGATCTGTTTTACTTCATCATCCTCTACCTCTACTACATTAATATTCAACCCCGTGTCATCCTCTGTGACTTCATAACTGCCCTTCCATGGCACTACCCTATCCTTAATCCTTATTACCGTCCTTTCCATATCTATCAAAACCCCTAACTTCATCATACAGTCAACACCTAAAATGCTCTGAAACTTCAGTCCAGGTACAATTACAAACTCCTGTTCACAGCTTAAACCTCCTATATCTATCCTAAGCACCACAACACTATTTACTACAGCAAACTTCTTTTTATTTGGAGCTACTAAATGGCTACGCTTTATAGGCATAATTCTATCACAAACCTTATCCCTAATTTTGCTGACGAATTCCTCCGATATTAAACTCGCCTCTGCCCCTGTATCAAGTAATACTTCTACATTATTCTCAAAATTCCTAAATTAATAATTGGCAAACATAATTTTCCTCAGTTTCTGGCTCTACTTCCTCCTCAATTTTGAAAAATTTACGTGGATGTTCATATACATTTACACTGAAATCTAGTGGTCTGTCGCGTTCTAAAAATCCTGTCCAGGTCTGTTTTCCCTACTCGGTCCTGGTCTAGCCGTCACCTCAGCGTACGTCCTAGGCGTTTCCACTCGTTCCGTGTCTGTATTAGCAGTCCCGCTCATGTCTGGTGAACTATTCATTCTGGTAGGTCCCGGTCTCTGTGCAGGTCCCCTTCCTAAACTATTACTCCTAACGTATGGTCGTCTCTGTTCCCAATTCTGTCGCTGGTATCCGTAACTATTCCCCCGTCTAGCGTAGTTGTCCCTTCTATTGTCAAACCTAACTGTGTTGATCTGTCTTTCCCTGTTTTCCCGAGGTCGTCCACTACTTACGTCGTCGTACCTCTGCAGGTATTCTAAAAACATTTCTGTGTCCACTATGTTCTGTAGTGCTACGTGCTGTCTTATGTCTACCTCGAAGTGTCGTGATAAATACTTAATAATTTGTCGGTCCGTCAGCGGTGGGTTCAGTTGCTTTGCTATGCTATACTTGCGTATAGCATATTGCTCCCTACTTCCTGAAAATTCTCTCTTAAATTTCCCTGTGATTAAGTCGTCTCGTACCTGGTCTTGTCTGTGGTCACTCCAGTAGTGCTTTAAAAATCTGTCCTCAAAGTCCATGTAGGTGTCTATGTCCTGTCCTACTAA
This sequence comes from Platerodrilus igneus, assembly GCA_036346225.1. Taxonomy (NCBI): domain Eukaryota; kingdom Metazoa; phylum Arthropoda; class Insecta; order Coleoptera; family Lycidae; genus Platerodrilus; species Platerodrilus igneus. The sequence continues at coordinate 1,045,956 of JARFIW010001309.1, forward strand.
ATTGTACCACGCTTCCGCATTGTCCTTTAATAAAGCCTTTATCGTATTCAATTTAGTCTGTTCGTCAAATAAATTTCCCACTAGATTTCTAACGCTATTAATAAAAATTTGTGGATTTACCCTGTTATCGCCATAAAACTTCATGTGTTGGTCCAATGATACTCCACCTATAGAAAATCTGGGACCATCCCCCGTTAAATTTGACATGTTGTATTTGATACCACTAACTTCGCGTTCTACCCTGCCTAACTGATCCCTACGTGAGTCCGTCACTTCAGTCATTTTTACATTAATCTTTTCTTCACAGAACATGTGTACTTCGGACCTTAAATGTCCCATTTCCTGTCGAAGACCTGTAATATCACGCTCATTTTTTTCAACCCTATTTTCAACTTCCCCCATCTTTACGGTAAGACTATTTTTAAATTCTGAAACTTCTTGATTCGTCTTATCTATTTTCTGACTAATTTGCTCAAACTTACGATTCGATTCCTCACTCATTTCTCTAATCTCTTCTAACTTCCTGTTCGATTCTTCCCTAGCTCTATTAGATTCATCGCTTAGCTGTTCTAATTTTCTATTGGATTCTTCACTCATCCTCTCTAACATTCTCAATATCATCTCGTTTCCTTGATCCCCTGATTCCGTCCTCGACTGATCTCTACTGCCTCCAGCTTCTTCCATTTTAGAATTTTTCTCACACAATGAACTACCGTCACTTCCAATTTCCACTCCTTGACTCCTTAACCACTCCTTTCTCTGCATACGTTCTACTCACTCACACACACTCTAAATACTCTTAAATTTATACACACACAGAAACTCTCTCTCTCAGATCGCCAGTTTCCTGGAATAAAATCACAAAAATTTTATTTGGAACTCGAGCCTCACTTTTGGGTCGCCAAAGAATGCTGTGAAACCTCTTGAATCACCTGGTCCGTTGACTTTCTTCTGTTAATCGCCTCGGCTGCTCCTCTAGTTAAACCTTCATCCTCATTCATAAAAAAAAGCCAAACACATTCCTACCACAAACATCAACGTTAACTCTATTTACATCAATATTCACAATACATTAAAATTTCAAATTAAAAATTCAGTATAAATTTTAGTTTTAAAAAGAATTTCAAGATTAATTTTATTATCATTTAATGTGCATCCTGAATTAAAGTCCTTGTAGGATGCCTACTAATTAATATAACAATATATGCAGACCGGAGTCTGAGTACAAAGGAGCATCTACCACCCTTTACGTTAATTAACCAGGTTCGTCTAATTGAGCTCAAAGACATACCCTAATTTTCATCATAATCCCGAACATCAATACTAAATACCCTTTCTACTTAAACAAGCAAAATTTCACCTTAAAATTAAAATTTTATTGTTAGTACAATTTCATTAATGTCCATTTAAAGTAAATCAATTATAAAGTTATTCAACACACACAAAAATGTCAAAGTTCAAACAAAATAGTATAAATTACCTGAAGGTTACTGCACTCGTAGCTTCTGATTCTCAACGCTTTAAAAATTTTTTTCATCACCATTTATTTAAAGTTGTTTCTGGGCTTTTCCGGAACTCATCTGTGTATATCTGACTCTTGTTTCGTGGATCCAGACACATTTATGAACCATTTAATCATTAACACCTCCGAAAAATAGCAAAGAAATTCATGCGTCTTTCACCAATATACGCCAAAACTGCCTACTTTTGTGTATACATTCGTCGTTGTAAATTTTACTAATTGGTACAGTGATACTAAATTTTATTACCTTGTATCTAAGTGCACTAAAGTATATTCATGTTAGCACGTACCGAACAAACTATTTTGAATCACCAAAATATACGAGCAAACTTTAAATTATTTTATCATACTACATGCACTGTTTAACGTATTGAATCAACTCGCGGATGTAAGAGCTTTTAACGCATCGAATAGTCAAAAGTCTAAGAGGCCGAAATTCATATTACCACCGGTATATATAGCAAAAAGCCTGTCTGTCGGTCTGTTCCCCAAAACAGACAATTCTTAAGAATTCCTCATTCTATGTTCCCAGTCCGTCGCTCGCGCGTCGGTTTTTACGAAATTTTCACTCGCCCCATTTAAATCTCAGAAATTCTCACACGGTCCGCAAACATGTCCTAGAAAAACTAATTAATTTTGTACAGAAATTGTTGTTTCTACCTCTGATATTTGCATCCCATTTTCAACCAATTGTGACCCTCGTGACGTTGCTTAAATCACGCCTTTTACTATATGTGTCTTTGCTTGACGCATTTTCTCTTTCCTTTTCTAACCTGTTCGTATTGGTGCAAATTGATATTCTTTACTATCGATTATGTTTTAGTCCATGTGGACTATCTGGGTTTAATAACCCCGTATCGCACATTTTCGTGAATATTAAGCCCCGGTTTCTCCAAGATTCTTTGTAAACATTTGTTATCTTATAAAATTTTCGCCGTACGTGACATTTAAACTACGCAGGTGTTCAAAAATAATATTAATTCTCAGAGCTTTAATTTCTGGTATTATAATCTTGGATTTTCACAGACCTTTTTGCTTATTATTAATAATGGTTTAATTAACTCCAACTAAAATTGACTTCTATCCTTTCATTTTTAGCGAATACAAATTAAATGTTAATTATTATATGTACACTTTGTTTAATACCGGTTACTTAAAATAGGGTTAATTAATATACATTTTTGCACGTAATTTCCATTTGTATCTTTATTAGGAATAATTAAATTACACGTAGAGCTTTTTAATACTGTTTCTTTTGATATAAAGCGTCTTGTACATGATTTAAATCTCTTATGTTTAATGAAACTAATAAATTTTTATGCTTCACGGTTTTAATAACGCGTATTATCTAATAAAATTCCTTATACACGGTGATTAAAATTATTTGATGTGCATATTTAATTTTCTACCCTGGTCTAAATATGAGTATTTTATACATATAATGTTATAATTATAGAGTAGTGTAGAGGTAGGTTAAGTTATAGGGGTCGTAGAATAAATGAAAACAACTTCCAGTTCAAGAAAAACACATAATTCCAGAAATTACAAAAGTAAATCGGTCACTCTACATTTTGTTCATTGAGAGCACACTGTATAAAATACGCGAAATTAAATACAAAAGAACATAGAAATACCTAAGAGTAGTTTAGAAGTTAAGATAAGTTTTGAAATCGCAACAAAATGTATCAAAATTAAATCACCGAGAAACCTATATGAATTGGTATTACATACATTTAACATTGCGTTAAAAAAAATCATCGTACACGCAAACTAAATTATGCATTATTAGAAAATCGTACGTGACAGGAAGAAATCACATTTGTTTAAAAATCCAATATTATCAGAAATAAACAAGCACCAGGCTATTCAGTTTAAATAATAATAAATAACAAACATTCCAATACGTGACTTAATAAAGGCAATTGTTGGAATTTCTCAAATAATACCACGATATGCGAATGGAGTACGTGACAGTCAAGGCGTACATTATGAGTTTTGAACTAAATAATTGGTGTAAATTCTATCGTATGCAAGATTAAAGTAAAGGTGTCGTCCCAGAACGTGGATAGGCCAATGGAAAGCAGGTGGAGGAACGGCTTTATATACAATGATGATAAAACAACGAGGTAGTATACATTCAAACTGGGCTACGACCATGTTCAAAAGTACTAATAATTTACGTAACCAGTGAAACAAAATTAAGGTGTAATTATTTTTGAAAAGTGTACGAATTTGTCCAACGAGAATAAGCCGATCTATTATAGACGTAAGTACAACAACTTAATTAAAAAAAATTCATTTCTAATATTAATAAACCAGGGCTTTTAATACTCATATTTAAATTGTATTTTAATACTGGTATTTAAATTGGATTTTATTACCGACATGAAAATTATTTTAATACCGATATGGCAAATGTTTTAATACCAAGATTGAAAGTATTTAAGTACCTACATTTAAATGGAATTTTAATATCTACATCGAAATTGTTCTAATACCGATATCTAAAATTGGATTCTAATACCTACATGTAATTTGGATATGAATTGTAATTTTGGTTTTGATGTCGACTTCTAAATTCGACTTTCAATTTGGACATATTCAGACTTGGCATGAAATAACCCATTGGGATGCAGATCACAGGCTAGGAAGGATCTACAGAACCATTCCAGGTTAGCAATTTTGACACAATTTATTATTAAAAACTGTTTTTAATCCAACATTTATCATTTTGTATGTGTAAGAGTCAACACAATATAATAGGGTAATTTAACAATTTATGACAAAGGGAATAGACTCTTGGAACGTCCAAAGGTACATAAATAAGTAAAAAGATAGGTTTGCTGGCTTCAAAAATCTTAAATCTGATATATGTAGATATTCTAAAAAGGGAAGAATTTTGAGAGTTGTAAATATTTAATTATTATATTGTTTATTGTAGAATTGCTTTATTTAATTAAATAAGCTATTCGGGTCAAAAACCCTAACTTAACATTCCACATCATAAGTGCTAGATTGTTCAGGGGAAATACCACAGCATTTTATGACATGCCCGATCGTGGGGCTCAATGAGAATATTAGGGGTTTTAATATTTGACTATTATACTAAACCTACCAATTCAGGTAGATATTTGAATTTTCTTTCCAACCATTCATTAAAACATAAATTCAACACCGTCAATGCCATGAAATATCGTATCGAAAAGATTTCTGATCCCCAATTTTTAAATAAAAATAAAAGAATTCTTTTCAATACCTTATTAAACAATGGTTACCCCAAACAATTTTTACGTAAACTCATCTACACCAACACTTTGAATATAAACAATAGCTTCCATAATAACATTAACAATAATTTATCTCAAAATATTAATAACAATAACCAAGACAATGTCAATTTCAACAATTCCAATAACAATAATAACAACAACAATAACTTACCACCCAACAACATTAACAATTTAAATACCACCATATACAAAAAAACTACCATTTATTCGAGGTTTAGCTCCGTTAATAGTAAGAGTTCTTAAACAACCTAATATTGCCATTGCATTCGAGTACAACAATACAATTAACAACCTATTTACTAGAATAAAGAACCCTACCCCTAAATTATTAAACAGTAACTTAATTTACAAGATCGTCTGTAGCTGTCAGGCATCCTACATTGGTCAAACTTCCCAATGGTTGAGGAATCGTCTGACACAACATAGAAGTGACTGCAGGATCAATTCTAACAAATGTGCATTAGCTAAACATGTTTATACAACCAAACATACTCCGGCCTATGATGAAATTAAAATATTAGACAAAGAATCCAATTACAAAACCAGACTCTTTCTAGAATCGTACTATATAAACAAAGAAGATCAATGTTTAAATAATAAACAAGATATAGAAGACACACACAGATTTTATTCTACTCTATACAATTTAAATCACTTTAAATCTAATGCGCTTCATTAAGAGCTTTCTTTTATAATAATCACATAAACATTAAATCTAAATCATCTACTTCAACCATATTAATCTTCCAACATATTAGTTTTAAGGCTCAATTTGTTACTAGATCTACATCCTATTTACTACTAAATGAATTTTATTAATAATTTTGATCAACGTAATCATATGTTAATTTTAAATTTTGACAATTTTGCTATTTTTCAAATTTGACAAATATTGGTTTTATACAGTAAGGAACTTAACTATTATATTATGTTAGTTTTATATTACAACTCTTCTAATTGTAGATGCTTTTGACAAAGGCAAAAGTTTTGCCGAAACGTTAAGCAGAAGAAATTAAATTTTGAATTTTGCATAAACTAGTATTATTTGGACTTCATACCCAGGATACTACCATCTTGTTACCAAAATAATTAAGCTAACCAGTCCATTAACGATTTATATATATATATATATATATATATATATATATATATATATATATATTGCTGTGGTCGGTTACATATCTAGAACACTCGAACCTTTTTCTAACTATCATTCAAGCCCTACAAATTGGGCACCATAGGATTGTGGTTCGTGGACTTAGCTCTGGATCTCCCTAAAAATCATTCAAGCCCCAACGTTGGGCTAGCTCAGCTGTGCCTCTTCTCGGATGCCTAAATTTACAATCATTCTTCCTTCCCACTCACACACCATTCAATAAAATCACCAAATAATACAACAATCATACAATCTTTTATTTACCGCTATTTACAAACAAATTATTTACAGTTATACACAGTTTAGTGCACTAATTACAACTCAATAGATGATACATTTTAAAGTCCTTGTTTTAAATTATTATTATTTGAAAAAACATTTAATACAAATATGAGTAGATGGACCACAAATAATACCCTATATTTATTGCACACTGGAGTATGGTAAGCTCATAATAACCTAGTTTATCAATGTATGCCTTTTACCTTGCATAAAATTACTATTAAACTAATAAACACATGTACCCTTAACAATCCAATTTAAATTCATAATGAAATTTAGTAAGTTTTACATACACCCATTTTCAATATTTTAAATAATCCTAATAATTGTCAAATACATGTATCTTTTCCGATACGTTATATAACCATAAATAACCCCGATGTTCACTCACACATCACCAAATAATTCCAAAAGTTTATCAAATAACAGAAAATTCAAATAAGTTACCTGGAAAATGCTTCAAGCCTCCATCCATCCAACGATGCTTACCAGAACCACTTGGCTTCGTGACTACGCGCTCTGATACTCCACATATCCATCGATGATGACCCCAGTATTCGCCCAGCGTCTTACTTCCAAATTACCATTCCATGAGAGCATACACACTCACGTATATTATGCTTATGTTTATTGATTTACTAGCTTAGTATGGTATTAGTTGGATCTCGGTTAATTTAATTCATTCGACATCACTCACGCTAATAACTATAAGGCCTCAATTACCAAGTTACAAGTGCTAGTTCTACATTTACTGAATTATGAATAATTTTTAATACTCTCAAAACTCTACTATATCGTCGGTCTTTCGTAGTAAGTAGTTAAAACCGATGAGAAAATACAGAGAAAGCTCCCAATTCTCTCAAAGTATTTATATCTTTAAAATGCCACCCCTAGGCCACACTTCACGCGAAAAACTTATTTTAAAATAACATTCTACAAATTTTAATATAACTGACTTAAAGCTTCCAGAAATTTACCTCGTGGACGCGCCGTATAATCCAAAATTCGCTTCCACCTGTTGCATGTTCGTCCATTTGTAAAACTATCTATTTCAATTAATGATTCTGTTCTGTGTCGTCATGAAACTCCGCCTGTAATATTTTTATCTCTGTCTTATGCATATTTGATGTCGCGTTCCAAACCCCACTTGAGTTGTAGAAAATCGATATTGCTGACAGCGTCTCATCACTCCACGTGGATTAAATACGTGCGTTTTGAAAGCCAATGTTTTTATATCCGTCTCTATCTGTAGGATATTACTGATCGTGCATCCCACCTACTCTTTAAGAAACTTTGTTAGCTTGTTATTCGAAGCCACTGACGGTTCAACACTATTTTCTATGAAGCCCGCTTTATTATGCTGATAATTTCAAAGAAAGTAACATTTTAAACATGCAGGTGTTCTTAATTGTAGACCGTTTAAAACAACAATTCTTGGAGTCTATATTTTACGGTATCCGATAAACTGATGTCCTTGTGTATTACCAAGAAACCTTTCGCCTTGGGATTGTTGATTTTCTTTACTCTGGTGTGTTTTCCAATGCTATTACACGTTGAACTAAAATAAATTAAATTAATTATGCGTTTCTATTTGTTTTTAAAACTGGTTTTCTCTATGTACTTCCAACTTATCAATCATTAATTATAACATTACGTCAATACTTGTCCGTTTAAATTAAATAAATTAAATAAATTTTGCTCGTAAATAATTTGTTCGTTTCTCTATACAGGGTGTTTGAAACTGCATTGCTTACCCCAAATTTAACCCTTAGAATCCATAACTATATATATATATATATATATATATATATATATATATAAACGCCGTCAAATAATTTTAATCGCCGTGCATAAGGAAGCTTTGGGTATTAATACGCTTCATTTAAAGGCATATTGGATAAATTCGTCATTTACATCTAAATATAGGGTTTATATTGTTTAGATAATGTTAAACACCGTGTATATCAAAGCAGTGTAAAATAGTACGCTTAATTAAAGCCCTACTGTGTAGATTTAAATCATTCAATTAGAGCGTAGGGTTTGTATATAATCATAATCAACGTGTGGAAGGAAGTAATGTAGAATTTCAGTAGATAATACGCATTATTAAAGCCGTGTAGCCTAAAATTTATTCGTTTCGTTAAAAATAAGGGGTTTAGATTATTCACTGGACGCTTTCTATAAAAAGAAGCCGAATTAAAACGTTCCACTTGTATTTAATTTAATCTTTCTAAGTACTAAAGCTATCGAGAAATAATAAACGACGTGGGGAAGTCACGTAGGAGCCTTCAGCGTATTAGAACTAAGAACACCTGCAAAGATAACGATGTATATGATAGTCGATAAGCTTCAAGCTATATGAGTGTACGTAAGAAAGCAAGTTTGTGTTATAAAGACAAGCGAGATGAGATGCAAACTTACAGGGGAACATGTATTCTGACGTATGAATTGACAGGCGGGACTATAGCTAGTCTCTACAAATCTTTTAACATGAGAGGGGGAAGCATATCAGTTTCTGTGTAAAATTAATTAGTTGTTCTCGGACGTGATGCAAGACGTGTGGAAATTTCTTAGATTTCAACTCGGACGAGTGCAAATTTCAGGAGAATCGTTGTGTCGAGCCATCGGAAGGGAAAATTGAAAACAAATTTCTTAAAATCGTCCGTCGCGGGACAAATTTGACTCGCAAGCGAGCCATTATATAAACCCGTGCTGGTAGAAGCTTGCTCTCCTTTTTTTTCTTGTTTTTTTATTCGATACTTCAAGCAGACTACATGGTAATTACGTGCTACGATAAAAGTTATTGTGCATTAGTGCACTTAGAGAAGATAGATAAAGGTAATAAAGTCTAGTTATATTTGCGGGTATTACTGTACCAATTATCCAAATTAGTAACGATAAATAAATAAATAGAAGAATGCCGTTTTGGTATAGCGTGAAAGAGTAATGAATTTCATTGCTATTTTTCGGGAGTGTTAGCAATCAAAAGTTATTCCTAAACGTGACTGGATCCACAAAACAAGATTTCGATACACATAGATGAGTTCCTGAGAAGCCCTGAAATCTTTTGGACGACTGATGGTGTATAAAAAAATTTTTCAAAGGCGGCCAGAAATCCGAAGACGTAAACATAAGCCAGCTGGAATGGTGGGGTTAGCAAGGACGATGTACATTGGAGCCACGAGGGCATTAACCTTCAGGTAACTTATGCAGTAAATTTGTATAATTTGTATAAAAAATTGTAATTTTAAGGTAAAATTTTCTTGTATAAGTAGAAAGGAGTATTTATCAGGTTTATGCTTTTGATTATGATGAAAATTTGGTCTGTCTTTGAGCTCAATTAGACTAACCTGTTTAATTAACGTAAAGGGGTGGGAGATGCTCCCTTTTATTCAGACTCAGGTCTGCAAATAGTGTTTACTTAATTAGTATGCATCCTACAAGGACTCTAATTCCGGATGCAAATTAAATGATGGCAAATTCGAACTTGAAATTTTATGATGCTGAAATTTATGCTGAAATTTAATTTTGAAATTTTAATGTATTGTGAATATTGGTGTAAATAGAGTTAACGTTGATGTTTGTGGTAGGAATGTGTTTTTTTTTTGAACGAATGAGGATAAAAGTTTTATCTAGGTGAGCAGCCGAGGCGGAAGAAAGTCAAGAGGCAATATTCAGGTAAGAAATCGATTATCAGATTAAATTCAACGGACAAGGGTGGATCACAGCATTTCTTGGCGACCCGAACGTGAGGGCACGAATTTCAGATAGTTTGTAACTGTTTCAGGAAACTGACGACCCTGAAATTAGGAGCTGAGTGTGAATATTTTTTGTAGGTGTGTGAAAGAAGTGTGTAGGCGTGTGTGAGGGTGAAAAGTGTGACGTATGCAGAGAAAAGAGTGGCTTCGAAGTCAAGGGGTGGAAATAGGAAGCAGTGATAGTGCTTTATTTAAGACGACAGAAGCAGAAATGGAGAAGAAGCAGGAGGTAGTAGGGATCAGTCTAATACGCAGTCATGAGAAACAGAAAATGAGTTAATGAAGAGAATGTTAGAGGAAATGCAATTAGCTAGGGAGGAGTCCAACTGAAAATTAGAGCAGATAAGCGGAAAAATTGAGCAATCTACTAAAGGATTTACAGAATTTAAAAATATTCTTACCGTGAAAATGGGGGAAGTAGAAAGTAGGGTTGATAGAAATGAGAAAAACATTACAGCTCTTCGACAGGAAATGGGAAATTTAAGGTCCGAAGTACGCATTTTTTGTGAAGAAGAGATAAATATAAAAACGACTGAAGTAACGGACTCGTGTAGGGATCAGTTAGGCAGGGTAGAACGCGAAGTTGGTAGTATTAAATATAACGTGTCAAGTTTAACGGGGGATGATCCCAGATTTTATACAGGTGGCGTATCATTAGACCAACATATGAAATTTTATGGCGATAACAGGGTAAATCCACAAATTTTTATTAATAGCGTAAGAAATCTGGTGGGAAATTTTTTCGACGAACAGACTAAACTAAATACGATAAAGGCTTTATTGAAAGACAATGCGGAAGCATGGTATAATTTAGCAGGACAGGACATAGACACAAATCAGGACTTTGAAAACAAATTTTTACAGCATTACTTGAGTGATCACAAGCAGGATCAGATTAGGGACGACTTGATTACAGGAAAATTTAAGGGAGAGTTTGCAGGTTCTAAGGAACAATATGCCAGATAAGGGTAGAATGAGATAGATAATTTTTTAAATTTTTGTTGCAGTCTAGATTTTTCATATTTGAATTCAAATAACTGGGATTATTTGTATTCAAATAGGGGGAAAATACTCTAATTTAGACCAGGGTAGAAAATTAATAAACGACATCAAATAATTTTAATCACCGTGTATAAGGAAGCTTTGTGTACTAATACGCTTCCTTTAAAAGCAGATTGGATAAATTTGTCATTTACTTCTAAATATAGGGTTTATATTGTTTAGATAATGTTAAACACCGTGTATATGAAAGCAGTGTAAAATAGTACGCTTAATTAAAGGCCTACTGTGTAGATTTAAATCATTCAATTAAATGTAGGATTTGTATATAATCATAATCAACGTGTAGAAGGAAGTAGAATTTCAGTAGATAATACGCATTATTAAAGCCGTGTAGCCTAAAATTTATTCGTTTCTTTAGAAATAAGGGGTTTAGATTATTCACCGGACGCTTTCTATAAAAAGAAGCCGAATTAAAACGTTCAACTTGTATTTAATTTAATTTTTCCAAGTACTAAAGCTATCGAGAAATTATAACGACGTGGGGAAGTCACGTAGGAGCCTTCAGCGTATTAGAACTAAGAACACCTGCAAAGATAACGATGTATATGATAGTCAATAAGCTTCAAGCTATATGAGTGTACGTAAGAAAGCAAGTTTGTGTTATAAAGACAAGCGAGATGAGATGCAAACTTGAAGGGGAACACGTATTCTGACGTATGAATCGACAGGCGGCTATAGCTAGTCTCTACAAATCTTTTAACAGGGGGAAGCATATCAGTTTCTGTGTAAAATTAATTAGTTGTTCTCGGACGTGATGCGAGGCGTGTAGAAATTTCTTAGATTTTATCTCGGACGAGTGCAAATTTCAGGAGAATCGTTGTGCCGAGCCATCGAAAGGGAAAATTGAAAACAAATTTCTCAAAATCGTCCGTCGCGGGACAAATTCGAATCGCAAGCGACCCATTATATAAACCCGTGCTGGTAGAAGCTTGCTCTCCTTTTTTTTCTTTTTTTTTATTCGATACTTCAAGCAGACTACATGGTAATTACGTGCTACGATAAAAGTTATTGTGCATTAGTGCACTTAGAGAAGATAGATAAAGGTAATAAAGTCTAGTTATATTTGCGGGTATTACTGTACCAATTATCCAAATTAGTAACGATAAATAAATAAATAGAAGTATGCCGTTTTGGTATAGCGTGAAAGAATAATGAATTTCATTTCTATTTTTCTAGAGTGTTAGTAATCAAAAGTTATTCGTAAATGTGACTGGATCCACAAAACAAGATTTTGATATACATAGATGAGTTCCTGAGAAGCCCTGAAATGTTTTGGACGACTGATGGTGTATAAAAAATTTTTTCAAAAGCGGCCAGAAATTCGAAGACGTAAACATAAACCAGCTGGAATGGTGGGATTAGCAAGGACGATGTACATTGGAGTCACGAGTGCATTAACCTTCAGGTAACTTATGCAGTAAATTTGTATAAACAAAAAATTGTAATTTTAAGGTAAAATTTTCTTGTATAAGTAGAAAGGAGTATTTATCAGGTTTATGCTTTTGATTATGATGAAAATTAGGTCTGTCTTTGAGCTCAATTAGACTAACCTGTTTAATTAACATAAAGAGGTGGGAGATGCTCCCTTTTATTCAGACTCAGGTCTGCAAATAGTGTTTACTTAATTAGTATGCATCCTATAAAGACTCTAATTTCGGATGCAAATTAAAATGATGGCAAATTCTAACTTGAAATTTTATTATGCTGAAATTTATGCTGAAATTTAATTTTGAAATTTTAATGTATTGTGAATATTGGTGTAAATAGAGTTAACGTTGATGTTTGTAGTAGGAATGTGTTTTTTTTTTGAATGAATGAGGATGAAAGTTTTATCTAGGTGAGCAGCCGAGGCGAAAGGAAGTTAAGAGGCGATATTCAGGTAAGAAATCGATTATCAGATTAAATTCAATGGACAAGCAATATATATATTTCTACGATTTTGCGGTACTCGACAAGTGCGCAACGATCAATTGTCTGCTTTTAAAATTATTAAAGCTTATGCCTCGACTAGCACAGTAATGCCACGCAGAGAGTGAAACGACGTGTGATAACAAAGAATTTAAATTCACTCCCCTCTAATACTCAATTCACCTAAATAAGACAAATTATATTCACCAAAATTTGTATAATGAGCTAAATAAGATGTTTGTCATATTACAATTTATAAATCTACACCCTTTTAAAATCATTTACTTTTTATAGAACTTTTAAGTCAAAATAAAAAAAAAATCCCTATCGAATTAGCTCTTTGCGAAGATTATAAATTGTCACACCTTTTTAAAGTAGTTAAAGTCAGCAAAGAAAATGTATCTTACCACAAATAGTTTCGTTAAACGTTCAAAGAGGTCAACCCCTTTTTAAAATAATTCTACCAAATTTTTAACCTTTTGCATACTACATTCAACCACATGCAAATTTTAAGCTCACTTCTGAATACACAAATTATATAAAAATACAAACTGCAACGTGCTATAAATTGAATAAATTGTTCTGACCTTACAGTTCTCCCGTTTTTCTTCTTTTTGGAGGTTCCTGGCTTTAAATTCCCTCCTGTTCTGGAACTTCGGACAATTCGGCTTAGAAATCACTCTTGATTGTTATACTGTATATTATAGTCGTTTATTCAGTAGAGTGTTTAATCAGCAGCTTAGAGTGTTTGCCGGCAACTTGAAGTGTTTACTAACCACTTAGTGTCCTCCAGCGATTTCGTGTGCTTACCAACCACTTGGTGCCCTAAGTTAATAAAATTGCAAAGATTTTTATTTATATTGATTATTTCTAAAGTTAGGTTTTTATCAACGGCAAAAAGTCTATATAAATTTATTACAATACGCACACCACTATTTATATCAACATACGTTTAAATTTTGTTAAGTTCAACTTTTAAAATTAGCAACTTTCACTAAAAATTTCTATTCACGTAATAGTCTTCTTTCAAAATAGCACAGTCGGTGGGTAGATTATAAAAATGATCTCCTTTGTTTGCTTCGTTTGATTTATAAAATTTAATTTCTTCTCGAGTGTTTCACACATTCTCATTGGTTGAAGGAACGCTATAGGTTGTTCGTACGTGAAAAAGGCGTTTCAATTATAGTTATATCTGCAACGTATTGGAATTTGGATGACCTAATATGTACGTTCTAAGTTGCACGTATATCGCACATTTCTAGAAGGACTTGATTAATAAATGGTATTGAACATGGCCATTTCATGTACGTTCTGAATTGCACGTATTACTGCCGTTTCAAATATCCATACCTTATGAAATATGCTTGTTTTTAGGTGTTTGACTGTTACAAACTGGCATACATCACACGCATTTTTTAGTTTCTTTACGTAACTACGTTTAGATTAAAATAAATTTCATATTACGGTTATTTGTCTTCATGTACGTTGAATTTGTATGTTTTGAGCTTAAGAATGCCCTTAAATGTTCTAAAATGATTGAATAGCTTCAGCAATTATTTATATTAATAAACCGTAGCTAAGTTATTACGGAGTGAGCTTTCTTTAATTAATTGTAGGTGTTATTGATTTTATACAGGATGATTTGTATTTGTTTTTCTATAATGAATGAATTATGTACATTTTTGGGTTAGAAAAACGATTTTAAATGCAAAGTAGGGGGAATTAGTTAAATATAGAAACAATTGCACACAAACAATACTGTAGAATGATAATGAACTAGGAATGGCTAGAGCTATAAAAGTACAACAGTGAAATGTTAAAGCATTAAAATCGCCAGAAAAAATGTTTAACAGAACAATACATGTAGGGATTGTATTAGAGTGAGTTTTCATAAAAACAAATCAAGTTATTAAATTATATTACGTGATCAGGAGCATCTCTAATAGTAGGTAGTTGTGTGTAAGTGTGGGAATATTTGAAAAAGTCGTAAATCGAACGAAAATATTTAAAAGTGTAAAATTCAACAGAACAAATCTTCCCCGACAAAATTAAAAGTTCGGAGTAAGCAACAGAAGCAACGAATCAAACAATATACTAACAGAACAAATCACAAGGAAATCCTTTTCAAAAAACAAACAAATGATAAAAAAAAATTGTATCAGGTTCGAAGACCAAAATGTTGACAATATCAAAATTTAAAAAAATTTACTAAGATAAAAATGTAGAGTAAGCAATCGTCGATGGAAAAGGTGGAACTGGATACGCAGTGCAAGAATTGTCGGCGGACGGATGTCCTTCATAAACAAACATTACAGTCTTCAACCTCAAGGAAAAGAAATGGTTTCTGCAGAAAACCAAATTAAAAAAGTAAAAGAAGAAGAAAACTAACAGTAATCAGAATAAGAAATATTGTCAAGCCTCAAGGAACGAAAAGAGAGCTGGAGCAAAAAAATATATACATACTTCGCGCTGTGGTAAAAGAAAATCGTCGTAGATGAATTACCCAAAAAAAAAAAAAACGCTAGTAGACTGAAAATCTGGCATATGCATGCGCTTGCTCATAAAGAGATAGCTTTTATTGTAACCATATATTGTTTAGGCGATAAACCTTGACAAAATGTCATGTGTTTTAGTATGGTTTTATCTGAATACGAAACACTACAATCACGGAACTACGTCAAAATTAAGGCTTTATGCCCTTAGCTATGGGCGTATCTCTTTGTGTCGGTTTATAGTTTAATCTGATCTGTTTGCCTTCAGTTAGGGTTCAGTTCCATTTACTGTATATTTACTCACCAGTTGTGCTTGACCAAGAAAAGGTTTCCGGCTGTCATTCAAGGCAAAACTGATCGTCGTAGAACGTTTTATATGACCAATTATTAACTTCAAATACTTGCCACTTTTCTATAATTCGTGGATAAAGTAAATATCTAAACATTGCAAGAGAGGTTCTATTACATATATCATTCATCTGATAAAAGATACACCAAAGAGTGGAGTCTTAAAGCATAGCTTATTTATTTGTTACTGCTTTCTATTGACGATATCTGCAAGGAGAGTATGGTATAAGTTAGTTAGGGCAGCTAGGGCAGTAAGTAAGGTTAGATTATATTACAAATACAGACCTTATAATTCATTAAGTTATCACTATCATTCTCTTAGCAATAAATCACCGAAGCTGGTACAAGAATGGGTTCGTTAGCCTCGACATTGCATAATAGTTTAATAAATAAATTGTCTGACTATCTGTCATAGCTTTTTGTACACACTCTTGCCCTATATTAATTTCTCGCAATTAAAGTTTACATCAATACTTTATAAAAGCATCGCCTCATATTACTACTAATCTTAATATTACCTCTTATTATTAATTCATAATTTAGTAGGTTCTATCCGAACTTAATTAAAATAATTGCGGACTATAATTTGCGACAGTTTCAAAACAATGCAGCTTCAAAACCTGCATAACTTTTTTAGTTTAACTATAATTAGAATAAGAAATGTCTTGCAATTAATAATTTAAGTATCTCAAACTTAAAAGTTATTATAAGTAAATTGCTTCGAATAGAGTATTCATTCTGCTCCCGAATAGTGTAAGGTAAGGTATGCATCGTTCTCTCAAAAATTTGAAATAGCCTCTGAAGACGCTAAGACTAATCGGTTTGTTGAAAGATACAGAAAACCAAGATGTCTACGTATTAATAACTGTAACTGTATATTTAGTTTTGTCTGGTTTTAGCTTCTCTTTCCAAGCTGTTCAGTTTGTAAATTTTAGAGGAGATATTTCAGAGTTTGTTAGCATCCTGGAAGCCTTGACTACATTTGGATATGTAAGTAATAACTCCGGTTTTTAAAACTACTTAGAAACTTAAAATTTAATCGAAATTAATAAAATACAAGCTACTCGAGTTAGTTTAATAGAATCGTCGGATAGGTGGTTGATTAAAATAGAAGCATCAAAGCACAACATGCGGTGCAATTCTGATATCAAGTTCAACGTAAGGAAATTCCGAAACTACATTATATGATTTCAGAGCGGTTGATAAATAGATGCAAAGGACAATTGATGACTGTTTCCTCGCACTCCTATTAAAAGGATTTATATAATAATTTTCTCTAAATTCTTAACCTTCATAAACCAAAATGCGTTTTTCTGCGAACTAACCCACAGACAGGCGGCTCCGTGGAGTAGTGGTATGTCTGTGACTACTACGCCCTAGGTCCCAGGTTCGGATCGCGACACGGTCCACTTGAAAAATGTTAGGCGAGCATTTTTTACAAAAATACACCCTCGTTCGGATGAGAGGTAAAATGGAGGTCCCGTGTGTGAGTGTTGTCACGCACGTTAAAGATCCCTACCTTGCTCAGAACAGCAAGGATTTGCCAAAATTCCAAATTTTCCAGGTAAAAAACTCGCTTCCTGGCCAATGCAGTACCTTCGGGTGGAGCATTGAAAAATCACATGTTATAACCAACCTAGATTAATTTCTTTATGTATTATAAAACGTGGCATTCTGCCTTGGACCACATCATTAACAGATTGTTATTTTAACCATATCTCTATTATCACCTTCGTTAATTAATTATATATCGGGATCCCGCAGCAGTGTGGCTGTAGTAATGCATATTTCTAGTAACTGTATTCTGTTTTCCCAATGCAAGTAAAAGATTAGCAGGCTATGTCGAAAGTGTTGCTTGAAATGAGCAGGTGCGTGAATCAATAACCAAGCCCACCAATAACAATTATTCCATGCAGTAGCTTCTTTAGACAAGATAGAATCGTTATTTTGTGTTACTGATTGTATTTTCATATATATGTTTCAATTTCTATATTTCTATATATCAAATATCTGTAAGGGCCAACAAAAAGGTCATTTGAGATTTTCAAAAATAGATAAAGCATCGTTTGAGCGTTCAAAAGGTATTTAAGAGTAATTTCAGAGATATTTTTGCTTACTTTCAGGAAATATAAAATTGGTGAAAAAAATGTTAATACTTTATTCAGGGGCTAATTTTTGAATGTTGAACAAATCAATAAGTCATTGATATATAAAAAAACTGCACATATTATCGATCATTATATTGCGTAATCTTTGGATTGTTTCATTTAAATTATTTTAACATGTAGGTGATAGAAAGGAAAGGTGTTATGCATTTTATAGCATTTTTGGTGACATATGATCACTTTGTATTATTCTGGTTTGATATTTACATTATCAAAGTTCCTTTCCTGTTATCGCCTATCCTACATCATTAACATACAATTTTTGATATTGGTGGGAGTGCGCGAGTGCCTTTTTTGGTTCGTGTACACAGTTCAAGACGCGCATCGGACAGAACATTATTAACTTGGCAACAGGAGTGACCGTAACAATCAGTTCGGTGTGCTAGACCATGAATTTTCTATGGTAAAGCTCTTTTAGAATAGTGAACTTTTGTTTATGCAGTTTACGGCAATCATGCAGACGCAGATTACAGTCCACTACATTTTTCATACCAGCGCAATTTGCAACCATTACAGGTTAGTGTATTTTTAATTGATTAACTATTTTAAAATGCTGTTAATCGACAAAACATAAATATATTTTTGCTCCTTCTACGCCATGTAACATATTTTTTTCCTGCATGTTTCTAATCCTTACCGCATATCACTTCTCGTTAATTGCATAAATATTTTATTACAAAACAAAACGCATTGGTATTCTTTAGATTTCATGGTTTTAAATTATTATAATTTCAATTAAATCGCATTAATTTAGTCATTCAATGGTATTTGTGTTGAAAATAATCAATGTGGTTCAGTTTTTACAAGTGTAATATCGCTTTAAGAACACTTGTGCATTCATTTCAAATAATAACTTTCGAGGTCAGAACGCCGGCAGTTTGAACTTGTTGTTTCTGATAACGAACGTAGTTCTATCCACATAATTCAAGTTGCTCGCGCGCATTCAAAACAAATTTGCAAACATTGTTTATTTTGGTGTTAATTTAATTCGTGTAGAAGTTGTTGATAATTGTTACAATTCAGCACCAATACTCATTGAAATGGTAAACACGTTAAATTACATAATTCATTTAATTTGTTAAAGACAAATTTCTGTCTTTGGTTATTGGCATTCATTTCAAACAATACCTCAAACAAGGTGTTTAAATATCTATAATTGCTATAGATATTTAATGGTGAACATTCAGTTCTTGGTTAAAAATTATTTATGCAATTTTTAAATTTTAAAGGCAAATTTTTGACTTTGGTTTATTGGCATTTATTTCAATACAATTCCTTATAACTTATAAGGGCATTTCAGCAGCTACAATGGCTACCAAGAACATTTCTATCGAACGGTTTATCCTGGATTTAAGATTGGCTATTGAACAGTTTCGTTCGCTTTTTGATCAAACGTCTAATTTGGACTCAACAGAGCAAAATTTAGTTTTGGCTAAAATTCTAACGCAAACAGCTATCGATCTCAAACATGAGATGGATAGTGCATACAAAATGTGCACTCTAGACGCAGAAAATTTAGAGGAAATTAAAGGTTTGGAATCCAGCATGAATGGATTAGTCATTTCAATAAAAAATGGTGCGGCACAAATGGAGCTTGATTTATCCAAAATCAAGAAAGAAAATATTCTTGCCAACACACAAGAATTTTCTCAATTAACAAGCGTGTCTAACATAAGACTTCCTCGGATATCTGTCCCAAAATTTTCTGGCAAGATTTCAGTGTTTATGTATTTTAATGAGCTTTTTAAAAATCTTGTTGTTAATAACAAGAATTTATTAAGCATAGAAAAATTTTATTTCTTGCTGGACGTATTAGATTCAGATTCTAAAGGTTTAATTAAAGATTTACCTATTACAGGGGATAATTTTAAGTTGGCATACGATACCGTGGTTGAAAGGTATGAAAGTAAGCGACTTTTGGTAAACTCACATTTTGCGGCTTTGGAAAATGCTCCAAAGGCCAACCATAATTCTCACCAAGAGCTTAGAGCTCTCATGAATTGCTTTGATGAAAATTTGGTATGCTTACAGCAAGCTAAGGTAGATATTTTGGACATGTTTCAGTTTCGCACATAATTTAAAAAATTGGATAACGAATTTTTAAAATTATTTGAATTGGAAACCAATATTGTGGGTTTAAATTTGATTCCTACATAGACATTAAAAAATTTTTTTGAAAGGCACTGAAAAGCTTTGGAAGTTAGTAGTTTATGTATGAGCAAACAGTCTAAAACAAATAGTAAATCTACACATTTTGATAAACCTACTGGACTTTATACAAAATCTCAATATCACACTTCATTCGTGACAATATCAGACAACAAAAGTTGCATTCATTGTAAAGGCAAACATGCTTTATATCAATGTCAGAATTTTTTGGACAAGACGCCTCACGAGCCTTACGAGTTTGTTTAACAGAAAAATTTCTGCATTAATTGTTTATCGGGGCTTTATCGAGCCACGAAATGTTCTTCAAAATCTGTTTGTAGAAAGTGCGCTAAACCTCACAACTCATTGCTACATTTTACAAACCAAAAATCATTGACGGATCAATTTGTTAATAACGCGCCCGCACTACAGTCAAATCAACCATGTGCAAGTACATCAAGTACTAGCAGTTTATTTTCGACACATTCTTCGAAAACCGTCACTTTGTTGGCAACTGCAACTATTGCAATTCGAGGTGGGAACGGAAAGATTCAAAAGGTAAAAGCATTGTTGGACAACGACAGTATGGAAAGTTTTATGACGGAAACTTGTCGTCAGCGACTTAGTTTACAAAAATCCAACGTTGCCATTAAAGTGGAAGATCTAGGTTTAGCTTCCTCACACATTTCGGGAGTTTTATCTTGCAAAATTAGACCTAGCGATAAAATACATCCACAATTTGATGTAGATGTTTATATTCTACAAAATATTTGTGGTAAATTGCCTGCAGTGCAATTAAACACCAACCATTGGCCGCATACAGCGGACTTGCCGTTGGCTGATCCTGATTTTGATAAGCCAAGCACAATTGATTTATTTTTGAGTGCAGATGTTTTTGCACCCTCTTTGTTAAATGAGACTCGTATGGGAACCGCAGACGAACCAGTCGCGATTCATACCAAATTTGGTTGGGTTCTTACAGGGAAAATCATTTCTCCTGCAGCAGATGGTACCCCATTATGTGTACTAATAGAACCCCTGGATACTCTAATTCGTCGGTTTTGGGAGCTGGAAAGCATTCCAGATGTCCACAAGGCTTCTTCTGTGAACGGCATTTTTTTGGCAACACACGCTAGAAACGAGCAGGGTTATTTTATGGTGTCACTTCCGTTTAATGGTCCAGAACCCATTTTTTGGGATTCTCGGAAAGTCGCACTTCGTAGTTTTTTGGCATTGGAAAGTCGTCTACAAAAAGACCCTCCACTGTATACAATGTACAGGGAGTTCGTGCAAGATTATTTACAAAATGACCACATGTCATTCATTCCTTCTAGCATGAAAGACTCATCGCATCATTCGACAGAATATTACATTCCGCATCATGCAGTTATAAAACCAGAAAGTAACACAACAAAATTAAGGGTAGTCTTTGACGCTTTGGCAACTACTCTCATTGGTGGGTCTCTTAATGACAATTTGCTTGCCGGTCCTTCCTTACAAAAGGATATCTTGGCTTTACTTTTGCATTTTCGCTTACATCCGATTGTCATCACCGCAGACATCAAACAAAATGTATCGACAAATTCTGAATTTTTCCGGAACACCGAAAATTTCAAAAAATTGTTTGGAAGTCTAATCCTACAGAACCTATTTTAGATTTTGTACTAAATACAGTAACTTATGGTGTCAAATCAGCACCGTATTTGGCTTTGCGTGTGATCCAAGAATTGACGCGTCTTGAATCATCAAAATTTCCTTTAGCTGCTAAGGCTTTGAAATTCGATACATATGTTGACGATGTTGTGACCGGGTCACAATCGGTCGAAGAAGCTCAACAATTGATTTTGGAATTAGACAAACTGTGCTTGTTGGGTGGATTTACGTTGCGTAAATGGAACAGTAACGTATATGACGTAATTAAGGTAGTACCTAAATCGGCTAGGTATCAACAGACATTTTCATTCGAAGATTCAACTAATTTCTCGCAAAAAAATTTGGGCCTTCAGTGGCATCCGTTATCGGACGAATTTTTTCTTGTAGTAAATCCGGTGGATCGGATTTGTACTAAAAAACACATGGTTTCAGAAATAGCGCGGATCTTTTATCCCTTGGGCTTGTTGACAACGTTGGTGTTTATGCAAAACACCTAATTCAATATTTATGGATTTGGGGCATCCATTGGGATGACGACCCTCCTGTTGATGTCATTGTCAAATGGAAAGATTTCCTTGATCAATTATCAGAATTGTCTAAGGTAAAAATTCCTCGGTGGATATTGTCTGATAACTGTCTGCAATTTCAGTTGCATGGCTTTTGCGACGCTTCCGAACAAGGATACGCCGCAGTAGTTTATTTCAGAGTGGTAGACGCAAATGGTAATATAAAAGTTTCATTGGTATGTGCAAAATCAAGGGTTGCACCTACTCAACGCATTTCTGTGTCTCGGTTAGAATTATGTGCCGCGGTAGTTTTATCACATTTGATTAAATTCTTGTTCAATATTTACAAGGTTTGACTGAAGTTATCAATTTATGCGTGGTCAGATTCTACAGTGGCTTTGGCATGGACTCGATCGTCTTCTTACTATTGGAAAACTCTCATTAGTAATAGAATTTTACACATTCAAGATCGAATTCCTCCTGGGTCTTGGAACCACATCAAGTCCTATGATAATCCAGCGGATTGCGCCTCTTGGGGTTTACTAGCCACGGACGTGTTATTTCTTAGGAGTCAAACCAGTTTCAGTGCTTCATGACCCAAATCTCTTGGACCTGAAACTATCAATTTTAGATCGCTGGCAACTCATTCAGAGAATCCAAGAATCTTTTTGGCGCCGTTAGCATAGCGAGTACTTACATACTCCCCAGCAGAAAACTAAATGGTTTTCATCTCTTCCCGCTGTTAAAACTGGGGCATTAGTCCTAATTAAAGAGGACAATTCCCCTCCATTGCATTGGCGAATGGGACGCATTATCCACTTGTAACCTGGTACAGATAGTGTCGTCAGAGTGACGCAGGTTCAAACTGCAAACGGCATTATTAAACGACCTTTGGTCAAATTGTGTGCTCTCCCATTAGAGGACACATAACAAAGGAAAAAAAATATTTTTTTTTCACAATAATTTTTTTTTTTTTGTGGAATTACGCAATCATTATTATTTAATTTTTTGTGGTATTACGCATTTGTATATATTTAATTACATTGGTTAAAATAAGTTTTTGATCTTATTTTGGTGGGTGGTATGTTATGCATTTTATAGCATTTTTGGTAACATATGATCACTTTGTATTATTCTGGTTTGATATTTACATTATCAAAGTTCCTTTCCTGTTATCGCTTATCTTATAACATATACATACAACTTTTGATATTGGAAGGAGTGCGCGAGTGCCTTTTTTGGTTCGTGTAGACAGTTCAAGACGCGCATCGAACAGAACATTATTAACTTGGCAACGGGAGTGACCGTAATAATCTGTTCGGTATGCTTGACAATAAGTTTTCTATTGTGAAAACTCCTTAAGAATAGTCAACTTTCGTTTATGCATTTACGGCAATCATGCATACGCAGATTACAGTCCACTACATTTTTCATATCAGCGCAATTTGCAACCATTACAGGTTAGTGTATTTTAATTGATTAACTGTTTTAAAATGTTGTTGATCGACAAAACATACATACAAAAGGGGTTAAATAATCTTTAAACAATCATTATTGTTGTGAAGTAGGGCATTCTGCGTTTGTTAGATCGACCTAGCCGAGGAAGGAAATTCAAGGAATTATAGGATATCAAAAGGGCATATTCACAGCATTAAAAATTGTGCACCAATCGTAGAGCTATATCACAGCAATAAAAATAACACCAATCGTGGGGCTATATCACAGCAATAAAAATAACACCCAATCGTGGGTCTT